>CAMZMU010000054.1:47472098-47577615 GCA_947311845.1 Poa pratensis
CAGTGATCCCTTGCTCTTGACGAGGGGCAGACTCATCAAACCCATGGTTAAGGTCCCTAGGTTATGAATATGGGGAGAGAACGTGGTAGAGCTGGATGTATCGTCGGCTGACACAGGGCAAAGATTTTACCCAGGTTCAGGCCCTCGTGTGGAGGTAACACCCCTACGTCCTGCCTGTCTGTTATTGATTTGTGAATATACGGTTACAAGGATCCCGCGAGATGTCGATCTCGCTAGGGTTTTGGCTCTGGTGGTTCGTTTCTGGTTCGATGGCCCTCCCAGTCCTTAAATAATAGGCTGGGTCCCGGTGTCATAACCGACTCGATTTACAAGAAAGGAAACTCTAAACCGACTATTGCTTCGCCAAACTTGGAGGATACTTCATCTTCGTGGGCCTCCCTTCATGGGCTTCATGTAGGCTCTGATAGTTGGGCCTAGTCGATACGTGCACCAGGTACCCTCATGGTAGGGTACCCGATAGGCATACCCATGTCAGTAGCCCCGAGTACTTGTTTTGATTCGAAGAGTCGGGCATGGACTCATACATCATGCACGTTATATATATTTTTTACATCTGTATTTAGAATTCTTATGAAATAGCACATGTTAGCAATGTCGAGTGTTTCATCGACTATGAGTTTTTGCTTATGATAGTCAAGGGATATTAGCTTAGCAGGCCCGGCACACACGACGGATCGGGGCCGGTTAACTACCATTTGTGGCAAAACCATACTAGCTTTCAATCAAACTCGAGTCCCCGGACTCGAATCTGGAACAAACTGGACAGACTCGAAACGGCCGTTGAGGTCTTACTGAATCGAACTGCAGTATATTTTTGAATCTACCCAACGCGTCCGTCGGGGATTTTCATCATGTCTGCTGACACGGAACATTTAAGGATAACGCTGCTGGAGCGGTCCTTAGCCCAGCTCGACTGATCGGCGGGTCTTACCTTTGCACTTATGCATGCAGCATCCAAGGATCGTCGGATCAACTCGGGAATATTTTGAGTGTGATTTTGCTTATGAACTTAGTCGAATGTTTCGTCGACTGACACTTTTGCCATTATTCTATCGGGTGCGCGACAGCGCTCCCGATGGGAGTAGCCCCCGAGATTGTGCTTTATTGCTTGCAATGGAGGATAATCTCAAATCTTTTACCCTGCACATTTTAGTCAAAGAAATTTTTTGATACGCTCCCGATGGGAGTACAATGCAGTCGAAAGAATTTCGACTGGCCTCTATACTTTTGCTAAAAAACCAACCGAAACTTATGCGAGAGACCACCCGAAGATATCATCGAGTGACTTTTATGCCAGTTGTGAAAGAGAGAACAACGTCAGCAATGACGCATTTTGCGACTGCTATCTCTGACAAGCGATGGCGTGCCTGGAGGGCTTTGATAAGACGTGACCCTGTTCTGTGGGCCCGTTTTTGCAGAGCTGACCAGGGATGACGCCGCGTGGACTTGATTTGACCGTTCGGGCACGATTTTCACGGGCGTGATGATGGCTTCCTGGATTCTCGTGCGTAGTGGGCGAGTGGCCGGCGACGGTTGCTCTCCGTGGCCGCCACGTATGGCCAGATTTCGCGCGGAGGCGTATGGATTTGTTTTAACGGCTACGATCGTTTTTGCGCTCTGTGGTAAATAGGAGGGACGGTGCTGGCAGAGTTTTTTACTTGCCATTTCTCCCTGCGCCGCCCCTCGTCTTCTCTCCGCGCGCCCCACCATTGCTCTGCGCCCAAGCTCCTTGCCCCACACTCCCTCCACCGTAGCGATGGCGAAAGGTGGAGGTGCGAAGCGTGGCGCTGCCGCCGCCGCTACCGATGCGACCAAGGGCAAGAAGGCCGTGGCGGGTACATCTGCATCCGCCGCGCCGAAGAAGGGCAGCGGGGACTGGGCGAAGTCCACCATCAAGGACGCCCATTTGGTCAAGTTCCGCGAGCAGGGGTATCTGCCACCCGCGGAGCAGCTCGCCGTCCGCGCGCCGTCGCCCAAGGAGGTACTCCCCGAACCACGCGCCAACGAGCGTGTTTGTTTTGCGGAGTTTTTGCCTAGGGGCTTTTCGCTTCCCCTCCACGATTTCGTTCGTGGTCTTCTTTTTTCCTACGGGGTGCAGATCCATGATCTCACCCCAAACGGCATTATGCATATCGCGTGCTTCATCACGCTGTGCGAGTGCTTCCTCGGCGTCGCTCCCAGCTGGGCGCTGTGGAAAGCCATCTTCATGGTGCGGCCGAACAGAGGAGGTGGTCGCACCTACCCCGTCGGCGGCTGTGGAATACAGGTGCGCAGCGACACCCGATACTTCCGCCTGAAGACCGTCGACTCCGCTCAAGGCTGGAGGAAGGGGTGGTTTTATGCGACTGTGGAGCAGGATGCAGCCGCCCCTTTCTCGACTGCTGCTTTCACCAGGACCAAGGCGTGGGATCACCAACTCTCAGCCGAAGAAATGGAGGAGGCAAGCCCTTTCTGGCTCGGATCGGAGGCATGCTGGACAAGGTCACAGGCATCCATTTGATCGCCACCTTTGTGAAGAGGCGGGTGTGGCCCATTCGCGCCCGAGCGCACCCCATGTGGGAGTATGAAGGCGCAGGTGACATCACCCGAATGAATCCAGAGGAGCTTTCAAGGAGTGAGCTGCTACGCATGTGCGACACATCACCAACTTGACGACAGGCGACACTTGCAATGTCGACTGCCCTGTTGCACCATATGGGTTGGAGAACCCTTTGCTTGAGGTATGTATGTGTTATAGCCTGCTTGCAATGAAAAGTTTGCCACTCGCATGTTTTATGATCTGCGATTTTTGATTCTGACTTTGCAATTTGTGATGTGTGCTATGCAGGGTCACTCGACTGCTGCCTCCCTTCCTCCTCTGCCTGAAAATGGCGAGACTGAAGAAACACAGGCACAGGTGGTGGACCCGAAAGGGGATCAGTCGCCCATCCCTTCCGCCACCACTTCACGTGTGGAGGATGCGAGGAAGAAGCAGCAGAAGAAGTCCAATCTGAAGACAAGGCTCCTTCTGACCAAGAAGTCGATACCGCGCAACCGAAGCGGCGTCGACTGGCCAAGAAGGCGCCTTCTGCTGCCAGTTCGCCCGCGAAGGAGCAAGGCTTGGAGGATGACGAGGAATCAGATTCACCACCTGTTTTCCAAGCCGCTCCTTTGCGTGCGTGCTCAACAAGCTCGACTCTTCCGCTTCAGTCGAGTGGTACCCCAGCCTTTGGAGGACCAATTTTTGGCGACTCCGAAGACGAAGAAGATGAGGAGCACAGGTATGTTGTTTTTGAGTATGATATGAAAATGTTTGTGCTGTCATTTTTTGCTGACCATCCTTTTGTTTTGTTGTGTTGCCACAGTGCTGAAAACAATCAGCCTGGGACTCCTCCAGTCGAGAATGTTCCAGCCGTGGAGCACTCGAAGTCTGCACCGACTGGAAACGAGGCTGCCCAGCCCATGGCCACTGACGCTGTCGTTGAAACAGCCAAGGCGGCAACCCAGATGTCGGGACATCAGTCGCGGCTCCTGAGCCGTGGATGAACCACGTGAGTAACTTTTTGCTTGACCCGTTTAGTTGTAGGTCTGTGAGAATGTTTAGATTTTTGCTGAATCCGTGTGCTCGCAGCCCTTCTACCACACCTTGGCAGATTCTGCCAAGGCTTATGTCCAGGTGGAGCAGGAGAGGGACACCATGCGCGCCGAGCTCGAGCGGCTCAGTCGTGAGTTCTCCTTTTTGCTTTTGTTTTGCCCAATTTCTTTTCGCAATGCTGATTTTGTCGAGTATTGAATGCACGTAATTTTTGCTGGGCCAGGCGAGAAGAAGGAGCTGGAAGACGCACTCGCCGCGCAGCGCGAAGAATCGAAGAAAGAGCTGGCTGCCGCCACCAACTCAGCTGCTGCACGCGAGCGAGAATATGCTGACCAGCTCGCGGCACTCGCGCAGGCCATGGGAGGTGAGTAATCTTTTCTCCTTTTGATATGACGATATAACTTGTCGAGTGTCGTACTTATGCCTGTTTTGAATTGTGTAGAAGCTGTTGGCGCACCGGCCTCTGCAGACGTGGCGAGTGACGATCTTTCGCTGGAACAGGCTGTGGGCGGCTTAGGCGCTCTATGCAACCAGGCGAAAGAAGCACTCGCCAAATCAACGAGCACACTTGGTGCTGTATACCAAGTGGTGTTCCCTACTGGCGTGGTGCCGTCGACGGTGGATGACTTCGCCAACGTGTTTGGCCCCGGGACGTCCACCATGGCGGGTTTTGCTCGCGCCAACACGGTACGCGGATCCGAGTCCACCATCAAGCTTCTTATGGGACATGGGATAGATTGCGACTATGAGGCAGCACTGTCTGCGTTCCCTTAGAAGCCAGACGAGAAGCCCATTTCGCTGAAGGGGGTGAGCGGAGCAGCCGCGCGACTGGCTGAAGTTTTCATGAACACCATGGAGCGCCGGGCACTCGACACTGCCAATCGTCTGCTTAGGAAATCGAAATCTTAGGCTTAGGGTAGCTGTACCCTTTTGCTTTTTTATGCCTTGTAATGATACCTTCTGAACTGCGCGAGTCTGCGCTTTGTTTTTGCTACCTTGTTTATGCAAACTGTCTTTTGCCAATGTCTTTCATTTGGAGAGTTGTATGCTTATGACGAGTCTTACAAACTTTGTGTTTGTGATTATGCTCTTTGAACAGTCACGAGAACCTGCTACTGCGACTAGTTCCTCGCAGGCTCCAACCACCACCCGATCCCAGGGTCAGGTGGCAAATGATGCCAAGGTGATGGAGTATATGAAGGCTAAATTTGTGAGAATGGAGCAAGATCTGAAGGACGCCCAGGCTGAGCTGAGTCGATTGAGGGCCAGACCCGCGTTAGCCACCCAACGCGAGGATTATGTTCTCGGGGAGATGGATCTTGTGAACAGGCAACTCGAGTGTAAGTTCGAATCTTGCTTTGTTTTACAAGCTTTTTGTGTAGCTTTTGTCTTTTTGATCTGACTGGTGCGCCCGTATTTGTAGGCTTTGTCGACAACTTCCAGGCTGAACAGATTCGCGTGGAAGGACGCCTGGATAGCGTGGTTGACGACCCTACAACTGGGCGTCAACACTTTTGGCTTGATAGGTACCATGCCCGCATACTTGCCACCCTGAAGGATCGCGTCTGGCGAAGTGCTGAGCTGCTGGAGTTATGCCGGGCATCGTTTATTCGTCTGAACGAGACTCTTTTTCCTTCGGGGCCACAACCACAAGGGATTCGTGCTGTGTTGAACATCTTCCGCCAAACAAATCCCATTCGAGAGTTGCTGTCTCAAAGACTTGTAATTGGAGCCAACGCTGCAATGGCGTATATGCGTAGTCGAAAACCAAGGTTGGTGTTGCGGACACCTGCAGCCGGAGAGGTTCTCGAACAAAAAGACTTGGATGACACGATCCAAGCTGCGGAGACACTAATCGAGTGCACTCGCGAACAGCTTTGCGGCCCCGAGCTGCCCGTAAAGACGAGCCTGAGGATTAGAATGGTTTGCGAGTGCAATTTTTGTATAGGGGGCTCGGCAAAAAAACAAAATATACAAACTAACAATATACAAAGAGTCAAAGTTACACTCAAGATCCTTGCTACGCAGCCCCGAGGGTCTCGGGTGCGGTTAAGGTATGAATTATGCAGGTGGTAGCCACAAAGGAGTCGAAGGAACATTGATTTTATTCCTCTTTTGAATGTTAGGCTGCAGGCCGCCTCATTAAAAACCTTCCAGTCCCCTTAGGTACCCTGGTAAGGAAAAGAGCGCGTCTGAAACCTGCAGCCATCCGACATATAGCCTATTACATTGTATGACTGTGAGCACTTTATGCGTAGAAACGGCGCAGATGCGCAACGTTCCAAGGATTGTGAGAGGTTCGCCTGTCTTCGCGTGCTTCAGTCGATATGCGCCTCCACCAAGGACCTCCGTGATGATGAAGGGACCCTCCCATGGGGAAGCGAGCTTGTGCACCTTCTTTTGCTTCAGTCGAAGAACCAGGTCGCCAACGACGAAGGACCTGGTGCGCAGTCGACGGCTGTGGTAGTTGCGAAGGTCCTGCTGGTAAACAGCTGTGCGGGCTAAGGCCGTGTCGCGCGCCTCATCAAGCAAGTCGACTGCGTCTTCGAGTGCTCTTCTGCGTCTTCTTCATTGTATGCTTCAACTCGTGGTGCGTTGAACCTTACGTCTGATGGCAGAATTGCCTCTGCACCGTAGACCATGAAGAATGGGGTGAACTGCGTAGAAGTGTTGGGAGTTGTGCGTAGGCTCCATAGCACAGATGGTAGTTCTTCGACCCAAGCACCGCAGCTCTTTTGAGTGGCACCAGGAGGCGCTTCTTGATCCCACTCGTCACAAGCCATTGGCCTTTTCGACTTGGCCATTGGATTGTGGATGCGCCACGGATGCGTAGTTGAGCGTAATGTCCTGCTCTTTGCAAAAGGTTTTGAACTCCTCAGCCGTGAAGTTTGTGCCGTTATCAGTGATGATACTGTTTGGGACACCGAAGCGATAGATGATGCTCTTTATGAAGTTGACTGCCGTAGTAGCAGTCGAATTTGTGATGGGGACCGCCTCGATCCACTTTGTGAACTTGTCGACTGCCACCAGTAGGTGAGTATGCCCGCCATGCGATGATTTTTTGAGTGGCCCAACCATATCGAGCCCCCATTGGGCGAAAGGCCAGGCCAGCGGTATAGTCTTCAACGCCGATGCGGGTGCGTGCGGCCTTGTTGCGAATTTCTGGCAGCCGACGCACCTTTTGACTATGTCCTCCGCGTCTTTGAGTGCTGTAGGCCAGTAAAACCCTGCGCGAAAGGCTTTGGCTACGAGTGATCGACTGCTGGCGTGATGCCCACAGGTACCTGCATGAATGTCTCGAAGTATGGCTTGGCCATCTTCGAATGCGATGCATCTTTGGAACATACCTGATATGCTGCGCTTGTATAACTCGCCGTTGATAACGGTGTATGCTTTTGATCTTCGAGTCACGCGTCGGGACTCGGTTATGTCATCTGGTAGCTCGCTACGGAGTATGTAAGCCAGAAAAGGTTGAGTCCAGGTTGGCTCAATGAGAAATACCTCGACAGGGGGGTCCTCTGTGCTAGGCATTTGCTTTTGGGTGGCGTAGTCGACGGAGGAGGCTCTCGTTTCTCCTTGATAGATCTGTGTTCGATGCGCTCGAGGAAGACACCAGGTGGAATTTGTGCGCCAGTTGAGCCAAGATTGGCTAGCATGTCTGCTTCTTCGTTGCTTTCCCTTCCTATGTGCCTCAACTCGCAGCCCTCGAAGCTGCCCTCTAGTGTGTTGTACAGTCGCGATAAGCGATCATGTTGTCCGCGATTGCGTCGCAGGCCTTCATTGTTTGCTGCACCACGAGGTTGGAGTCGCCGTAGATCATCAATCGAGTGCACCCAAGTGCTTTTGCCATCCGCATGCCATGGATCAGAGCCTCGTATTCAGCCTCGTTATTGGAGGGTAGCTTGAATCCCATCTGCAAAACATAACGTAGCTTGTCCCCTTTTGGTGATATGAGGACGACGCCTGCGCCTGCGCCTTCGTGTTTCTTGGACCCATCGAAGTACATGGTCCAGGAATTGGACACGTCTGGTGCTCCAGGTAATTGGGCTTCTATCCACTCGGTTGTGAAGTCGGGTAGGACTTGTGCTTTGATAGCCTTCGGGTGCTCGTACTTGATGTCTCTTGGAGCCAGCTCGATGAGCCATTTTGCCACTCGACCCGTTGCATTGGGGTTTGTGAGGATATCACCGATTGCTGAGTTGCTTACCACGGTAATCGGATGCTCGGTGAAGTAGTGTGTCAACTTCCTTGAGGACATGAATACAGCGTATGCCAGCTTTTGATAGTGCGGGTACCGCTGTTTTGATATGGAGAGAACCTCGCTCAGGTAGTAGACTGGACGTTGTATGCTTTGGATGTGCCCCTCCTCCATGCGTTCGACTACCAGTACGGTGCTCACCACCCTGTTTGTAGCCGAGACATACAGGTAGAGTGGTTCCCGTTCCTTAGGTGCGACGAGGATTGGAGGGCTTGTGAGGATCCGCTTGAGATCTGTGAAGGCTGCTTCAGCTTCTGGCGTCCACTCGAACTTGTCCGCCTTCTTCATCAGTCGATAGAATGGTAGAGCCTTTTCACCCAGTTTGCTGATGAATCGACTGAGCGCGCTACTCGTCCTGCTAGTTTCTGCACATCATGAAGCTTTGAAGGCCTTTGCATGTGAGGATGGCCTGTATTTTCTCGGGTCTGCTTCGATTCCACGGCAGAGACTAGGTACCCTAGAGCTGCCCGGCTGGAACGCCGAACGTACACTTCTTAGGATTGAGCTTGATATGGAAGCGTTTGAGGTTTGCGAACGTCTCCCTCAAATCGTCGAGTAGTGTGCGTTCTTCCCTTGTGGTAATGACAATGTCATCACGTAGACCTGGACGTTGCGTCCAATTTGCTTTTTGAGGCAGTCCTGCATCATGCGCTGGTATGTTGCACCCGCGTTTTTTAGCCCAAAGGGCATAGTTGTGTAGCAGTAGACCCCGAGTGGGGTTATGAACGCCGTTTTTTCTTCGTCTTCTTGCTTCATCCTTATCTGGTGATAACCTGAGTAAGCATCCAGAAAGGAGAGTCGTGCGCATCCGGCGGTGGAGTCGACGATCTGGTCGATCGGGGTAGCGGGAAGTGATCCTTTGGACAGCACTTGTTCAGCGCTGTGAAATCCACGCACATCCGAAGGATGTCTGTATGCTTCTTTTCTACGAGTACGGGTTGGCCACCCATTGTGATTTCTTGATTTCCCTAATGAATCCTGCTGCGAGTAACCGGTCGACTTCAGATTCGACTGCGGTTCGCTTTGGGCCGGAGATTCGACGCATCGTTTGCTTGACTGGCTTTGCATCTGGAAACAATTGGAGAGAGTGCTCGGCGAATTCCCTGGGAATACCTGGCATGTCGGCTGGACACCACGCAAATATTTCCCAGTTCTCACGGAGGAATTCGACGAGCGCGCCTTCCTATGCGATAGGCAGGCTCGAAGATATGTTGACTGTCTTGGACGGATCGGTCGGGTGCACCTGATGCGACCTTGTGTCATTTGTAGCATTGAAGGATCTGTCGACTGCCAACTTCTTATGCTCTGGAAGGAGTGTGCGGTCGTTGGTAATCGCTAAGTCGCGAGTGATTCTCCACCCCGAACATCTCGGAGATTTTGCTGAACTCGCGGTCGCAAGCATCGGACCTTTGAAAGTTTCCACGGACAGTGATGACTCCCTTTGGTCCTGGCATCTTCAGCGTGAGGTACGCATAGTGTGGCACCGCCATGAATCGAGCAAACGTCGGGCGACCAAGAATAGCATGGTATTGTGATTTCCAGTCGACGACCTCGAACTCAATCGACTCTGTCCTGAAGTGGCTTGTCCCCGAACGTAACGTCGAGTTGTACGGTGCCTTCTGGGCTAATTGCTTTGCCAGGAACGATACCGTGGAAGGTATTTGAAGATTTTGGGAGGTTTTCGACTGACCTGTTCATTTTGCGGAGCGTGTCCGCGAAGATGATGTTTATGCCGCTGCCTCCATCCATGAAGACCTTGGTCATGGCGTAGCCTCCTATTTGCGCGTCGAGTACCAGAGCCGCATGCCCTGGTCGAACTACAGCTGGGGGATGATCCTCTCGACTGAAGCTTATGATGGTTTCCGATCCCTTCAGAAATTCGGCACGGCTGGAGGTGCCATGACAGCCATGTTCACCTGTCGAGTGATTAGCTTTTGCTGCCTGTTAGAGGGGCGACCCTTTTGTATCATGTACATCTGCCCGTGGGGCTGTGGATATTGATCATCTTCCGCCCGTAGTACAGGTTGTATGGCACCTGCGAGGTTTGCGCCTGGAGCAGGCTGTGGTGGGGTTGCGGTGGCGGCTGTGGCGCCATGAGAGCGGGCACAGCGTTCGGCTGTGGTACGGGTGCAGGCATGGGCTGAGCAGGTGCTGGGCCATTCCTCTTGAGTCGTATCACATAGTCAGTCGCCATTTGGTCGAATTCCCTGCAGTTCCTTAGGGTGTGATTGGAGCGTAGTTTTCCGTCGTCCCCCTTGAAGAGGTGGAATCTGCACCAGTCGTCCATCTTTTCCTCGAATGACCGCTCGGGTTTTGCGTCGCTACGTTTGCGCCATTCTTGCCTTTTGTAGCTATCGCTCCGCTGCTCGCGATCTCGACTGTCCGTCGATCATCCGAGCGTCGATTGCTTCTATCTTGGTCCTCCTTTGGCTGTGTGTATCCAGCCGCCATGAACTCGGGTCTGTTATCGTCGTAAGGACGTTGGACGTTTACGCCTGCGATCTTCTCTGTATGAATCTCTGCGGCTTCGACTGCCGCTTTCGTAGTTGTCGCGTGTTGGGGAAGCACGGGATCTGCGTACAGAATCCTCTCCATCTGCCCACTCAGTCGCAACTTTGATGAGGTCAGCCAGGGAGGTTGGCTTTTCACGACCAAGTGCCTCTTTGAAGTCCTTCCTGGCGAGACCTTGTATGAAGGCATCCATGGCCCTGTCTTCTGACACTTTGCCAACCGAATTGCGTATTTCGGTCCACCGCCGTATGTATGATCTCACGACTCGTCTGATCGTTGAGTACATGTCCTTAATTCCTCGAATGTCTTCGGGCGCTCACACAGAGGCTCGAAGTTTTTGATGAAGTCTCTGCGGAAATCATCCCACGAGTCATATGATGATGGAGGGAGTGATTTGAGCCAGTCGCGGGCAGTTCCTTCGAGCATAAGTCGTATGTACTGCATCGCCGTGGTGTTCGTGCCCGCTGGCATGCCACGGCGAGTCTGTAATCTTCTAGCCACCCAGAAGGTTCTTGGCGACCGTTGTACTTGGGTTGTTCGCCTGTCAACTTGAACCGTTTGGGCATCCGCGTCTCACGGATGCGTCGAGTGAAGCACAATGCTCCGCATGGCTCTGGTTCGCGATCAGAGTATGAATCGCTGCTATAGGATCTTCGAGACTGCTTCTGCTGGACCTGTGCCGGCGCGTGCTTCTCCTTCCTTCATCCGAGTGGTGGCTGCGACCACTGCGATGATGTGCTGCGTGTCGTGAGTCGACTATGTCGCGATCGCGATCCTTGCTGGAGTTTTGTCTTCTGGCTGTATAGCCTGTGCCGCTAGAGCTAGCGATTTGAGTTGTTGGCGATGCAGGGCTGCGTTAGGGTCATTCGCCGGAGGTTGTATTGCCTTGAGGTAAGCACCTACGGAGAATAATGCACCCGCAGCAGTTTTGGGCACTGGGATTCCGTTAGCGTCCTCTGTCATGAACGACAGGTTACGGGTGATTGCTACCCTTTCATGTTCTGGAAGGCTTGCCAACCGCGACCTAGGTCGAGGGGTTGGTTGCTGTGTGGACCCGAGGGATTGCTCCCTTCGTCGGGCACTCGAGAGGCTGGCTTGCCTTTTGCGCTCCTCGAGCGTCGCTCGGTAGTTTTGCAGTCGAATTGACTCCTGCCAGTTGAAGTACTGGAAGGTCAACATCTCCTCTGGGGTGGAGTTTGGTGGCATCATTGTGCACTCCTTTATGACTTTATCTGCTTTTGCTGCCATCTCCTCCGTGATTGTCAAGGTTGTGACCCCATCTGGCATGGTTACCGTGCATGGGAATTGTGCAGGCCTGCGAGCGGCAGCGTCTGCGGATGATTCTGCGGTGAAGGCCACGTAGACCTGATGGGGCGTGACCCGAGGACAGGTGTATGTGCTGTCGATTCCAGTCATGGACTCGACGTCGCCATCGAGGCTCATGTCAGAGCCAGTGTGTTCATCGAGTAGATCTTCGAGGCGAATCTCGTTGTCGATGTGCTCATCACCTATGCTCATCTCGGTGTTGGCGAAGCCATTATGGATTTCTGAGTCGAGGTTGGTGTTGGTGAAGATCTCCGAGTCGACGTTGTTGTCGTTATGAATCGCGGGCTCGTAGAAGTCATCGAGGGAGATCCCGCAGTCGAAACTCTCGTCGAGTGGTAGGTTGAAGTCGATGTTGCTTGTGTTGTATGCTGATTCTGCTTCCTCGCCTTGGAGTTCCGTCATCATGAACCTGTCGAGCTCGCCGGTCGACATGGTTGTTGCGGGCGAGCAGGCTTCAGGAATCGACGATGGGGCGAGCGCAGTCGACGGAGCCTCGAGTGCACCCAGCGCCAGTTGTTGCGGATCTGCGAGTCCTGCGTGCCAAGATTGTTTACGAAAAAATTGAATGCTCCAACAGTCAAACTCAAACCTGATTCAAGGCCGGAAAACGCCTCCTGAAGCTCTGGCGAGTGCGGATTGAAATTCATTGGAAGAGCAGATGCGCTTTTTGCGGTGAAGCGGGCAGGCTGCCGCTTTTCGAGTGGATCGGCGAGTCGCCGTGTGTCGCCTGGATCGGCGAGTTGCTGTTTGCTGACATGGCCGGCGAGTTGCCGTTTGCAGATGAGATCGGCGAGTTGCCGTTTGCTGGTGTGATCGGCGATTTGCCGTTTGCTGTTGGGACCGGCGAAACTTCGAGTCCAGCGCTATTCTTTCCCACAGACGGCGCCACTTGACGAGGGGTAGACTCATCAAGACCCATGGTTAAGGTCCCTAGGTTATGAATATGGGGGAGAGAACGTGGTAGAGCTGGAAGTATCGTCGGCTGACAAGCAGGGCAAAGATTTTACCCAGGTTCAGGGCCCTCGTGTGGAGGTAACACCCCTACGTCCTGCCTGTCTGTTATTGATTTGTGAATATGATGGTTACAAGGATCCCGGCGAGATGTCGATCTCGCTAGGGTTTGTGGCTCTGGTGGTTCGTTGTCTGGTTCGATGGCCCTCCCAGTCCTTAAATAATAGGCTGGGTCCGGGTGTTCGTAACCGACTCGATTTACAAGTAAGGAAACTCTAAACCGACTATTGCTTCGCCAAACTTGGAGGATACTCATCTTCGTGGGCCTCCCTTCATGGGCTTCATGTAGGCTCTGATAGTTGGGCCTAGTCGATACGTGCACCAGGTACCCTCATGGTAGGGTACCCGATAGGCATACCCATGTCAGGGGTTATCAAGTAATTTTCTGGCGCCGTTGCCGGGGTGCGTAGCGCTTAAGTTTCTATTCTTTTGTGCACTAGATTAAGCTTGGGGAGGTTCCTTTTATATCTTGCAATCATCTAAGCTTGGGGAGGTTCCTTTAAACTTGTTTGGTTGTGAGTTTCTCATTAGTTTTATATATATCAAAAACCCATAAAAATTAGAAAATGGAAAACAACAAAAAACTAGAGAGCTTTATGAAATCTATCTTGAGTTAGGACATGTGTTTGAAGAGAAAATTAAAAAACATATGGAAAATTATTTGCATGATGGTAGCAATGTTATCACTATAAATTCTTTGAACACCATTATTGCTATTGCTCTGGAAAGGTTTAAGCTTGGGGAAGTGGCTGTTGATGAATGTGATATTTTTAGTCCCCCAAGTTTTGAGGAGAAAATTTTCTTTGATGATACTATGCCTTCTATATATGATGTTTACAATGATGATTACGATGTTTTCAGTCCATCTACTATTGAGGATAAAATTCACTATGATTATTCTATGCCTCCAATTTATGATGATTACAATGATGGATGTGCTAGTTTTACTCCCACTATTACTAATGAAATTGATTATACTTGTGTGGAGAGTAATAGTACTGTTATGCTTATGGATCATGATAATAATGCTTTATGTGATAGCTATATTGTTGATTTTATTCATGATGCCGCTGAAAATTATTTTGAGAGAGGAAAGTATGGTTAAAGAAATCTTCACGTTACTAAATTTATCCTCTTTATGATTAAGGTTTTGGCCTTTCTCTTGATTTGCTTTTATTTGTTGGGTACTTTAAAACCTACTGGTCCTTATGAGAGAGGGAGACACGGTTTCATATATCTCAATAATATTAAGTCTCCTCTCTTTTTGTTGAAAATTTTGAAGTTGCACTTGCTTTGCCTTCCTATGCTAGTCACTTTGTGTTTTATTGATTTATTTTCTTACAAGACCCCAATGCATAGGAAGTGGGTTAGACTTAAATGTGTTTCATATTTTTCTCTTGATGCTCTCTTTTGCATTTCAATTCTTATGTGAGCATCATTAAAACTATCAAGCCTAGCTATATGGCTATAAAGAAAGCGCTTTGCGGGAGGCAACTCGGTTATTTTTGTGTGTGATTTTTCTTTATGTCCTCTTGCTGTAACAAGAGATTTTGTGTCTAGTTAGTTTCTGGAGTTTTTAATAAAGTGCCAAGTTTTACCCATTTTGGTCTTGAAAAGTTGCTTATTGAGTTCGGAGATTTTATTCCTGCACAAGTCAGTGCACGGTATGATTTTTAATTCTTATTCTGTAACTCTGAATGAGCTCATATTTGAACTGTAGTTGCAACTTTTCATCCTCTGTATACATGAATTGTTTCGGAATTTTTCGAGAAAGTTTGGTAGGGTAGAAAAATACGTTTTGCTGCTGCTGTTTTTTGGACAGATTCTGTCCCATTTTGTTTGATGCATGCTTTGAGCTTTTAAGTTGAATCTTTTTGATCCAATTGAGTTTATGAGTAGGCATACAACATTATACACTTTCTGGACATGTCATATGAATTTTTGGTCAAGGATTATATGCAGCAAGGAACCTATTTGTTTATCACTATTAATGCACCCCACAGAAAAGAGATGGGAGAAACGGTGTTTTGAAGTTTTTTCACAGGGATTGGAGGAGATGCACCAAGAGCTATCCAAGGATGGTGAAGACCATAAGCTTGGGGATGTGAAGACAACCCGCTGGACCTACACACTCTCGGTTTGCACACGTCCAACTTCTGTTTTTCGATCGAAACACTTTATCGCATAAACTTGGAGCGTCGTTTTTGTTTTTGTTTGAGTCTTGAGAGACCACCACACTATCATTTATATATGGGAGAGCTACTGGAAATATGGGTTGAAATATGTTGGATGCTTTTATAAGATTGGGAAAAGGGATGTTTGACTTGATTTTTAATGATACATATAGTTGCATGATTCATGAGCTTGTTTATGAGTAATAGTTTGCAAATTCTTTTTGTAGAGCTATCACTTATTCATGTTTTGGTGCTGATTGTTATTTTACTTGGTTTAACATGGATTAGTAAGTTCTATGGACACTCATGCATGCATCTAGATGGTCAACTTTCTCCCTTTTGCTAGCCCAAAAAAACTCCAACAAGTTAAAACTTGTTTCCAACACCTTCAACCAAAGTTATTCCAGTGAGTCCACCATATCTACCTACTAGCTACTCCCTCCGTCCCAAAATAAGTGTCTCAAGTTTGCCCAAAAGTAGATGTACATAGACATGTTTCATGTATAGATACATCCATTTTTTGGCAAATTTGAGACACTTATTTTTGGACGGAGGGAGTATATGCTATTCCGAGTATGTTTATCATGTTATTTTGTATTATCTATACCTCCGAATTAAATGCTTATGTTGTTGATTGTTATGGGAAAAGTTGGTTATATAGCTCTCACGAACTTGATGCACATTTTATTTTTATTGCATAAATAAAACATGACCCATTGTGATTAAAATTATGATGTTATGAGCTTGACAAATGTCTTTGGTTGAGAGTTAGCAGAAATGTGCTGTCACATGGAATGCTTTCAACATTGCACTCATTTATATTTAGTTGATGTCATGTAGTTTTGTTTATGGATGCTTACCATGGGTGAAATAAATGAGGAAATGGAGTAGGTTTAAATGAGTTTGTATAAATGGTTAGAGAGACGCCTGGGCCGCTAATCTAAGCCATGCATCATTCATGGTGAAAATTTACTTACATGCTATGGTGAACCGTCTGTGATAAACCTTACAATAAAAAGCTATCCAATGGTAAATAAAAAGGGCGTTGAGATTGTTCATTATGTTTGTTTGTCTTGTCATTTTGATATGGGCTTGTTCCATATCCTGGGACAAGAGGTACCCCAGTTGACGCTCTTGATGATACTATTTTACTTACAATGATATTTAAATTGAACTTGCTTTGTTTCCCGAGTTGAGTAACACATGGAGTAGGTACTCGTATTCAAGGGGCATGAGACTTTCAACCTTTACTTTGTCAAGCACATTACTCATATTTGCGTTCACTTTAAACTTAATCATTCAAGATGCTATGATAGGGGCAATGAGAGCTAGACACCAAGGATTACCATATTACAATCATTAACTTAAGTAGAGAAGTTCAGAAGTTAGATGAAACTTATTCATGTTTTACCTCTACTCATATATACATCTTTCCAAAGTGTCCACCTATCATATTCAGATTTTCATTCTCACTATATGACCAATGTAGGATGTCCATACTTATCATTATGCATACATGTGGTCCATACTATTATCTGTTATGTTACACTTTGTGAACTATCATTGAACATCCTTGCATTGAATACTTGATATCACTTCATAAACTATTTGCATATTGCTACTCCTTTGAAGAATGAATCATTTGACTATATGTAGCAATAGTAATCATCTTCGATATTCATTGCTAAGTATTAAGTTGCAAAGTCCATGTTAGTTTTATCATCTTCATACTCGAGGACGAGCATGGATTAAGCTTGGGGATGTTGATGCATGTAAAATGCATACATGAACTTTGCACTTTAATTGCTTATATTCTAATCATATTTGCATCATATAAGGGTTATATCAATGTTTTATAATGATTTTGGGAATACTTCATAGTTTTCCCATTTATTTGGAATTAACCCTGTTTTTCCAGAAAACGTCTTTTTTAGTGTTTCAGACTTTCCGGGAGCTTCGGGACTCCAAAAAGGGCAAGGTCAAAGAGCACGGTTCAGAATTTTCGAGACGGACGCAATGGGATTAAAATGAAGACCAGGAGCCCAACAGGCTGGAAATGGGAGGGTCCCACGCGGCCTAAAGTACATGGCCGCGTGGGCCCAGCTCGTTTCCACCTCGGAGCTCCGTGGCCGTCGATCTTTGCTCCACCGGCATAGTCTTGACCTAAAAACACCTATAAAAAAGGTCCCCTGGCGTTTCGCGAAAGGAGGCGGCGGAGAAACACAGAACCATGAAACAGAGAGTCAGAAGGCTGCCGCCGGAGAAGATCGGAGGAGGGAAACGCCGCCGGAGTCACCTCCGGAGGGCTCCACCCCCTCCGGCGTGTTCATCATCAACATCTACAGCAAGAACTTCTTCACCATCATCACCATGATGAAGGGGGAGTAGTCCACCCCTGGACTAGTGTTTGTGGTGGTAACTTTTGTATCTCTCCTCTCTCTTGAGCTTCACTACTTAGTACCGTATGAGCTGCCAAACATGATTACGGTCATCTATGTAATACCTTTGTGGTGAATATTGTGGTGTGAGATGATTTGTTATGCATTTACCGTTGTGTTGGAGCCTTTGTGATTTGTCATACTTTGAAGTATGATGTATGTGAGTACGGGATGGCCGATGTGACACGGCATAGGTATTGAGTGACACAGTACCGCCCAACGTCCTTTATCTGGGGGTAAAAAGAAAGAGTATGATGTGGGAGTGAGAGAAACCACGCTAGCCTTACGAGGGGTGACCTAGCAACACAAATGAGTATTTCTTTCAACTATGTGTTTTAGGACATATAGCCGTCATAAAAAGCTACCATTAAAACATGACAATTGTGTGTACTTTATCTATAACATGATGATCACCGTAGATGAGAGAGAGAGAGGATTAAGTGAACCCATGAACCATGTCCATTGTTCCTATAAGAAACACACACTTGAGTTTGTCCTCTTGCTACATAGAGGATTGGGCTTTCTCTCTTTGAGAGCTTTCACTTGCTACTACCTTTGTCTTGTCCTCTTGCAAAGAAGAGGATTGGGACACTTTTACATCCATCAAACCAACCATCTTGTTCTCTAAACTTGTTTAGTGCATAATCAACTAAAACTTGTGACACTTTAGTTGTAGGGAATAAATAACTTTTCCTTCTTGCTCCTGCGGATCGATACCTTATTTCCACATTGAGAGGTGCTACAGTGATCCCTTGCTCTTGGGGGTTATCAGCCGGCCTATTATCTGACGCTCTTCAGGCGACGCTATTGCGAAGTGCCGCATGGAGCGGCAAATAGGAATTGCATAAGCGAGTAAGCGGGTGCTCCTATATGGCGCTCGTTAGCATCGCCGTACAGGCGTGCCGCTCACGCCGAGATCTACTGGGCCGGCCCATGATACGTCTCAAACGTACCTATAATTTTTGATGTTCCATGCTTGTTTTATACCAAATTATACATGTTTTATTTACAGTTTATATCATTTTTATGCATTTTCTGGGACTAACCTATTAACAAGATGTCACAATGCCAGTTCATGTTTTCTGCTGTCTTTTTGTTACAGAAATCCTAGTCGAGAAATATTCTCCAAAAGACGTGAAAATTTACCGGATTTTTTTTACGAAGGAACAAAGACACTGCCCGAAGGAGAGGTCGAGGAGACCCACCAGGGGAGCAGGCGGGTCCCAGGCGCGGCCTGGGGGTGGCCCGCGCCCTCAGCCCGTGTGGGCCCCCTAGTGCCCCTCTGACGCCGCTCTTTCGCCCATAAATTACTTCGTCCTGAAAACCCTAGATACCCGATCCGAAATCCACGAAAAGTATCGTCGTCTCCGTCGTCGTCAACCCTACGTCGGGAGGGTTCTGAAGCTCTTCCCGGCACCATGCCAGAGGGGAGATCATCACCGGAGGGCTCTACACCGCCATGCCTTCCTCCACAGTGATGTGTGAGTAGTTCCCCACGGGACTACGGCTCCATAGCAGTAGCTAGATGGTAGTCTCTCCACTTTGTGTTATCATGTTTAGATCTTGTGAGCTGCCTAGATGATCAAGATCATCTTTATGTATTGCTACATGCTGTGTTTGCTGGGATCCGATGAATTGTGAAGTTATGATCAAGTTTGTTCATCTATCTATATAAATGTTTTACTTATGTCTTGCATGCTCTCCGATGCTAGTAGATCAAGGTAAAAAATAGCGTGATACAAAAAATAGTGGGGGCCTCCTCCAGATGCTATAAACGCTATAGCGTGCTATATTTAAATATAGCGTTCTGGAAAAATTCCATATATAGCTGAAAAATAAAGAATTTTTACCAGAATAAACAATATAGTCCAGAAATAGCAGAACAATATATGCATAACCACGTACGAAAAACATTCTACAATTGTCTAAACGCTTAAAATAAACATCCCACATAACAACAACATAATATAACTTATTTTTGATTTTTCTTAAGGTGGAAAACTTGGGACTTTTCGCCGTTAGGCTGGAAAAAGAAAATAGCGCGCTAAAGTTACAACGTTTTAGCGCTATATAGCGTGGTATTTCGTAAATAGCGCCGTAGCATGAAAAAATGGCAAAATTTAGCGTGGACCCTTCAGATATGCTATAGCGCGCTATTAGCGCCGAAATAGCGCGCTATTTTTTTCCATGTAGTAGATGCTTTGGCCAAGTAGATGCTAGTGTCTCCAAGATGGGGTATTTATGTTAGATAGTGGGTTCATGTCTCCAGTAGCCTGGGCTCGAGCTGACAGAAACGACTAAGTCTGTGGATGTGCTGTTGCCACTAGGGAGAAAACAACTTTGCTATGTCTACGTGTCATTTGCATTGTTTACTTTACATACTTTGCTTATTGCAATAATATGTTGCTTGCAACTTAATACCTATGGGAGACACAAAAGTTATTTCACAGGTGGATTATTAGTCATAGATGCAGCTGGCAAGCGGTCTATGTATCTTGTTGTAATGCCCAATAAATACTACTATGAACATTATCTTGTCATAATATGCATTGTCATCCTTTTGCCATTTGTCAATTACCCAACTGTAATTTGTTTACCCAGCATGTGTTTATCTGTTTTATAGAGAGATACCACTAGTGAACTGTGGACCCGGTCCTTTCTTTAACACTGATAAAACACCGTTTCCACCACGTTCTACACTCATTTGCTCGCTGTACATTTTTGCATTTACTTTTTATTTCATAACATACGTTTAATCCTTTGTATTCAGCAAGCATGGGAGATTGATAACCTTCCTGTTTCGTTGGGGCAAAGTATTTTGATTGTGTTGTGCGCATGTCCAAGTCAACTTGCTGGCGCCTAGGTGACACCGTGTTGAAGCTCTTCCAATTCCTACTGGTTCGATAACCTTGGTTTTGTTGTCAAGGGAAAACTTATGCTCGATTACATCATACCTTCCTCTTGGGGTCTCCCAACGAGAGTGTGTTTGCACGTCATCAGCCCATCAAGTGGTTTCCTTTCTCTTTTTCTTTTTTCACGTTTTGCTTTTAACAAAACCTGAATATTTTCTAATCTGAATATTTTAAAAATAGTTTCACATTTTGGTCTTTTTAAATTATGAATATTTCAGAAATCTAAACATTTTTTGAGTTTGAACATTTTCCAATATGATTTTTTTATCTGAACATTTTGAAAATCTATCTTTCTATAAAATGCATTTTTAATCTGAATATTTTCAAAATATGAACCATTTTCAAAATATGAACATTTTCAAAAAAAGAAAACGAAAATGATTCCAAAATTTGAAAATGGTTCCAAAATTGAAAATGGTTGTAATTTTGAAAATGTTACAAAATTGAAAATGGTTATAAATTTGAAAATATTATAATTTTTAAAATGGTTCATTTTAAAAAGGTTCTGATTTAAAAAATTATTTATTTTTAAAAATGGTTCCAAATTTGAAAATATTTCAAAATTTGAAATTGTTCCAATTGTGAAAGTGGTTCATTTTTAAAATGTCCAGATTTTAAAAATTGTTAATTTTTTAAAATGTTCAGATGTTGAAAATGGTAAGAAAAAGGAAATAGAAAAGAACGAAAAAAAAAACAGAAAAGAAAACGAAAAACAGAAAAGAAAACGAAGGAAAACCAGAAGAAAAAAACACAAAGGAATTTGAAAACCAAACCAAATGGGTCGGCCCGCAGCCCGGCGCTTCAGGCAGCGCGGCCATCTATTGCCGCCTGCGGGCGATATATCGGAATTGCGCTAGTAAGCCACGCTTAGTAGCAACGGCGCACCTATTATCCGATAAAAGAAAAAGGAAGAAAAGAAAAGGTAAAAGGAAAGACTCAGGAGCTGTTAGGTAGCCTGCAGATTGCCCAGCCAGGCCTGCCAGCTACAATTGCATGACGTTTGGTTGCCTGTGAGAGCTCGTGAGCCAGCGCAGCGCGTTTCTCAAAGCAGCCTCGGGCCAGGCGCAGCAAGCACGCTCAGATCGAGCGTGCCCCGTGGAGCCAGGCCGGCCAGCTGCAAAACTGAGGGCTCCTCGTGCAATCTCTACCTGACCATGGCTTCCGCTCACCCTCCTTATCCTTTCTCTTTCCTCTCTCTCCCTGCTTTCTCTCTGTCGACGAACAACAAACACCGCGCCGTGATAAAACACAAGTATAGGAGATCGCGTGTAGCCTTTTCGATAAGTAAGAGTGTCGAACCCAACGAGGAGCTAAAGGTAGGATAAGTATTCTCTCAAGTTCTATCAACCACTGATACAACTCTACGCACACTAAGCGTTTACTTTATCTAGCAAATAGTACTAGAGTAATAGTACGGGTATATGAGAGATAGCTTTGCGAGATAATAAATACAATAAAGTAAATGTTAATGCTGCAGCAATAAAGTATACTAAGTAACCATAAACTAACAGTACCATGAGTGTGGAAAAGTGGTGGTAATTGTGATGGCTTTGTCCAAGATTAATTAGTGAAAATATTTGGTTCATTGTCTTCGATGCAGTTTTCTATGTGGGAGAGGCTAAATATATGTGCACTCAACTACTTGTGATTACACATACTATATGATTGGATTGTTAGCAGACATCCGTAAATACTAACAATGCATTAAGGTTTCCCCAACCATAACCTTAAGTTTATGGTCCTCTTACTCGCATACGGCAACTAACCAGTTCGAGTCCTCAGGCTTCTGTCACTCCGGCAGGCCTACCTCCTTCGTTTACAAATACTACCAACACTAATATGTTGATCCATGCGCGCACAAATATAATGGACACCAAAGGACAGTACCATATCAACATACAACTCTAATGAACCAAAGACATTCAACCATTCAATCTAAGAACAAATAAACTACACAAACATGACATAAATCATCGGATAATAACTTATAGCATCAAACACCATGTTTATATAAGAGAGGTGTGTGGGAGGATGAACCACTGTATACAAGGAGGAGTTGGTGATCGAGATGGCGGTGAAGACGGTGAAGGGGACAGCGAGAGGCGCAGGGCGGCGGCGTCGCCGGTGGCGCGGGAGCTCATCCCCCGCCGCCGGCATCATGGGGGAACGCCGCCCCTTAGCCCCCTTCCTTCATGGCTTCTTGGGAGCCCTCCCCCATGGAGATGAGGTCCATGGGGGAGGCAAAAAAGTGGCTTTGGTGGCTGGAAATTCGTGGGTATGGGGTGTTCTCCACGAGCTAGGTTTCCTCCCTTTATATAGACTCTCGGATTTCCGTCATCCCATCTAGGGTTTCGGTAAATCGGGCTTATTTCGGCCGTCCGGACTCGGATTGAGCCGAATTTTATGTCCAGATCCATTAGGAGAAAATTCCCCGCAACTTGCGCGACTAGACTTTTTCCGTTGACATCGTCTTCTGTCCGGTATGTGACAATCTTCAAAAAGAATTTTCAGACAGATTCAGGAAAGTCACAATTCGACTCCAACGAGGTTTCCTCTTGTATTTTTGATAATTCCTACACATCAAAGAGTAAAACAAGAACATTGTGCACTTTTGCAACTATTAATAGGTTAGTCTAAATAAATCATAAACTTAATATAAAAACAATTGTCAAAAGCATAAAAGTAGCATAAAACCATCAAAAATATAGATACGTTTTGGATGTATCAACATCCCCAAGCTTAATTCCTGCTCGTCCTCGAGTAGATAAATGATAACAAAATAATTTTTGATTGTAAATACTATGATCAGGTCTTTGACAATTGCATTATGTATGGATAATAAAACTTAGCAATCATGTTACCTAATGAAAAGTATCAACGAACTAAGATCTCATAACATGAAATTTATAAACATCAACAAGATTGTAATGATCATAATAAATCATGGTAGAGTGGTATCTCGCTTGCCCTTAATTGTGGAGCAAAACATAAATGCCAAGGCACCTCTGAATTTCAAGTGAAGACTAGATGTAAAGATATCAAAGGTAAAAGCATCATAGTTATACCACAGATAACCGCATTCTGGGACAAGTACATTACACTAAGAATGACAGTTATGCTCTCGAGTAAGTGCTCAAAGAAAGGATGATGACTCAACATTAAAATAAAAGATTGGCCATTCGCAGAGGGAAGCAGGGATTAACATGTGCTAGAGCTTTTTATTTTTAAAACAGAAATAAAAATTGTTTTGGGAGGTGGTTGTTCCTGTCAACGAATCAGCAATAGAGTTCTTGTTATCTTCCATACTAAACAAGTTGAGAGCGGTTCCGAGTTATTGTTATTAGTCATTTATAGCATGCACTTTTATATAGATTCCTCGGGTGCCTGCCAACAATCACATACCATGGAGGAGTGCCTATTATTTTACTTTTTAGATGTTATAATGGTCTAACCAGCTCTTTGCAAAATTAATGACGAGCAGATGAAGCATGCAAGTCGGAGACTTAATTTAGTATGGAAGATAACAAACCCAACTACTACTTCCTCATGAGCTAAAAACAGTGTCACAAAATGAGAAGCATTTGAAGGTTTTAAAGGTAGCATATGAAAATTCACTTGGAATGGTTTGAAATACCATGCGTAGGAATTTATGGTGGACTCTTTGGAGTAACTTGGCTTTAGGGATTTGGATGCACGAGCAGCATTCCCGCTCAGTACAAGTGAAAGCTAGCAATAGACTGGGAAGCGACAATCAAGAGAGCAATAACCGTCATAATCATACTTGCGACAGAATAAAATTAACGGAGGCATAAAAATAATACTAAAACTCCGAGACAAAATAGATCATCAAGGCTTAATTGACTTTTATTTTTCAGTCATAAACATGTGTGAGCATGTGCCAAATCGATTCAAGTAAATCATTCAGAGGAGGATAACACAGTACCATACCATCTTATGAACAATACAATGCATGTCAATTATAAAAATAACATAATATACACTATTAGCTAGTTGAGACTAACCATAAGAAGACATAAACTACTAAACAATATCATTCACACATCATTTTTAAGTTTCAATAAATAATCATTAACCAAGTAAACTTAGAAAACAGAGGATAAATAAAAGATGTGATGATCAACTTATTAATGTAACCGGTGTTTGATGCTAAGAAAAATAAATAATAAGATACAGACACTCCAAAAACAGCACATATGATGTGAAAGAATTAAAATATAGTTTCACTAGAGATGACCTGATAATTTTTACGATGAAGAAGAGGATGCCCAAGGCATCCCTTGGGCATCCCAAGCTTAGACGCTTGAGTCTTCTTGAAATATGCTGTTGAGATCCATGGGAGCCTCCCCAAGCTTGAGCTCTTCACTCTTCTCCATCCTATTATATCACTCTTCCCTCTTGACCCTTGAAAACTTCCGCCACACCAAACTCAAAGTAAATCTCATTAGAGGGTTAGTGCACAATGAAAAAACTCACATGTTCTGTAAGGACGCAATATGACCGTTACTTTAAACATTAGCTACTTCCACTGATGTTATGTGAAGCTCTTCCACCCAAAAAAAGAATTCCACCCAACACTAGTAAAAGAGATAATGCAAAATAAAAGACATAATCTGTCTAAAACAGAACAGTCCGCAAAGACAGATTTTTTCAGGGCACTTACGATGCTCAGATTGAAAAACTTTGAACTAATGAAAGATGCGTACATACATCAGGATTACGCACAAAAAATTACAGATTAAAATCACATTCTATTGATTTTAGAAAATTAATACGGTGAACAGCAGAAATCTGTTCCTGCACAGTAATCAAAATCTAGCATCATCTTATCATTAGAGACTATTCTTGGCACAACAATACGAAAAAGTAAAGATACAAAGGAGTTTCTACTGAAGTAGACAAATTTCTTGACTCAATAAAAGAAAAATTGCAGAAATAAAAATACTGGGTTGCCTCCCATAAGCGCTTTTCTTTAACGCCTTTTAGCTAGGCACTTAGTGCAATACATAATATTTCCAAAGTGCTGCTATTAAACCAAATCAAATTTTGTTTCTAAGTTACAGAAAGTTTGCTTAAATGGCCAACTTCTAAATGAAAGGTAAGAACCATTAAGAATCAAATAAAACGCAAAGAGGCCACTCTTGCAATCAAAGTCAGAATCTGTCTAGAAAAACAGCAGCTGACAAACGTAATTTTTAGGTGCTCTTAAACTGTCCGAAATTTAGCGAATTTTGTGCATGCAGAGGATTCGGTGATACAACATCAGTAAATTTTACGTGATTTTTATAGTTTTCAGTAAAATATGAAAAATCGCACAATGAGCTGTAGATGCTGAAAACAGAAAATCACTTTTTTACATATGTATCAACTAAGCTAAATGGGTAAAACTTGGTACTTTATTTTTGATAAACTAAGTGACCAGAGGATAAGCAAGACCCAAACCTGCTAGCTACAGCAAGGAAAACTCTAAATAAAATTGAAAGTAAAACCTATATAGAATAGAAAGAAAGAACCAATAAAGAAGCAAAAGAAAAGAAAATATTTTTGTTGTTTTGAATTTATAAGTGAAAATAAAGAGACAATAAAAATCAAATAAAGAGCCTAATAAAACTAAATAAGGTAAAACCAAAACATATGAAAGCAATTATAATACAAGTTAAGACAATACATATCATGTTGACGGGTAATATAGAGTACGAACGAGACAACCTCATATTAGTTGATGAATAGGGGGATGACTCGGGCATCCCCAAGCTTAGATGATTGTATCTTCTTGAATATGTTCTTGGGATGCACCTACACATCCCCAAGCTTGAGCTCTTGCGTCTTCTTGTTCATCTCATATCACCATATTGATTACAACTTATAAGCTACATCCACATAAAACTTCACAAAACTCATTAGTAGGTTTAGTACTCATTAAATAAAATCCACTCATGTTCAAGCATTGGCAAGTTTAATTTAACATTACCTACTGTATACTAACCAATTTATAAGTTTATTGATCAAATAAAAATTATAAACATTGAGTATAAGCACAATTCTAAATAAGCATAACAATCTGCCAAAACTGAACAGTCTGTAAAGATGACACTTAACGAGATAGCTACGTAGATCAAATGAAAAAACTCAAAACTAGTGAAAGACAGATAATAATCTCAGGTTCATGCACAAAAATTTTCAGGTCAAAATACTATTCTGAGATTTATCAAGATTTTATTTACAGAGAAGCACCGAAATCTGTCTAAACTAAACAGTCAGTAAAGATCGAATTTTTCGGGACATCTACGTAACTCAAAGCAGAAAAGTCAAAACTAATGAAAGAAAGATCATAAGCATTACTTTGCACTCAAGAAATTTCAGATCAAGATCACGTTTTGGTGATTTTAAATGTTTTATGCGGTGGAGCACAGAAAATCTGTTTCCGGACAGCAAAGCAAAACTATCAACTTTCAATTAACTAAACACTATAATTAACATTTTATTTTTATGTACAGAGGTATATGCATAATATTTATATGTTTTTGATAAAAAGCTTCCATGGAAAAGATTTGTTTTTGTTTCATAGGCATGAACACAAGTGTTCAAGGTCGACCCCCACTTAACCATTACTCATCTTTCCAATCACTTTTCTTTTTGAAAACGTTTTTAGATAACAAGTACAACTATTTTTTTTATAATTCGCATTCCCTATCCATACTAAGATAGAAAACAACTTAAAACTGAAAATAAAAATTACTTAGAGGTAAAGCAAACAAGTGCACACAAGAATATTCACCTACGCTATGGCTCCCCGTCAACGGAGGCAGAAAAGGTCTTGATAACCCACAAGTATAGGGGATCGCGTGTAGCCTTTTCGATAAGTAAGAGTGTCGAACCCAACGAGGAGCTAAAGGTAGGATAAGTATTCTCTCAAGTTCTATCAACCACTGATACAACTCTACGCACACTAAACATTTGCTTTATCTAATACTAGAGTAATAGTACGGGTGTATGAGAGATAGCTTTGCGAGATAATAAATACAATAAAGTAAATGTTAGTGCTGCAGCAATAAAGTATCCTAAGTAACCATAAACTAACAGTACAATGAGTGTGGAAAAGTGGTGGTAATTGTGATGGCTTTGTCCAAAATTAATTAGTGAAGATATTTGGTTCATTGTCTTCGATGCAGTTTTCTATGTGGGAGAGGCTAAATATATGTGCACTCAACTACTTGTGATTACACATACTATATGATTAGATTGTTAGCAGACATCCATAAATACTAACAATGTATTAAGATTCCCCAACCATAGCCTTAACTTTATGGTCCTCTTACTCTCATACGTGCAACTAACCGGTTCGAGTCCTCAGGTTTCTGTCACTCCGGCAGGCATACCCCCTTCGTTTACAAATACTACCAACCCTAAGATGTTGATCCATGCACGCACAAATATAATGAACACCAAAGGACAATACCATATCAACATACAAATCTAATGAACCAAAGACATTCAACCATTCAATCTAAGAACAAATAACTACACAAACATGACATAAATCATAGGATAATAACTTATAGCATCAGACACCATGTTTATATAAGACGGTACAGAGTGTGTGGGAGGATGAACCACTGTATACAAGGAGGAGTTGGTGATGGAGATGGCGGTGAAGACGGTGAAGGGGACAGCGAGAGGCGCAGGGCGGCGACGGCGCCGGTGGCGGGGAGCTCCTCCCCCGCCACCGGCATCATGGGGGAACGCCGCCCCTTAGCACCCTTCCTTCATGGCTTCTTGGGAGCTTTCCCCCATGGAGATGAGGTCCATGGGGGAGGCAAAAAAGTGGCTTTGGTGGCTGAAAATTCGTGGGTATGGGGTGTTCTCCACGAGCTAGGTTTCCTCTCTTTATATAGACTCTCGGATTTCCGTCATCCCATCTAGGGTTTGGGTAAATCAGGCTTATCTCGGCCGTCCGGACTCGGATTGGGCCGAATTTTATGTCCAGATCCATTAGGAGAAAATTCGCTCCAACGTTCGCGACTAGACTTTTTACGTTTGACGTTGTCTTCTGTCCGTTACGTGACAATCTTCAAAAAGAATGTTCAGACAGATTTCAGGAAAGTCCCAATTCGACTCCAACGAGGTTTCCTATTGTATTTTTGATAATTCCTACACATCAAAGAGTAAAACAAGAACATTGTGCACTTTTACAACTATTAATAGGTTAGTCTAAATAAATCATAAACTTAATATAAAAACAATTGTCAAAAGCATAAAAGTAGCATAAAGCCATCAAAAATTATAGATACGTTTTGGACGTATCACGCCGCCAACCGCCCGAACCACCAGGCCAGCCCAACCTCGCCACCGGTGCGGTCGCTGGCACCGCCGGCACCGTCGCCCCATCTCCGTCTCTGCGTGAATCGAGTCGGAGATGCTCTCGCTCCGTTTCGATCCAGGCCGCGACACATGCTCGCCTGCTAGATCAGCTCCGCGCCAACGACCACCCGTCGTGTGCTCTGGCTGCGTGTGTGCTCCGACCGGGTCTGCATCCTCCCCATCTTTCCTGGCCAGGCGAGGTCGCTGCGACCCGCTTCCTCGTCCTGCGAGAACAGGCACATCTGGGCCAGACCAGATGGGCGCTCTGGGAGATCCTCTCGCTCGTCATCGGTGGCTTCGTGCGATCTGTTTACTAGTACTAGTTGATCCGTTTATTCGCTGCCTTGCTCGTCTCGCTCGATCTGGTGCTGCTGCTGCCTTGCTCGTCTCTCTGCTCTGATGTTGCTTTGCTCGTCTCTCTCTGATGCAAATCCGTGCTCTTGATTTTTTTTGTGGGAGTACTGTGTAAATTGATCAGCTCTTTGTAGTTTCGGTGCAAATTTTGTTGCAATCTTGCTAGCTGATTTTAATGGATTGGTTAATTTGTTTCCTGTTGTTCTTCACAACCATGTGTACTAGTACTAGTCCAGCAACGACATATCTGGAGCGGCTCGTTGTTGCTTCGGCAGAGCCAGCTAGCTGATGTCTGTGGAATTTGTGTTAGTACGAGCACTCGACGAGCTGCAATCTAGCATGACCTCCGCCGCCGCCATGGCGCGTCGTCTCCGTCGAGCTCTATCGCCGCCATGCCGCGTCGCCGTCGCTCCATTGATATGCCACGTACACTTATCCAAGGGTGGTGGTGGATGGCAATCTCACCCATGTGAAAATAGGTGAGACTAAACAAAGATTTGCATCCAACCAAACAAAGAGGAGCTGTTAGCCCAGCTGGTGCCACGTTCTTTGATGCAGGCCACCAAACGACATACACAACATGGCCAGGAGGGTGGTTTTGTGAGACCGCCCTGCAGGGCCTAGTCTCAAAGAGCGCAAACTTCGATGCAGTCTACCAAACGCACGCTCACCGAACAAGCCGGCCTATTATCTGACGCTCTCCAGGCGGCGCTAGAGCGAAGTGCCGCATGGAGCGGCAAATAGGAATTGCGTAAGCGAGTAAAGCCAGGCCTAGTAGCAACGACGTAAATCATGACCTGTCGGGCCGCGCGTAGGAATTTTATCATATGCTGGGCTGATAGATCCATCAACGTAAGGTAGATTTATGCGGCCTGGTTTGTCGAATGTTTCAGAAACGCTGCACGAATAACACAAACCCTATATATCGCCTTTAGCGAGTTGTAACTACGACTCGCCTGTTACATATCCCGGTTTGGGTCGGCCCATTAGTCTTTCTGAAGAGGGAAAAGAGAAGAAAATAAGACGCAGCAGCGAGTTTCGAACCCGAGACTTCCCTACGACGACGGGACTCCCAGCCACTGGGCTACGTATCCCTCGTTTTATTGTTTCTTAATTCGGGTTTTGGTTTTCATTCCTTTTTCTGTTTCTTTTTTGTTCTCCATTTTATTCTTTTATTTCCATTTCTTTCTTTTTTAATTCTTTTTAATTATTTAGTTTTAGTTTTATTTTTAAAAAACTGGAACCATTAGAAAAACATTTTCTATTTTATTTTTCTGTTTTCTTTTTCTTTTTCTGTTTTCTTTTCTTGTTTCCTTTTCCTTTTCCTTTTCCTTTTCCTTTTTCTTTTCCGTTTTCTTTTTCTATTTTCTTTTTCTTTTTCGTTTTCTTTTTATATTTCTGTTTTCGTTTTCTTTTTCCGTTTCCTTTTTCGTTTTTTGTTTTCTTTTGTTTTCCCGTTTTGTTTTATGTTTTCTTTTTCCGTTTTCTTTTTCGGTTTTATTTTTTTCTTTTCTGTTTTTCTGTTTCACTTTTTCATTTTTTCCTTTTTATGTTTTAATTTTAGCTTATTTTGGAAATGGTTCATATTTTGGAAAATAATTATTTTTTAAAAATGGTTCAGATTTTTCGAAAATGGTTCCTTTTTGAAAATGGTTCCGAACCAAAAAAATGGTTCCTTTTAGAATATGCTTCTGAACCGAAAAAATGGTTCTGTTTTTCTGAAAATGGTTCCGATTTTTAAAAATGGTTCCCTTTTGAAATGGTTCCTAATGAAAAAAATGGTTATGATTTTTAGAAAATGGTTCCGATTTTGAAAATGGTTCTGATTTTTCAAAAATGGTTCCTTTTTGAAAATGGTTCCGAACCAAAAAAATGGTTTCGATTTTTGAAAATGGTTCCGAATGAAAAAAATGGTTCCGATTTTTCGAAAATGGCTTCTTTTTTAAAATGGTTCCTTTTTTAAAATGGTTCCTTTTAGAATATGGTTCCGAACCAAAAAAAATGTTTCCAATTTTTAAAAATAGTTCCACTTTTTTGAAAATGGTTCAATTTAAAAACGGTTCTGGTTTTTGAAAATGGTTCCGATTTTTTAAAATGGTTCCATTTAAAAAATGGTTCCGATTTAAAAATGGTTCCGATTTTACAAATGGTTCAGATTTAAAAATGGTTCCAATTTTTTGAAAATGGTTTCTTTTTAAAAATGGCTCCGATTAATTTTTTTCCGTTTTTTTGAAAATGTTCCATTTTTTGTAAAATGGTTCTTTTTTAAAAAAGGTTCCAAAATATAAAAATGAAGGAAAACGAAAAAAACGTGCGAGTGACCTGCTATAAGTACGATAGGTGCGTCCTAATTATCACGTGGTCAATCAAGGCGTATTGGTTAGTCGCTCTAGTTTGTAGCTGTTGGGCGAGGGTTCGAATCCTAGCCTTCGCATGTCGCACCTTGCTTTTTTAAGCTGCTTAATGGGCCTTCTCGTACCGTAATCTCCACTACTAATAAACAAGCGAACTTGAGTTAGACTACAGCCACCCCGCGTTGTGTACACAGTCTAAACTCTACCGTCAGATTATCCCAACTATTTAGATCTAACGGATTAAATTGATCTCGGGTGCACGTAGCAATTAGTATCGGGCTATCGGCGGACCATGCCGCGAGCGGACGAAAATTTCATCCGCACGCGACGGAAAAAACTACCGCCTCGCACGACTACATTCAGGCTATTCCCCTCATCACCTGAGGCTCCGCCGCCGCCTCCTCACGCGACAAGGCTGACCCGCGCCCCTGCCGTCCTCTCCTGTTCCCTTGGATCGCTGGTCCGCCGCGTGTCTCTAACGGCCTCCGTCCCGGTGCGCAGCGATGCGCCTCTCCCGCTCCGCCTCCTGACCGTGCCGCCGCCCCCGAGCTCGCCGCCGTCCGGGAGCGCCGAGTTGTGCATCTCCCGCTCCGCCACCTCCGACCGTTCTGCCGCTTCCGAGCGCGCCGCCGGCACGAGCGCGGCGTCCGCTCTCCCGCTGACGCTCTGCTGTAGACGCGGTGCGGCGATTTCAGCAACCTCCAACCCCAATCAATTTGCTGCACGAAGGTACTTTGATATCTGTGATGCATTTTCCGTACCAATTTTGCATAGCACGAATCATAATCGTGCGGGGCAGCTTGGGAAGGAGGCCACGTTCCCATGGATGTTGGTTAGCTGCCTGGACGCCGTGGACGAGCGAGGAGCCGGTGGCAACCGCCAACCGACCATGGTGCGGCCGTCCATGGTGCCCACAGTGGTTGATTCGAACCGCATGACGGGCTGCCTGAGCGTGCTCGACCTGTTGCGACATGGTTGTGGCTGTTTCAGCCGTGTCCTGCAGCTGCGCTGCTTGTCTAAATGCCCAGACGAGCTGAGAAGCACCGAGAAGCGCACGGACGGGGGGCCACGAGCAGCGTGGACAAGGACATCGAGGTTCAGATGTCAAACCAGTGTTATTTTGCTCATTCTATTGGAGACGGTAACTTGCCGTGGTGGGGGCATGGTTTTCAATTTTGCTATAATTGTGCAATGCCGGTGCGAAGTGATCATACAAGCTGCAACATTTCTATCTTATCAGTTTATCATTTCACCTAGAGAGTTGGATCGTCTAAAAATAGCTTCAGGTGAGCTGATGATGTAGCCTAATCCAACTCATTTGGCATCAGCTTCTCTCATATACTGAAAAGTTGCTTATACTAATCGTCTTAGAAGTATGTTTTGATGTTTTTTATCACTGGTTTTCTTGGCTCAATACAAGGGAGGTTGCAATGAAATCAGCACTTTAACCAGACTTGTCACATACATCTGAAGATAATTTGGTACTTGTGATATGATATCAACATAGAAAGTTCATTAGAAATTATTATGCCAACTGTTGGGATCCATATCAGTATGGTCTTCAGTAGAAGCTACACTGTTAAACTGAAGTGCACGTCTGCTGACTGCTGCCACTGCTACAGCTAAAACCTTATATTTTAAATATATATATTATATATACCAAGTAATTAAGTAGCGCCATATGCGATGGTAAAATTTCAGGTACGTAGGCTGCGACTTACTTATTTTGTTCCAGCATTTGTAAGTCAAGTACAGAACAAGTTATTGTACCACCCCTCACTTTTTTGAGTTTCTGCAAGTGTCATTTCAAAAGTTTGAATTGTAAACTTCCATAGTTCCATTCAGTAGTAAGGTTACTTAAAGTCTCGATATTCATTAAGGTCAATATTCTCATTGTTGTCTTTGCCAGCATCTTCTGGTAGCCGTTCTATTGTTGACATACTTTCAGATATAGAAGGATTTAAACATGTTCTCAACGTACATGAGGTCTGCTTACAAAGGATAGAACGTTACATATTTTGTTTACTTTTTGTTTGTTGAACATGAATAGATGTGTTTATCAATTAATCCGTGTACCTTGTATGTGCATCTACTTCGACTAGGATAGCACAATAAGAAAGCCTCGGAGCGATGGTTTCAAATAGCCAGTGTTATATAGATATATAGAGTCTTGCCGTTTCTATTTTCCAAACACAATATTAGTACGCTAAATTGTTAAATAATCATGGAACTAAACATGCAATGATTGTTTAATTAACCTTCATTTCACAAGCTTGATTACATGCATATGGTGTGATCGGTGGGCATATGAATAGCCATAACTGCTCCATATCTGTTGTTGTCCAGTCGTCCTGCTGGTTGAGAACTTGTGATTGGTTTTGTTCCTTTAAGAGTTGAGCTCCAAAAATGGTGTGGTGGAGAGAGTAAGAGCTTACCATGTGCATTACCTTGCCGAGAGCTTGCTTTCCTTTGGCATTCTCACTTTTAGGCACTTCATTGTGTTTCCCTTGTTGCATTTCATTAGTAATAATACAGTGCTTCTCGCAATTGTTGTTCAGAAGCCTGACTGTTTGAGACTAGCTTGATTTCCGTAATTAACTGACAATGTGCTATTATAGTGTAGTGTCCTATAGCCTGATTGTTGATTCCTAATTGCTACGGAATTCTGATTTTTGGATACATCTGAATCTTCTTATGTGATTTGCTTCACTGCAGGTTAATATGGATGAAGTCCTCATAGCAACAGTTGGTTTGGCGATTCAGGTAGGAAATGCTTTTGGCTAATGCAAAAGTCATGGTAAAGGCAGCAAAGGTAAGTTGAGAATCTTTCACCTGCTATCCATGTCCTTATGATCTGGATTACTTTTCTAATAATATTTTAAAATGGCTACTGTAAAGTGTCAAGTTGCTACCCTTTTGTGTAAATCTCAATCAGTGTCTCTAAATACATGGTTTGGATAAGCGATCCTCATAATATGTTCATCTCTAGATGTGAGAGAGCTAAGTTTATTGTACTACTAGAAATTAAAAACTTGAAAAGTATTTCCTTCACGTGTGCTCTTATTTTCATTGCTTGAGCATACTAAAATAAGCTATCCAATCCATTTGTTCAAAATAGATGAAGCTTTATACTTTAGGCCTTGCAGCAGCAGTAGAAGGTAGTAGGTAACAATTTCCGCACAGTATCCAGAATGAAATAATGAATTATGATTGTAATGTTGGTTACAACTCTTGACAATCTGTGTTAGGATTGTGTACAGAGGTTATACAGTATATATGAATAAGCAGACCTGGATGGGGGTATCAAAATCAGATCGTCCTAAGTTTTGGGAAGCACCCACGTACAGTTGCCGACCAAAGAAGGCTCCTGGCAGGGCATGGATGATAACGCAGGTGTTGTAGTTGTGGAGGAATGTATCACAGTTGTCAACGTGCTTTATTTTTTTAGTAAGCGAGGATTAATGACTTTCCTTATTATATACCAATGGAAGGATAAGACTGAAGTTTAGAAGAGCCAATAATCAAGCTATCTACTTCAGACATTGCTCTTAGGGCTGGGTAGTGGCCAGTGGGTTTGTTCTTCTGTTAACATGTAGTGATTTTTGCTCATCAATATACTGTAACAATTATCTGAATTGGCATGTAAAATATCAGAAGCGTGAAACCATTAGGTGATTGATACTATCTTACAAAATTTATCATTGTTGAACTCGCCCAAGTGATTAGAATGTGTGAAAAACAAGTATTTGTAAACATTTTCATATAACAACGTTGTTCTGCTATTCCATTAAGCTCATTTTATCTTGTGCGATGACGTCTTACATTGTTGTGTCATAGAACACAGTTATCTGGTGTGGTGCAAGGACACCACCCTTCTACCACCGAACTTAATAAATACTGCAACCAGAACAGTTACAGTCATGCAGATGCAAACCTCTATCCAGTGCTTAGAATAGGCTACAAGTATGCATAATGAATACTTGCAATGTTACAAAAGATTGTAGTTCTTTGGGGCATCATATTACATTGGAAAAGTGTGTATTTGGATAACATAGTATATAGATGAGGCAATATGTATTTTCTTGTGAAATTTGGATACATGCGGGTATAATGATTAACTAAAACTATTTTTTTTAAATACGAGTCACGAATTAGGGATATGACGCGATAAGGTGCTAGGCTGTCTAGAAGAAAGTCGTCGGCAATATGAAATGGTGTACCTCAGCGCATTAGAACAAGAATTTGATCATGGATTAAATGTTGTGTAGCCATTGTAGATACGTGCATTGCACGTGCACGGCTACTAGTGCTTAATGGGAGTCTTACCTAAGACTCGCAGTTAGCGATACATAGGGTTCCCCACGAATAATGCTTAAAAAAAATGGAATAATGCTCATTGCGCCAACCGGCCTATCCCTTGTTGACTGACCTTTGGCATAAAAAAAGAGGGACTGATGCCATTTCTAGAAAAAAGGGACTGCTAATTATTCTGCCAGCCTGCCTTTTACCCATAAAAAGAAATCTGGAATGCTTCCCCTCCCCACATAGAAAATGCCAAGACTGCTCAGAATATATACATGATCGAAATTCCGTTTCTCAGACTTCACATGCACAAAACCAAAGCATGTCCTGGTTTTTTTTTTAATGTTTTTGAGACTTGTGGACTTGTGTAGGCTGTGTGCATCCTAGTTGTAATGCTAAAACTTTTTAAGTAATAAAATTCCCTTTATCGAAAAAAAAAACTCCTGGGGTTTTCAGTCCAGTGCATTCAGCACGATTGTAAGCTTGCTTGTTAATCTAATAAGCATCTTCACAGCGTTCAGAAACACGATCAGCTGATAAATACCCCTATCCATCTCCATCCCTTATGCTCGTGCTCAGGTTCACTTTCTTCCTGCAACCAAGATGTGAGTTTAATATAAGCACCGAGCTCTGAAGATACTACCTACGCAGCAGTCCACACGTGTTGGTGCTCACTTGGCCTCGCAGGCCTGCTGCGAGATACAGAGACGCAGTGGAACAAGAAGACCACACCACACACAAGAGGAAGACATAGGCGACATATTCCTTTTTTTTTTTTTTTTGAACAGAGGAACGGCCCAGAAAGGCCAGGAAGCTGCATTAACAAGGGCAGGTACAATTTACAGCACTAAGGGCAGAGCGCTTATTGGATGAGCTCGTCGTCAACCACCTCGCCATCGACTCCCACCACGGGAGTTCAGCAGAGGGAGCCAGCAACACCCTACCAGCGTCGCGCCCAGACGCCGGACCGGAGAAGCTCGAGCCGCAGACCTTATTTAGAGGGATACGCGAGTTCCTCCGCCGCCCTTGCGCCGCCGCTTCCCACCAGCGACGAGCAGCACAGAAGAGGAACACCACGACACCATGGATCTGGTCGCAGAGGTCCATGGGCCTACCCTCAATCGACACATGGCCAGACACAACAAACACGAAACCTAATCTAGACCTAAACCTATCTACAGGACGCCGGGCACCTCTCCCGCCTCCGCTCCGACCACCATGGCCGCCGGAGAAGAAAGGGGATCGGGCCGGAGAGAGAAACTTTCTCACGACTCTCAACGGGGCACACTCGAGAGAGAGAGTCCTGTTCGTTTTGGACTTAATTAGACCATTAGAGAAAGAGAGTTGACATATTCCTTCTCATCTTTGCCAAAAACAAAAGGCGCCCGATTCCTCCAGCTTTGTCAGCATCACTCTTTCCCTTGTTCCTTCTCTCGGGATCGCGTGCCTCCCTGCGCAAATGAAAAGATGGTGTCAAGAGCTCAGAGAGGGAGAAAGAGAGAGAGAGAGTATATGATTCCAAAAACTTAACAAGCAACAACTGAATGTAATCTGCGCAAAAGATAAAGTCCTCGCTCCCTTTCACTGGATTCAGCACAAAAGATAAAGCTATGGACACAAGGAGTTCATTCCATGTTCTAAATGCATAGTAGTTTCGGTTTATGCTCCTCACGACCGGCCATCATTGCACGCAATGCCAGCTGATGCTTGAGATGAAGCGCAATTTGGAGGAACAGATAAGCACCATCATGCCGGAATTGAAGCGGAACCAAGGCACATATATCACATCATGAATACCATTTGCTTGCCTTTTAATATATATAAGTTACAGAAGAGACTTATAATTGGTAAACACAGGGATTCCCTGAACAGTTTTGGAGAAGACAGGTTGATCCCAGATAACCGTAGCAAGCAAAATATACATATTAGCAAGCTATAAACAAGAACATGGAGTACTATCTTGGACCACTCCTTTAGAGCTCGTTTGGTAGTCATCATTTTGGGTCGGAATCATGGAATTCAACTGAGATTCCATACCCAACGTGTTTGACTGTCATGGAATTGGAAACATCATTTCAATTTTAATTCCAATGAATGTCTATGGTATGTTAAGTCAACTCCTGTCTCTAATCCTGCCATTTCATTTCTGCCAAAGAAATGAAATGTTGGCATCAGTGTCCTTCCATTTTAAGGTGGGTACCTAACGAGCTCTGAGTTAATTTTGAAGAATAAACTTGTTAATATTGTCCTATACAAAAGATTTCACGAATCAAACTGCAGTTAATTTTACTTGATTTATCCTACCAATAATTTTTTAAACTCCACCTTTTCCACCAAAAAATTAAAACGTATCCTGCACTTGCGACTTTCAACATAGACCGAACATCAACTGGATTGCAGAACAAATGAAAGGCCAGATGACCACATGTTATTACTAAAATCTCTTAAGTTATAGAGGAATGAAACGGAATTATTATTGAATTGTACCAAATATTCGGTATAACTTTTCTTCGTGACAGTTGAACTTATCTAGAACTGAACTAAAAGATAAATGATGGTACACGCATGCATGTAAAGGAAAAGCAACAAAGAACACTGAAATCAAGAAACTAAATCGTCAATTTTAAGCTCCTACTTTACGCGCCTTATGTAGAACACATAGCAATCGAACTCAGTAGACTGCTTCACACATATGCACAGCCTATTCGATTCGCCTATCCACTTTCCTTTGCCTGATAGCTGAACAAGTACAAAACTAACCAGAGGAGACAAAAGGAAACCATATGCTTATTCCATACTTTGCTTTTGTGCAGCCCCAAGAAAGGCATCTGTAATAGAATGAGTTCCATCTTTGCTTTATTTGCAGGCAAAAAATCATCCAATTCTTCTTCTGGATGCGTTCATTCAATAAATAATTAAATAACCTTGCTTCGTGTGGACCTATAAATATAAGCCTTAATCAACTTTCTATCATGCTTGACAGCTTGAGTACGGTGAAAATATACAACGAGCAATGGCATACGTGATTGTGGAAAATACAGTATCTAACGATGCCAGCAACAAGAGATGGCCTTCCATTTCATGATGTAAGCGAAGTGAAGAGTGAATAATACCCAAGCTTGTAAGATGTAATCCAGGATCAAGTAAAGACAAAACTACAGCCCACTGCATCAAGGTTCTCCAGAGAACAAGGTTCCCATCTTTTCCTGTAAGACCAATAAATAACATGAATGTCTTCCGCTTCATATGTGCCAAGTTAAAGCATATATAAACCATACATGATAGTGCAGAATCAGAATGCAAGAGTGTCCTTGGAATTTACAAATAAAAAGATTGGTGTGCGTAGGGTCCACAGGTACCTAAAGGAATAAGGATAATATCTCTTTTCAGTTGCTGTGAAGATTGGGTCAGGCTCGAGCGTTTCTTCGAAAGATTCGAAAGTCTCTCCTCCCTTGCTTGCCTTATAAGACCAGTACCTGCATAAGATCTTGACATGAGTAGTCATAGTTATTAAGAACAAAGGTCGTCTCACTTCCAGAGAATAGAACTTCAAGTACCAGAAATAGAAGGCTGCTAAAGCTGCAATAGAGAGTTCTTGGAAGGATTTCTAGTCCACAGGCAGACATCAGTACTAACAGGAACTGAAAGAGGTACAAGTCTATGCCATGTGTCAAGTGTCATGCTATGTATCTTGCTCAAACAAAGGACATATCTTGCTATGTATTCTAACCTGCGATATATTCATGTCAGATGTATCATCATCAACAACAGCTCCAGAGACGCAGCCAACTCTTGTCTTCTAGGCAGACATTCCCTTCGGAGAGGCACTTACTTTTGCAAGGAGGAATTGTTCCAGGAGAGTCGGGGCTTGTACTTTCAACTGATGCTAAGCCGAGGTTAAAGTGGACCCCTGAGCTACATGATCGTTTCGTGGAGGCAGTAAATCAACTCGGCGGACCAGATAGTAAGTATGAATTGAAACCTTTTTGCCATAGACTGCATCGATGCTATCATCTAAGCACTTCAAAATTTCTGCAGAAGCCACCCCGAAAGCTATTATGAGGCTTGTTGTAGGGACTAAAGTGTAATTTTGTGTGTGTTATGAGGGTTGAAATGTAAATAGTACTTTGTATATGTGTAACCAGTAAGGAATAGAGAGAGTGAGTTAGTTCTAGAAAATTCCCAAATCCTCTTCGTGTTGCAACATGGTATCAGAGCACGAATCCACGATTGAACCTCGCCGGCGGTGAATCGACGCCGTGCAGCGGAGCTCCGGGCGCAGAGGGTCGTCGGTGCGGGCGGAGATAAGCTCCAAGCAAGGGCAGGAGACCCGGGCGGAGGTGCTGTGGAGGTGAGGACAGAGGGAGCAGCAGGAGGAGCGAGGTGAGGAGACGGAGAAGAAGGGCAAGCTGCTGCTGCTGCTGCTACTGATTGGAGAGGACAAGGTGGCTGCGGCTGGGCAGGATTTGAGGCCTGCTTGTGGCTGCTCGTGCAGGGGGAGAAGGTGCAGCTGCTGCGTGAGGGCGGAGGCAGAAGGAGCTCGAGCTCGAGCTGCTGTGAAGACGCAAGGGGGAGAAGGAGCATGAGCTGCTGCTGCGTGCAGCTGCTCGCAAGGGGAAGAAGGAGCAAGAGCTGCTGCTGCGTGCTGGATTGCTGCTGTGTGCTGTGGTGTTGTTGCTGTTCTGTTTGGCACATGAAGAAAGAAGGGAAGGAGGTTGGTCGGACCATTTCTGTGAACAAGGCTCAGCCTAGGATGAGCACTGATGATGGTGGCTATGGATATCGTGGTGCAGCCGACGTAGTCCCCGCTGCGAGTGATGAGTGCTTCAAGTGTGGATGTTCTGGACATTGGGCTCGTGAATGTCCGTATGCAGATGGAGGTAGACCTGGAAGGTACTCTCCTCCTTCCAGGTATGGCAGTGGCGCTGGTGGGCGTGGTGACCGCTTTGGAGGATCAGACCGTTTTGCTAGCCGCTATGCTGATGATCGTTATGGCGGTGGACGTGACCGCTATCCTCCAGCTGCAGATCGTTTTTCTGGAGACAGATATGGAAGATGGAGATATGGTATGCAATCTGGAGGCAGGGTAAATATCACTTCAGTTGCTAATAAAGACTCACAAACCTTTAGAGTGAAGATGTCAGTTGATGATTGGAGAGAGGTGGTGCAAGTTTAAGGAGTTTTTGGAGACAGGCAAAGCAACCACATATGCCATATCTGCAAACTTTCATGGTCATACTTCCCTAACCACGGGTTGTGAAACTGATGATAAATCATGGTTGATTGATTCTGGGGCTTCTAGACATATGGTTGGCTCATATCACAACTTTGTTGACTATGTTCCTGATGTCAGGAGACAAAGTGTAAAATTGGCTGATGGTTCATCTCAAACTGTTATGGGATCTGGAAGTGTCATATGTGGTCCTAATATGTCCCTTTCATCTGTATTACATGTTCCATCATTCCCGATAAATTTATTATCTATTAGCTGCATTACCAAAGAGCTTAATTGTGCTGTAATCTTCTTCCCATCATGGTGTCTATTCCAGGAACTTGGGACGGGAAGATGGCTTGGGACAGGAAATATGCGAGATGGTCTATATTATCTAGATGATAATGTATCAGCTATGGTTGCTGCAGCTATATCTCAGTCACCATTACAAGAATTTATGCTGCTCCATCGACGACTAGGACACATGTCTTTCAGGACTTTGGGTAAACTCTATCCAAATCTCTTTAATAAAGTTGATAAGGAAAAGCTTGTTTGTGATGCCTGTGAGTATGGAAAACTTATTAGAAGCTCTTATTTGTTATCTGATAATAGAAGTGCAGAACCATTTCAAACTATACACTCTGATGTGTGGGGTCCTAGTGGAGTGTGGTCCCTTCATGGATATAAATCATTTGTCACATTTATTGATTGCTGCACTAGGACTACATGGGTTTATGTACTGAGACATAAGAGTGATGTGTTTGAGTGTTTCAAAGACTTCCACAATTTAATTATGACTCAATATGATGCACGGGTGAAAATATTTAGAACGGATAATGGTACCGAATATTTAAACAAACAATTTGATGAATACCTGTCAAGCTTTGGAATTATCCATCAAACCAGTTGTCCAAGTACCTCTCAGCAGAATGGGTTGGCTGAAAGGAAAAACAGGCATCTCTTAGAGATCACCCGGTGTATCATGTTAGCTATGAATGTTCCAAAATATTTGTGGAGTGAGGCTGTGATGACAGCGGCTTATCTGATTAATAGGATGCCGTCTCGGGTGCTTAACAACAAGACACCAATTGAGTGTCTAACTGGCAAGAATACATATATTGTGCCTCCAAAGGTATTTGGATGTGTGTGTTTTGTAAGGGACCATAGACCATCAGTTGGAAAGCTAGACCCTCGAGCAATGAAGTGTATATTTGTGGGATACTCTGGAAAACAGAAAGGTTATAAATGTTGGTGCCCATCAGAAAAACGGATGTTTGTGAGCATGGATGTAGTATTCAGGGAACATGAACCATATTATGGGGAGCCAGTAGATTTAACCAATGTATTCCCTGATCTGTATGTTGATGATGCTATAGATTTGGACAACGAGACAGGGGGAGATAAAGGAGAAGAAGAAGATAGTGATGTAACATCACAGGAGATGATAATTGGAGTTATACCTAGAGATAATGTACAAGATGATAGGGATGTGATAGATCCAGAGCAAGAAGTGGTGCAGGAGGAGCAACAAGAAGAATCAAACGATGTTGGTCAGTGGCCAAAACCAAATGAAGAACGAGAAGTTCGAGTGTATACACGGAGACAGAGAATTGAGGAAAAACGAGTGCAGGAGCAAGAGCATGGAGAGACACATAATTCAGACTCACACACTTCAGACTCTTTTGATGGTATGCCTACTTCTCCACATGGTGATCTAAATGTTCCTATTGCTCTTAGGAAGCAGCCCCGCATTACTGCTGGGAAACTACCATCAAAACTATGTCCATATGATGTTTCAAATTATGTGTCATATGCATCATTGGGTTCTCAGTATAAGTCATTTATAGCTGCACTCGATTCTACTCCACCTATACCACGAGATTGGCAGGAGGCGAAACAATACCCGGAATGGAGGAAAGCTATGACGGAGGAGATGGAGGCGCTTGACAAAAATAATACTTGGGAGCTTACTACCTTACCACCGAATAAAAGGGTGGTGGGTTGTAAGTGGGTATATGCAGTAAAACAGAATGCCGAGGGTAAGGTTGAGAGGTACAAAGCCAGGTTAGTGGCTAAGGGATATAGTCAGACTTATGGGGTGGACTATGATGAAACATTTGCCCCAGTAGCAAAAATGAATACAATCAGAACCTTGATATCTGTAGCAGCCAATAAGCAGTGGAAACTATTCCAGATGGATGTGAAAAATGCCTTTTTACATGGGGATCTACATGAGGAGGTGTACATGGAAATTCCTCATGGGTTTGGTACAGAAGAAACTGTAGGGAAGGTATGCAAGCTGAAGAAATCACTCTATGGACTAAAGCAGTCCCCTAGAGCTTGGTTTGGGAGATTTAGGAACGAAGTGTGCTCATTCGGTTATAGGCAGAGCAATGCAGATCACACTTTATTTTATAAACATCGTAATGGAAAAAGTACTATACTGGTGGTTTATGTAGATGATATTGTGATTACAGGTGATGATGAACCAGAGATCACCAGGCTGAAGAAGGCATTGGCCAAGTCCTTTGAAGTCAAAGATCTGGGTTTCCTGCACTATTTCCTGGGTATAGAAGTGGCTTATGGAGCACAAGGTATATATCTCTCACAACGCAAGTATGTATTGGATTTACTTACTGAAGTAGGCATGCTAAACTGCAAACCTGCTGTCACCCCAATAGAGCAAAATCACCGAATAACAGCAGATGCTGGGGAACCCATAGATAAACATAAATATCAGAGATTGGTAGGGCGCCTCATCTACTTGTCACACACTAGACCAGATATAGCTTATGCAGTAAGCATAGTGAGCCGGTATATGCATGATCCACGGACAAGTCATATGGAGGTGGTGAGTAGAATATTGCGTTATCTCAAAAGCTGCCCAGGAAAAGGGATTTTATTCTCTGCTCATGGGCACTTAAGGATAGAAGGCTATACAGATGCTGACTGGGCAGGGTGTTTAGATGACAGGAAATCTACCTCAGGTTATTGTGTGTTTGTTGGCGGGAACCTGATTAGCTGGAGAAGTAAAAAACAGAGTGTAGTGTCCAGATCCACAGCTGAGGCAGAGTTCAGGTCCATGGCATCTGGTCTATGTGAGGTATTGTGGGTAAAAATAATGCTAAAGGAGCTACAAGTGCTTGGGAATGGTCCTCTCCGATTATTCTGTGACAACCAAGCTACCATCAACATAATCAATAACCCCGTACATCATGATAGAACCAAGCACATCGAAATTGATAGGCATTTTATAAAAGAGAAGTTGGATAGAGGGATGCTTCGTGTGTCATATGTTAAATCTGTAGACCAGTTAGCTGATATCTTAACAAAAGGGGTGAGTGCTGTAGTTTTCTCTAAAATCTGTAGCAAGATGGGGCTTATTGATATCTTCGCCCCATCTTGAGGGGGAGTGTTGTAGGGACTAAAGTGTAATTTTGTGTGTGTTATGAGGGTTGAAATGTAAATAGTACTTTGTATATGTGTAACCAGTAAGGAATAGAGAGAGTGAGTTAGTTCCAGAAAATTCCCAAATCCTCTTCGTGTTGCAACAAGGCTAATGGCTATTCCTGGACTAACATTGTATCATCTTAAGAGCCATCTACAGGTAGACAAAGAAATTCTAGTGCAGCGGTGCTCTCTATCTCCAGTATAATATATCATAATTTTCAATATGCATGTCTTCAAGCAAGATACTAAATTGTTTTGTCTTTCACCTAGAAATACAGACTCAGTAAAAATCTCCATGCTCAAGCCAATGCTGTAAATACAAGAAATAGTAAGTATAGCGTTATCAAGCTATCAGCATATCATTAAGCCTGATACTAAATTTCCTTTTCCATTCGCCAGTGGTAGGCTGCACCATAGCAACAGAGAAACCATCTGACGGAAATGCATCACCAGTCAGTCACCAACTTAATACGCAGACTAACAAGTAAGTAAGCGATAGATGAATCTATCCTTGTATGTTGTTACAGAAGGTAACAGTTTGCTATTTTATCAGACCAATGCATATAGGTGAAGCCCTACAGATGCAAATTGAAGTGCAGCGACGGCTACATGAACAACTAGAGGTACAAAAGCAGCATAATATAAACAGTATTTATTATGAGGGCCACGTTTAAACCCCTCTGCGTAAATATGATCTATACCTAAATAATGAATTATTAGTTACTAATACTATACTTTGAATTTTATGGATGGCTATCCAATAAATCTGGGATAAACAAATATTTCTGGAGAACATAGACTAGAACTAGAGACAGGAAAATTCAGCTACAGCCCACAAGAGTATCATTCACCTACTAAAGGTTCATATTATCCTTGAGAATTGGATACAGACAACTGCATACAGAAAATTCAGTTAAAATATGGAAGTTGTAAATAGAGAGTACCATTAAGCATGAACCAAGACCAACTTAATAAATGATTAGACATCATTAGATAGTTTTATTATTAAATCTCACAGCGATGCTACAGTCATGTTTGCTCTGTATTACATTACAAGTAAAGCAGACAATAACTTCATTTCTATCTGTTATGGACGTTTGATTTCCTGTTAACTGATAGCTGAACCTTATCACTGCATAGAATGATATGCTCTATAGGTTCTATGCGATAAAAGAAGGGTGAAACACTAGGAGAGCTGCAACCATATTGTCTAGGCAAATAGACAGTCTTGAAATGTATGTGAATATTTTTATCATTCATTGGGCAACTAAGCCATCCAACTTGTTCTTTTTGCTTGACTCAAATCAACTTGTAGCTATATATTTTTAGAACACCAATATTTTCTTCCCGATATGTAGAGTAAATAAAACATATGAAAGATAATTCAGACCTTTTTTGATAAACTTTAAATGCTTAAGGCTACGCTTTCTATATCTCCTGTCGCAAAATATTGGAGCATGTGCTCCTTTGTGCTTCTTGTAAATGGTCTTTCTATGCAAAATAATACATCGATTAGGTAGAAGTCGACTATTACTAATAATTCTCTCGAAGAAAAGAAACAAGTGGTTGCACTAATGAAATACTGATGGTCTGGTATCTTATGTGTCACGAATTAATGATATCATTCAACAGGTACAAAGACACTTGCAACTCCGAATTGAAGCACAAGGAAAGTACCTACAGTCGGTGCTGGAAACAGCACACCAGACACTTGCAAAGCAGAACACAGGCTCGGCTGGTCTAGAAACTGCAAAGATGCAACTGTCAGAATTGGTCTCAAAAGTATCAACAGAATGCCTCCATAATGCTTTTACAAGCTTTGAGGAGATTGGAGGATTAGAAATGAGACAAAGACACACCATGCAACTTGGCGATGGATCGGTTGACAGCTGCTTAACTGCATGTGAGGGCTCTCATAAAGATCAATATATCCTATCAATTGGCCTTTCTGCTAATAAAGGAAAGGAGATCGGAGGCATGACATTCAACCTGCAAATGAAAGAAAGAGAGAACGAGGATTTATTTCTAGATAAGCTAAGCAGAAGGCCTCCAAACCACCAAGGAGGACATGAGAGGAAAGACAACTTCAGCATAACATGCCAGACAACAAAACTGGATCTAAACATCAAAGACACAAATGATGGGCCTCAGAAATGCAAGAAATTTGATTTAAATGGGTTCAGCTGGACCTAGGAAACAAGCAAGAGTGTCAAATTTATAGCAGTGAGATTATGTGAAACAGAATGGTTCCATCAAAATTCCCCCCAATGTAAGACCTGGACCATCTTTGCTGTCAGCCATCGCAGTTAACCGAAATAAGTGATGGAATTGACAATAAAATGCTTGTTGCTAGCCACAGAAGTAGTCCGTGTAGATTCCGGAGAAAGTATTTGAGAACTCGGTGTTCTCCTTTATTACATGCTTTGTTGTGATTTTGTACCATAGGACAGAAATACCACAATTGGATTGGTGATCACAGGGTGCTTATTTTTTGCTTATTCTTTTCTCCCATCAGCAATATGTCAAGCCTAGACTCTGCTCACATCAAATGGATCTGCAAGACTAGCACCCGTGCGTAGAAAGGGGATTAATCAAATCCCGACATCACGAGTACTGGATCCTTGCAACGGTCCAGTTTTGATCTCTAACATACTCCGGGGGATTTGCAGAGGCTGGGGGTTTCCCCATTTCGAAAAAAAAATACTCCGCGGGACTTTACCTTTTTTTTTTCCCCATACGCCTCCCAAAGGGGAGCCGGGAGGACTTTACCTTCTGGTTATGATCACGAATAATCCTTTGGGGCGGCTGCGAGCTACTGGGAACCGGAGATGGCAACGGCAACGAACGAATCCAAGCCGCAATCTCTGAAACAGCGGCTCCAGTTGCCACCAGGAATCAGGCAATCCATGAATAACCAATGAAATCGCATTGCTGCGTAAGCGTACGGATTAAGGGGAAGAAGAGAAGACGTAATCCGGGGACAAATGTGAGAGCATACCGGCCATCGGTAAACGCCGCTTCTTCCCAATCTCTAACTCCGCCAGCAAATTATCCGGTTTGGAGCCGATAACAACTGAAGAACGAAAAGAATGGATCCTAGCTCCATCTGCGTCCACCGCAGAAATCGGTAGTACTAGTTAATTTGGAGCTTGCCGCTGGATGTTGGTGCGCACGGACGCACGGTGGTTGGTCGCGGAGGAGGGTTCGGATTCAGCCTTCAAGCGCCGGTGAAGACGACGAAGCGGAGAGCATGGGCCGTCCATTTAGCCTGTACGTGATGGCGAGTTATGAAAGTGCTGTGGTATGGCAGCAGGAGTTATCGACCGCATCCGGCATCCGCTATGGGCGTGTTTGGTTGCTCGCTGCCCGTGCAGCCTGTGGTCTGTAGACACTCGTTTTCGGCCTGTTTGGTTGACTGGGTAATCGCATTCCTGCATAGCGTGAACCTTAAATTAGTGTCGGGTCAGGTCCAGGGAGAACGCTAGATTCGGCAGTTTTCGTGGAGCTACCCTCGCGTAGGCAAAAAATCGGGCCATCCTGCACGTGCTGGCACTAGTACAGAACGACACATCAGCAACGGAGCATAACCTTCTGTGGCAACGGAGAAACCATCCGTTGCCCCGCTTCCGATGCTGATGTGAGAGCATCTCATATGTAACCATAGGCGTAGCCAGGCCCCAAGCTACAGGGGCCTTGGCCTGGGGCGTGCTGCCAATATCCTTCGTCAACTGTAGCTATATTGACACTGTTTGACACTGTTAAGTACTGTAATAGATGTTGGTACTGCTATCGTTGGTGTACACCAGATCGAGGCAAAGGATCTGGTGCAGGGGAGAAAAGAGATGGGGGCACGGGACAACGACACGCACAGCCGTGGCACCGACGGTGGAGCGGAGCTCCAGATGATGCTCCAGAGTCCAGCTCCACCCGCCCAGATCCGCCGTTTGGCTGTCCGCAAAGATCCAGTGTCGCTGTCGCGCCAGCAGCATCCTCGACGCCCTTTCCGGGCCTGATCTCGCCGGGCAGAGTTCCCTCGTCACCGGCGGCGGCTGACAGAGTAGAGATACGGGAGAGGAAGGTGGTAGAGGGGATAAGAAGCGTGTGGCTGCGGGAGAGGATAAGTCGGAGGCGTGCGACACTAGGGTTGGGAACTATTTATTGCGCATGTGTAAACAGGCCTTTCGACCCACTTTAATTGCAAACGGACAAATATTTTCACCCGTTTCAATATATTGGATACAGTTAAATATATATAACCGTTGCCGATGTATCGCGATTCCATTCCTTAAGGGCTCACTGGTGACGTGCAATTTTTTTAACCGTGGCCTTTGTGAGGGTAGACTGTTGCCTTTTTTCCGCCGTTTCCATAGAGGGGTATCCTATGTGTCATTCCGTACTAGTGTGGGAAGGGGCGGAAGACGCCGCGTCCCTACGAGAACATGCGCCAATAAATACCCTCATCGCCCATCTCCCCACTCACTCCACTCACTTGTCTCCTCTCTCCTCTCTTCGTCGGCGGTTCTCTGTCGGCGGCACGTCCATAGCTTCGCCGCCTGCATCTTCGCTGGGAGAGGAAGGAAGGCCAGCCATACTTCTTCGTCGGCCGGCTACATCTGCGTTGGCATCGACGGTCGCGCTGCTCACCGTCTTTCTCGAGGGATTCATCCATGGCGGTAATGATGTTCTCCACCCCTTAAGAGCTTGTTTGCAGCGTAGATCCGTAGATCATGGTAGATTTTTCGGCGTAGGTTGACATGCACAGTAGATCTATCTCGTTTTAGGGTTCGATCTGCAAAGTTTTGCATGTGTTCGTGATTATTCTTGATATGGGCCAATGATGAACACTAGCAGTTGTCTCTTAGGGATTAGGGGCTCCGTTCAGAAAACAAGGTAAAGTAGATGTCGACATTGTCTTTGGCATGGTGCTCCGAGCCCTACGAACTCTTCGTGATTTTCCTAACTGAGGTCATCAATAGATCTGGTAGATCAACTGTTTCACGTTCATTTTATTGATGCGTGCCGAAAAGATTAAACTAGGCCATCATCATTGCAAGGAGACTGCCTACAGAATCAAGTGGTCAATGCATAGACAATGCTTGTATTACCACTTTATTCTTTAGGCACTCTACTGCTTTCCAAAAAATGGTACTATTTGTGTATGATAGTAGGCACTAAGAGATCATCTTTTGAGTTTTGCCAATGATGATGGGTGTTCATAGTGTGAGGCTATTGTAGCATTGTCACCACAAGGCAGCCACCAAAATTAAGAACCAGGTACAACTCATTGTGTCTTGTACTTCATTTTGTTGGTTGTCATGTGGTGCATAGTTTTCTGCCTTATCAACCTACCCGAGGCTTCCATGCTCTGCATTTTACTTTTAGTCCGATGATTGTAATGTGGCACAATACAGGTGGAAAAGTGGCTTGACTGTACCTTGAGTGATGTACAAGTAGAAATCTTGTGACAACTCTTGGAACCGTGGAGCCATTTCTTGGCACCACTGCTTGTGCGCTTGTTTATGAGGATGATTTGTTGTTCAAGTTTGATTTTCTCTTTTGCACTAAGCCGATGATTACAATGTGGCATAACATATGTGCACGGAGGTGACTTGCATAGGACCTTGAGCGATGTACAAGTTCAATTCTTGTACATACCTCTTGGTCATGTACAGAGTCGTCTCCCTGAGATCTATGTTTGCTATTTCTTATGAGGCAATTTTGGACTGGGGCTTCCTTCTGAGTACATGTTGTCGTGCCGGTGATGATATGTTGAAGTCGTAAGGCAATATAAACAATGTCACCACTAGACAGCCACCAAAACTAAGAACCATGCACAACTACTAGTGTGTTGTACTTGATTTTGTTGACTTGTCTGGTGGTGAATAGTTGTGCAGGCCTTGCCATTTGTCAACATAAATGAGGCTCCCTAAGATCTCTGACCCACAAGTTGGCTTCTTATTATGAGTATATTTAGGACTATGATGATATATGACACACAAGTTGGCTATTTGTTTTGCAGTCAGAGAAGGGCAAAGAGGTTCTTTGGGAGAATCAAGGAGGCAGTGCTTCCAAGAGGAGGAAGGTCCCCCTCGGGCATTTCCACGATGAGGTCTCTCCAACCCACTTCTGCAAGGTTATCCGGGCACCTGGGTTGGACTTGCTACCCATTCCTCCAGCTTTCCGTCATCATTGAGGAGACATCCCTAAAGAGATCGTCCTCAAGACGAACATTGGTTGCAATTGGCTGGTCACTGTTGTCGACCATAATGGAGCTGCAACGATTGACAATGGATGGGCACCATTTGCCATGTGCCACAACCTCAAAGTCGGGCACTTCATCACCTTCAAGACGCTCAAGCCAACTGTCTACAAAGTAACCATCTTCACCACCGATGGCGCCGAGATTGTGAAGAAGTGTGATGAACATCCCCTGAATCTGTATCTCCAGCCTGCCATCCAGAAGTCATGGTGTCTGTGTTTACCTACCGTCTGTCTCTGTTTTGTTGAACTTTGCCTGTTTAGTTCGTCTCTACTAGTTGCTGTCTATAGCTATTATCTCTTGTTGCTATGACTAATGTTTAAGTTTATGACAGTTATCACTATTAGGCTATGACTGTCTATGACTGTGTGTTGTGGTAGTGTTTCAGTTTGGGTGCACATGTGCTGGTAAGCTCACCGCTCCAAGAAGTGGTGCAGTACAAGCCTAGGCGCACGTAACCAAACATTCTGCTTTGCATCGTCTCTCCAACATACAGCCGACCAAACAACGTGTGCTTAAATTTTTGTACCGAGCCAAACGGGTCTGGCTAAAACATTGTTGGGAACCAAACAGGCTGCACGACATGGCTCAATCCGCGTTTTTTGCAGGGCCGTCCGCCAGGGCCACAGATGCAAAAGGCGTAAAATTGGTGCGAGCAACCAAACAGGCCCTATATATCGCCCCTTGCGAGTACGGACTCAAAACTCGCCCGCAGCGTTCCGCTCTATGGGCAGGCCCATCTACGCTCAGGTTGGTTTCCTTCTTTTCTTCTTTGTTTCCTCTTTTGTGTGTGTTTGTTTTCCTTCTTCGTTTCTTTTTTCTTCCTCGTTTTTTGCTATTTGTTTATTTTTTCCTTATTTTTTCTGTTTCTATTTCTTTTTTAATTATATATTCTTTTTTAAAAATATGAATTATTCAAATATTGAACCTTTTCTAATTTGAACATTCGTATCAATCTGAACATTTTTTAATATGATTTTTTTGGAAAATGGTTTCAACTTTTAAAAAATGTTTATTTTTTAATTTTTTAATTCTTAACATTCTTCATAAACAGAACAATTTTTTATTTTGAACATTATCAAATTTTCAAACAATTCCTAATTCTGAACTTTTTTCCAAATTTGAACATTTTTTAAAAAACTGAACCATTTTCAAATTTGATTTTTTTTAAAACTAAACAATGCGAACAATTTTAATTCTAAACATTTTTCAAAATGTAAATATTTTCCAAAAACTGAACATTTCCAAATTTAAACAATTTTAAAAACTGAACAATTTTTAATTTTGAACAATTTCAATTTTTGACAATTTGTTATTCTACACATTTTTATTTGAACAAAAGTACTCAAATTCATCTTATTTGAACAAGAGAAAATAAATAAAAAGTAACAATAAATAAAAATAAATATGAAAAAATATAATGGAAAAATAAATAAGAAAAAGAATAATAAAGAAAAGAAAAGAACCGAAAAGCCTAGAAAAATCGAAAACTGGATGTAGAACCTTATTAGCCCCCCCCCCCCCCCCCCCCCCCCCACACACACACACGCGCGCGAAGGGATATTAGGATTTGCCATGGCAGCATTGCTAGTCCCTGTATTTACTACCCCACAGCTTTAAATATAAGATGTTTTAGTCATTTTTCACATTTATACGTATCCACATGTATATATGCATGTTTTAAGATGTATGTTCACTCATATTTGTTCTATCTCAAAATGGAGGAAGTACGAGCCAAGGCCCATCACAACATTTCCTCATGTGTTCTTTTTAAGCCCAGTTAGCCCATATATGTTCTGCTGCAGTTGGCAAGTTATGATGACTAGTGAAAATTGACAGAGGTCTTCACTCTCACCGAAGAATTTAGGCTGCCTAATTTGCTACATTTCTCGACATCGATAGCTATCTAGATATAGCCCAATGCTAGCGTAATTATTTCAACTGCTACTTTTGTAGTTAGAGCACTCTGATATGCTACTAGCTCAGCTTTGTTTTACTTACACTATGATTAGTGCGAGCGTCAGCTTCTCTTATCTTAGCTCCAACGTCCTGCTTTCAGTTACCAACATTTTATCAACCGCTCAAGTCCTAAAGTAACCATTAATTATTTTTCACTAGCTACTGTTCTCTTCTCTGGGTGATGACATAACCTATGAAATTTTCGGCGGCAAGTTGTTAGCTCCTTTTCTGCGTCAGGCTCCTCCTTTACACTTCCACTACTTGGGTCTTGTCCTCGAAATGGAACTTTTCGGCATTCAGATTAGGACATGCTCCTACCTAATCTTTCTTGTAGAAAAATAATGCATGCTTGAATCACTCAAGTACTACTACCTGCAGAGGTAACAGAATGCACACAAACTTGAGGATTAATTCAATGTTAGGCAGATCAAGAAATAACAGCTGGTGCAGGGCGGTTTGCTACTATTAAAAAACAACCGAGTACACAGTCTGACTATCTTGGCAGGGCAAATGCCTTTCATCCACAGCCTCTGTCTGTCCAGGGAGACGCCAAACTTAATTTGGCAAGACAAGGAAAGCGCCGATGGAGAGAAAATGGAGCAGAACATGACACCCAACCGACATCTCGATGGCTTTAACCTTGGCTGAGATCCGGAGGTAGCTCCAAAACCGTGTACTTTCTGTCTGTGGAATCGCACAAAAATAGTCAAAATCCGTGTAAAACTACGTGCTTTTGGGGGAAAATCACGAGGGATGAACCGATTGACGCGCTTTTCTTCCCGATAGGCCACAAGGGGCGGTGGATCGGTGCCGGAGTCGGAGCCGGCCGGTTTGAGGCGCGCGCGACACGTCCTTACGTTTGGGCACAGCTCCATGCAGCGCTGCAACCTCAGCACGAGCTACCCCGGTGATTCGATCACCCTGCATGTTCCTAGTATTATTCTCCGAGATGCCTTGTTTTGTAATCTGCGGCGATGTGCAATGCATCATCCGTTTTTCTTTCTGTGTGGCAACATAACCGTGAGAGGGGCGTATTTTCTATGCTGTATGTTGGTGCATGTGCAGTGTGCATGTGATAGCTGGCGCGACAAATTAGAAACACAGAGCTTGAGCATTTTTTAAAGCGAAAATAGCATCTGATGTACCTAATTAAGCACAGAACTTATGGAGGATAACTAATCTACAAACGAGTGACATGGGCTGACTCTTTCACACCATCACATGATATACTCATTGACGTATGATACGTGGGAGTCACGGTGGGCGTTCGGGTTTACCCGAAATTTCGGGTCGGGTTTTTGTTTTCTATAAATCGGGTTTCCAGATCTCAAACCCGAGATTCTGCTGCAAAAATCAAAACCCGACAAATCGGGTACCCGATAATTCGGGTTCGGGTACGGGTTTCCCCGATTTGCCCGAATTAGCGATGAGGCAGAGGATGTCGATGCAGAGGATGTCGATGTCATGCCCGACGAGCTGCAGACCAGCGGCCGTCGATGCGCCAGATCGAGGCTGCAGGGATGCAGCGATCTCGATTGGCCAGATCGAGGCTGCAGGGAGATGGGGAAGGTGGCGGTGGGCGGTGGGGAAGGCGCCAGATCGAGGATGCAGGGAGATGCGCCAGATCGAGGCTGCAGGGAGATGGAGATGGGGAGGGGGACGCTGCACCACATCAGGGAGGCGGCGGCGTGATAGCAGGGACAGGAGGCGGCCGGTGGGATAGCAGAGCACTAGAGCAGGGAGGTGGGGAGAGGAAAGAAGGTCGCCGGTAGGGAGATGGGAGGGCGTCGTGCTTGACTGCTGCTGCGTGAATCGTGAGTGTGTGGCTGTGTGCTGGCTTGTGGCGGCGGGGTCACAGGATGGCGATGGGGAAAATGGATCTGGACGAGGTAGTCATGGCAGGGATCCAGCGAGAGGGACTAGTTACGTTGGGAACTTGGGATGTTGGGCTGGGCCTTGCCAACAGGAGGACTTTTTGTACTGGGCTTTCTACAAATTCGGGTAGTTCGGGCAAATCGGGTTCCGTGGCTTCTAACCCGAATTTCCTGAACTAAATTCGGGTTTTCAAATCTGTTACCCGTTGCAGCGCTCGGGTTGGTCGGGTTCGGGTAGTTCGGGTTCGGGGTCGGGTTTTTTGGGTTCGGGCTTCGGGTTTCGAGTTTTATGCCCACCGTGACGTGGGAGGAGTTACATTTTTTTTCCAGAACGGAAGCAAAATTTTGCCTCGTCTCATTAATTACAAAGAAGAGAATTCCACACCGACCGTCATGGAACATGACAGTCTCAAGAGCACACACAGCTAACATAGCTACCGACACAAACTGCACACACACCCGTCGAAAAAGAGAGTTGTCATCGAGGTTTTTACATGTGTCATTGTCATCACTCCTCCACGACCCAGCAACTCTAACTTCACCGAAAAATGAGCGCCAAAGAAAACCTCAGTGCACCCTCGCGAAGCCCACATCGGCCCATGCGAACAAGTCGACCGTTCGCGTAGAACCGAAAAAGAGATTAGAAAGACTCGTGATGATTAAGACCTTCGACGTTGAGCATCGTCGCCACGCCCACGCAACATCAACACCGACTACCGAATTCTTGTCGCGACCAAATCTTCACACATCATCGTCATCGTTATCGCGCTAGCCGTCACACGGAACCCGAACATGGTTGACTGACCACCTGTCAACTGCGATGTCGTGCAAGTCCATCCATGGGAGAACGCGGAAGGGATCATAGTCTTCAAGATGACGCCCTCATGAGGGGAGCGACAAGGGTTCGACGTTGTCATTCGACTATGCTAAGAAGGATCTCGGCCTATCGGAAGATATGACACGAGGGAAGAGGAGCCCGGAGAGCTCCACAATGACCCTCAAAGGTCGACAACGACATCCACGGATGTTGCGCCATCAAGCTTTTCGCTCGGAGTAAACCCGACTCCACACCCCCACGCTGCCGCACATAGGCGGGTAAGACCCGCAATCCCAATGGTCCAAGCATCTCATGTGCGATGGCGGCACCACCACCACGCAAGAGCCACCAGCCGAAACAAGCCCGATCTGACGCCCACAACCGAATTATCGGTGTTGGAGTTACATTGACTATAACTGGACATAATTTTAAAGAGACACCCTCATTAACTTTGTATTTCATCACATTTTATATAAACTTTGGGTGTGCGAGACCGGCAATGTTGAGAATATCTCTTTATGAAGATGATGTTGGAGATATGCCCTAGAGACAATTAATAAAGATATTTTATTTGTCATATCTCAATTGTTCATAATAAGTTTTGTACCATGCTATAACTGTATTAAGCGGAAACATTAATACACGTGTGGTATGTAAACAATCAGGTCCCTAGTAGCCTCTTAACTAGTCCGTTGGGCAACTGATGATCAAGGTTTCCTGATAATGGACATTTATGTCAATTGACAATGCAGTCATGTCATTAGGTGAATGATGTAAGGACACACCCAAGATATATAGAAACGTAGTGTTCATACCTTTGACCGTGAGATCATATTTAATCGCTGCTTCTGGAAGGTGCTTTGATTGCATCAAACGTCATGACTTATTTAGCGTGACAATAAAGGTGTCCCTTTCGGGTATCCGAAGGAAGTGGGAGAGGCGAGTGATCAAGAGCGGATTTGCCAATCCACATAGCAGGATGGATACTCTGGGCCCACTCGGTGAGATTATATCAATGAGCTTGCAAGCATGTGACTAGGTCACGAGGATGTAATATCACAGACGAGTAAAGATAGAAGTGTCAAGTGACGAGATCAACCTCGGTAATCGTGATACCGGAGAACGAGTCTCGATAATCTAAGTATCGCTAGGCAAAAGCTTGAAACTGGACGTCTAAGGTTCAAACGATAAAAAGACATTCGTGGACGCACAGGGACTGTCACGGTTATCCAGCCACCATTGATAGTCATTGATCGGAGAACGTGTCTCGATCATGTCTGGAAGGATCCACCATAGGGTAGCACACTTAAGGGTAGGCGACAGTTTTATAAAGATTGGATATTAGGAGAAACTTCAGGAGAACACGGAAGTGTTCCGGGACATGTCCGACGATGATCGGAGGGCAACGGAATAAGTTTCGGAGCTCGAATAAATTAAATAATATGTATTTAATATTAATAGTGTAATTAATGATAAAATATAATTTTATTTTATTTTATTTCGAATTTTAAAGGCATTTTCACCTAGATGGGCCTTAGAGGCCCATTAGGGGAAAAACCCAAAAGAAAAAAAAGGAAAAAAGGGGGAGAGGGCCGGCCGGCCTAGGTGGGCCACATGGGGCCCACCTAGGGCCGGCACCAGCCATGGTGCGGCTGGCGATGTGGAAATAGTCCCACATGGCCAGGCCAGCAAAGTTGGCTGCCCTCCTCCTCATTTAAATAGGGGTGCATACTTGCCTAGAAATTCATCCCTTCTTCTTACTCTTCTCTCCTACCTTGAGCGTGGTTCCGTTTCTGGAGCTGTGTACGAGGAGAGAAGTTTCTCCAGCATACGCACACCGTCGTGCTGCTGGGTCCAAGTCTTCGCTTCCGCTGCTTCGCTGGATCTGGAGCTCGGAGGTCGTCGTCAACTCCGTACGTGTGTAGAGCTACGAGGTGCTACATGGGTGGCACTGGAAGTACGTCTTCTTCCACTACACGACCTTGAGGTCGGCGTCGTCGGCTTCATCAACAATGCTTGTGTGGGAGCGTAATCCCCGCTTTCGGTCTACAAGGGTATTTACATCGATCTCCTCCGTTACGGTATATCTGCATAGTAATAGATCTTTGCTAGTTTATGGTTATCGTTGCTAGAATTTTTTTTGTTTTCTGTCTACGATTCCCTTCAGTGGTATCAGAGCCGATCTATGCGTAGATATAGCTGTGCGGATTTTAGAACTGATGTTTATGAGGGCATTGTTCTAATAGTTGTTACCCTCTCATGTGCACTTGTTTTTGCTGTCGGCATTGAGTTGATGAAGCGGCCCGGACCGACTTTACGCGTACGCTTACGCGAGACTGGTTCCACACCTGACATACGGCTTGTACCGTATTTCTGGCTGGCGGGTGTCTGTCTCTCTTTCAATAGATGGCCTTTGCATTTTCAATGGAGGGCCCGAAAGGGATAAAAACATACAACTGTCGGATCGTTGTTGTAGTTATAGGTTCGTAGGTATGAAGCGGTTCTATTTACGAAAGCCCCTCGAAGCCACGTAAAATATGCAAAAGATAAAATAGAAAGCGTCTAACTTTATTTTGCAGGGGGCAACGGCGCAAGACCATATCATGTCGCATTACATTACATTTTTGATGTTATGTTATTGTGTGCATCTTATATTGTGTATATATATATGTTTATATATTAGTTACACGGCGGTAGTAATATAAGATGATCCATCCTAAAATACCATATAGTGTTCTCCCTTTAGCGTGCACCACCGAAAGTTCTCCGATACGAGGCAGGCCGTGACGATCGTGTGTCAGACGTATTGCGTTCGCATAACGTGGGTGTAAGCCACGTTGCACAAGCAATACACTATAGGTTATTTTGGCGAGCCTAGCATGTACATACATGGCCTCGGAACACAGTGACCGAAAGGTTAAGCACGAGTCACATAGTTGTTGTGATCGACATAGCGATGTCCACTTTTGAAGTTATGCTATCGGCCGTGACGATCGGGGTAGTATAATGGATTAGGATCGTGTAATCACTAAAACGATGCGGGGATATTCGTTTTGAGTGGGAGTTCTGGTAGTTTTATTTTACTAAAACTTGAACCCATATTTTATTATGAACACAGTCTTATGTTTTTGCAAATTCCATTGTAGATGTCTCGCCCCACCTTTAACCTAGGCATGTTCCTTGAGAAAGAAAAGCTTAAGACCAATGGGTCGAACTTCATGTCCTGGTTCCGCAACCTGAGGATCCTCCTCACTCCCCACAAGGTGGCCTACGTCATTGAGCCGCCATAGGTGACAAGCCCGCAGACGATGCTTCTGAGGACGACAAGAAAGTCTATGCGTCCAAGATGGACGATTCCTCCTTTGTCCAGAGTGGCATGCTCTACGCCATGGAAGCCGACCTGCAGAAGCGCTTTGAGAAGATGAGTGTTTTGAGATAATTTATGATCTCAAAGCTGTCTTTGCGCCGCAGGCAAGGCTGAGAGGTATGAAGCTTCTGAGCTCTTCTTCTCAGCCAAGATGGAAGAGCATAGCAGTGTGAGCGAGCACGTGGTCAAAATGTCTGGCTACGTTCAACGCCTGAACGCTCTGGAATGCAAGATTCCTGATGAGCTGGCAATTGATAGGGTGCTGCAATCGTTGCCCCTAGCTTCAAAGGCTTCGTCATGAACTATAACATGCAGGGCATGGCTAAGTCCCTGTCTGAGGTGTTCGTGATGCTCAAGACTGCTGAGGTGGAAATCAAGAAGGAGCACACGCTGTTGATGGTCAACAAGACCGTCGATTTTAAGAAATCTGGCGGCAAGGGAAGGAAGAACTGGAAGCCCAAGAAGGATGGCAAACATGTTGCCAAATCCAAGGCTAACAAACCTGGTCCCAAACCTGGCGTGGAATGCTTCTACTGCAAGGGAGATGGTCACTGGAAGCGCAACTGCCCCAAGTACCTGGAAGACAAGAAGGCCGGCAAGATTGTCGGAAGAGAGAAAGGTATATTTGATATACATGTTATAGATGTTTACCTTACTAGCGCTCGGAGTAATGCATGGGTATTTGATACCGGTTCTGTTGCTCATATTTGTAACTCTCAGGTGGAGTTGCGGAATAAACGGCGCCTGGCGAAGGACGAGGTGACGATGCGCGTCGGCAATGGATCAAAAGTTGACGTGGTGGCCGTCGGCACTCCCTCTACATCTACCATCGGGATTAGTTTTGGTTTTGAATAAATGTTATTTTGTACAGCTTTGAGTGTAAACATTATCAGTGGATCTTGCTTGTTGCAAGATGGATATTCGTTCAATTCAGTATCAAATGGTTGTACTATTTCGATGAATGATATCTTTTATGTTAATGCTCCTAGAGTAATGGTTTATTCTTGTTGAATCTCGATAGTAGTACTCACATCCATAACGTAGATGCCAAGAGGATTAGACTTAGTAATGATACCGCCATGTACATATGGCATTGCCGTCTCGGTCATATTGGTATAAAGCGCATGAAGAAACTCCATTCTGATGGACTTTTGGAGTCACTAGATTTTGGATCTCTTGACACTTGCGAACCATGCCTTATGGGCAAAATGACCAAGACACCGTTCACGGTTTTATGGAACGGGCGTCGGACTTATTGGGAGTTATACATACAGATGTGTGCGGTCCAATGAGCGTGTCGACACGCAATGGTTATCGTTATTTTGTAACCTTCACTGATGATTTGAGTAGATACGGGTATATCTACTTAATGAAACACAAGTCTGAAACATTTGAAAAGTTCAAGAATTTCAGAGTGAGGTTGAAAATCAACTCAACAAGAAAATCAAGCACCTTCGATCCGATCGTGGTGGTGAATATTTGAGTTTTGAGTTTGGCACACATCTAAGGCCTGTGGCATCGTACCACAGCTTACGCCTGTGGAACACCGCAACGCAACGGTGTGTCCGAGCGACGTAATCGTACTTTATTAGATAGCGTGCGGTCTATGATGTCTCTTACCGACTTGCCCGTATCGTTTTGGGGATATGCGTTAGAAACAGCCGCATTCATTTTAAATAGGGCTCCATCCAAATCCGTAGCAACGACACCGTATGAGATATGGCATGGCAAGAAACCTAAGTTGTCGTTCCTGAAGGTTTGGGGTTGTGAGGCGTACGTTAAGAAACTACAGCCCGACAAACTCGAACCGAAATCGGAGAAGGTCGTCTTTGTAGGATATCCGCGGGAAACCATAGGATATACCTTCTACAATCAAGCCGAGGGCAAAACGTTTGTCGCGAAGAACGGCACCTTTCTCGAGAAAGAGTTTCTCGCTAAAGGAGTAAGTGGGAGGAAAATAGACCTCGACGAGATAGTTGATCCTGAACTCGAAATTCCGAGTGGCGCAACGGAAACTGTTCCTGAACCGTCCTCCATAACAGATGGAGTGGGAGAAAATGTCGAGGAAGCTATTATACCGCGTAGGTCTGGAAGAACCCGTACCCCTCCTGAGTGGTACGAATCTTGTTTGCACCATCATGTTAATTGAACAAGACGAACCTACGAGTTACAAAGAGGCAATGGAAGGACCCGAGTCCGAGAAATGGCTTAAGGCCATGAAATCCGAAATAGGATCCATGTATGACAACAAAGTATGGACTTTGATGGAGATTCCCGAAGGGCGCAAGGCCGTCGAGAATAAATGGATCTTTAAGAAAAAGACTGATGCTGACGGTAACGTGACCGTCTATAAAGCTCGACTTGTCGCAAAAGGTTTCCGACAAATTCATGGAATTGACTACGATGAAACGTTTTCACCGGTAGCGATGCTGAAGTCTATTCGGGTTTTGCTAGCAGTAGCTGCATATCATGATTATGAGATATGGCAGATGGATGTCAAAACAATTCCTAAATGGAAACATTGAGGAAGAGTTGTATATGGTACAACCGGAAGGTTTTGTCGATCCAGAGAATGCTGGCAAGTATGCAAGCTTCAGCGTTCCATTTATGGACTGAAGCAAGCATCTCGGAGCTGGAATCTTCGCTTTGATGAGGTGATCAAAGGTTTTGGATTTGTCCAAAATGCGGAAGAGACCTGCATTTATAAGAAAATGAGTGGGAGCTCAGTTGCATTCCTAGTTCTATATGTGGATGATATATTACTAATTGGGGATAGTGTGGAACTTTGAAAGCGTGAAGGAATATTTAAACAGTAAATTTTCGATGAAGGACTTAGGAGAAGCTGCATACGTATTAGGCATTAAAATCTATCGTGATAGATCAAGGCGCCTATTAGCGTTAAGTCAAAGTACTTACCTTGATAAGATATTGAAGAAGTTCGATATGCATAAGGCAAAGAAAGGTTTTTGCCGGTTGTCAAGGGAAAACATTGAGCAGGCTCAGTGTCCAGTGACGGCTCATGATAAGGCTGCCGTGATGGCACTCGCTATGCTTCAGCCATAGGATCGATCATGTATGCCATGTTAAGTACTCGACCCAATGTAGCATTGGCTCTTAGTTTGACGAGCCGATTCCAAAGTAATCCTGACAAGGATCATTGGACAGCTGTTAAGAACATTCTGAAATATCTTAATCGGACCAAGGAAATGTTTCTGGTTTATGGAGGCTGTGAAGAGGAACTTGGCGTAACAGGTTACGTTGATGCAAGTTTTAACACAGATCCAGATGACTCGAAATCTCAAACAGGATATGTGTTTAAGGTGAACGGAGGCGCTGTGAGCTGGAGAAGTGGGAAGCAACCCATAGTAGCCCAATCTACAATGGAATCGGAGTATATTGCTGCTGCGGCTGCCGCAAATGAAGCCATTTGGCTAAGGAAGTTCGTCATCGAGCTTGGAGTGTTCCCAAGCGCGCAAGACCCTGTGAACCTCTACTGCGACAACACAGGTGTCATTGCCAACGTGAAGGAACCAAGGTCTCACTCAACCGCCAAACATATTCTCCGACGCTTCCATGTGATAAGACAGTATGTCAAGGAAGGCGATGTAAAGATTTGCAAAATATATACGGACCTGAATGTTGCAGATCTGCTGACGAAACCTCTTCCACGAGACAAGCATGATAAACACCAATATGCTATAGGTGTTAGACTTTTACCAAGTTGTAAACTAGATTAAATTGTACTCTAGTGCAAGTGGGAGAATGTTGGAGATATGACTTAGAGGCAATTAATAAAGAAATTTTATTTTCATATCTCAATTGTTCATAATAAGTTTTGTACCATGCTATAACTGTATTAAGCGGAAACATTAATACACGTGTGGTATGTAAATAACCAGGTCCCTAGTAGCCTCTTAACTAGTCCGTTGGGCAATTGATGATCAAGGTTTTCTGATCATGGACATTTATGTAAATTGACAATGGAGTCATGTCATTAGGTGAATGATGTGATGGATACACACCCAAGATATATAGAAACGTAGTGTTCATACATTTGACCGTGAGATCATATTTAATCGCTGCTTCTAGAAGGTGCTTTGATTGCATCAAACGTCATGACTTATTTAGCGTGACAATAAAGGTGTCCCTTTCGGGTATCCGAAGGAAGTGGGAGAGGCGAGTGATCAAGAGTGGGATTTGCCAATCCACATAGCAGGATGGATACTCTGGGCCCACTCGGTGAGATTACATCAATGAGCTTGCAAGTATGTGACTAGGTCACGAGGATGTAATATCACAGACGAGTAAGGATAGAATTGTCAAGTGACGAGATTAAGCTCGGTAATCGTGATACCGGAGAACGAGTCTCGGACAATCTAAGTATCGCTAGGCAAAAGGTTGAAACTGGACGTCTAAGGTTCAAATGGTAAAAAGACATTCGTGGACGCACAGTGACTGTCACAGTTATCTAGCCACCGTTGATAGTCATTGATCGGAGAACGTGCCTCGATCATGTCTGGAGTGATCCCGAACCGTAGGGTGGCACACTTAATGGTAGGCGACCGTTTTATAAAGATTGGATATTAGGAGAAACTTCAGGAGAACACCGGAAGTGTTCCGGGACATGTCTGATGATGATCGGAGGGCAACGGAATAAGTTTCGACGCTCGAATAAATTAAATAATATGTATTTAATATTAATTAGTGTAATTAATGATTAAATATATTCTTTTTATTTTTTCGAATTTTAAAGGCATTTTCACCTAATGGGCCTTAGAGGTTAGAAAAACGCCAAAAGGAAAAAGGAAAAAAGGGGGAGAGGGCCGAACGGCCTAGGTGGGCCACATGGGGCCCACCTAGGGCCGGCGCAACAGCCATGTTGCGGCTGGCCATGTGGGAATAGTCCCACATGGCCAGGTTGGCTTCCCTCCTCCTCTTTTAAATAAGGGTGCACACTTGCCTAGAAATTCATCCCTTATTATTCTTCTTCTCTCCTACCTTGAGCGTGGTTCCGTTTCTAGAGCTGCGTACGAGGAGAGAAGTTTCTCCACCATACGCACACCGCCGTGCTGATGGGTCCAAGTCTTCGCTTCCGCTGCTTCGCTGGATCTGGAGCTTGGAGGTCGTCGTCAACTCCGTACGTGTGTAGAGCTACGAGGTGCTACACGGGTGGCACTGGAAATACATATTCTTCCACTACACGACCTTGAGGTCGGTGTCGTCGACTTCATCAACAACGCTTGTGCGGGAGCGTAATCCCCGCTTTCGGTCTACAAGGGTATGTACATCGATCTCCTCCGTTACGGTATATCTGTATAGTAATAGATCTTGGCTAGTTTATGGTTATCGTTACTAGGAATTTTTTGTTTTCTGCCTATGATTCCCTTCAGATGATGTAGGATTTTTTGCTAACCCTTACCGGGAGGAGCTCATTTATGTCCGCTAGATCATCGAGGCCTTTAGTGTCGCCACGGGGTTACATATGAAGACGAAAATCATGCGATCCCTACGAATGTATTTACCTAATCGAATTCACCGTTGTTTCCCTGGCTAGAATTACCTATTTTCATGGAAATATTTGGGGCTGCCGCTTCACTTATATAGATTGCGGAAGATTGACTTTCAACCCCGGTTGACAAGGTTGCTAAGCAACTCTAGGGGTGGAAGGGAAAAAACCTCGCTCGCATTGGAAGAGTGGTGTTTACGAGAACTCATGGTCATTGTAATTTATCACATAGCAGTCCTTCCACTTCCTAAGTGGGTGCTGGAGAAGATCGACAATTTCACAAGGGGTTTCATTTTGGAAGGGGGGTGACACGAAAAATGCCAATGGATTCAACTCTGTTATAAATTGTAAACGATGTGCACACTAAAGAAGGTTGATGGATTGGGAATGTTTAACCTTATGCGCGCGCGCTTCGGACGGACTCTTCTCCTTCAGTGGCCTTGGTTTGAGTGGACGGACCCCGAGCGCCCTTAGGCGGGTTCTGAGCTGACGTACAAACAGCAAAACCGACATGGACTTTTTTTTGTGCTTCCACGACCATAGTCAGTTTCTCGAAGGACAGGTGAATCGGAGATAACACTATTTGCGTCTATGCGACCAAGCTATATAAAATTGCAACTAGAAAGGACCGTAATGTGCAACATGAGCTCCAAAACTAGGGATAGATTTCTTAGTTGTGGGACTCTTCTCCCTCGAGTAGCTATGTGAGTGCATCGACATCTGGGGTGGCAACAGCAGCCGGGAACAGATTCCACCCGCGCCGACGCCATTTGCTATAACCTGGCCACTTCTGGGAAAACTATAGTTCCTCTTTTTACAATGTTGAGTTCCTTGATAGATTTCCGCCTCGCTAAATCCTGGAAAGCTACAATTATTCCCGCATGCAAATTGTTAGCTGAGCTGGTTCTTCACGGAAAGTTCTGACCGTCGATAACCTAGCAATCTTTGATGGACCCATGAACCCATATGTCAGCTTTGTCTTCCGTGCAATGAAATCCGGCCGATCTCTGCAAAGATTGCCCATATTTCAGCCAACTCTGGATCTGGAAAAGGTGTATGCCCTGGTCCTGTCCAACCAACAAAGTTCATCTAGTGAGGTAAATTTTTAACTCACCATCCAAGATTAGCCATGATACCATGGAAGAGAGTCTTATTGCACAAGTAAAGCCCTTTAGACGGATTTTTTGCGCCTCTAGTAGAATCGAGTAAACGGGCCCTGACTCCTAAGGATGTCATGGGACCAAAAAGGAAGAGTGCGTCCAAGTCGGGAAAAGGTTCACCAATCCTACTAATCTATGTCCTTTTTTGTTGATTTGCTCAGCATCTCCTCTTCTTTCGGATGCAGAGATCGAGGATCTTGGTAGAGCTCTATCCTGGGATTGATGCCGATGAGTCGGGCCATGGGGACGCCCTCCTTCGCCATTCCATCACGAGTGTTGGTTGCGGGGCAGGATCCTCTTGCTCGCCAGTAAGGTCCTTGGTCACCGCACTATGTCCTTACCGATGCGCATAGATTTCAACCTTACTTATTCCTTCTTATTATGAGCTCATCAGGAATCCTTCCTCCTGGTTCAATGCCGTGGGGATGGGACTTGATTTTCAGGGTGAAAACCGAATATCAGGCCTTTGGTGATTGGATCTGGCGATGACGGTGCTTGATCGTGGTTCCCTTCCTAATGGTGTTGAAATCTTTCTCGATGCACTTGTGATGTGAAGAGATGGTTGGTGCAGATATGGTCACTGGTATAGCTTGTTGATCATTGTTTTGATTGCTTCAGATTTATGTTACTCCACCTAGGCATAACTTTGGTTCCGTACTTCCGTATGACTTTGTTATTTTCTTGTGTGATTTTTTATGTGTGTGTTGGTATTGGCCGTGTGAATTTTAGTTTTGGAGAGGCCAGGTGTGTGCTCATTGTGTTTGTATCCTCTTGATGTTTCATTTTGAGTTAATTATAAAATCCACTCTTTGTCCAGAAAAAGGTGTTGTGATCACTAGAGCAGGGATACAAAGAAGAGACAAGGTAAAGTACGGATAATCACTATATATTATCATAATATATAATCTAATATTTCCACCCGGCCGAACAAACATTCCAGGCGCGCGCGCATGGTTAACACACAAAGCATTACAACACTGATAGTAGGATACTAATTAAACCAACGGGGTAAAAACGTTCATCTACCTATAGCTGAAAAGAATATTTAGCTCGGTGTCAAGGGCCTCCCTCTATGCATGCATAACGCGCATATCCTTGTGTACTAATGTAAATAATCGACGAGAAGACAATATATTGTAATTCGTAATATAATCGGAAACTCGAGTCGCCCACGCTTCGTGTGTCCTCACATAACTACGTAGCACTTGCTGATGGTGCAACCCACATGTACTTGTACTATTTTAATTGTTTGATTCGTCCTAGCCAGGTAGCTAGCTAGCTTGCTTCTCGGTCGATTGACAAATGATATGCATGCAAGATAGCATCCGGTTATGATTGTTGAAGAACTGCAACGCTCCATATGCATCCGATCCAATGAGAACTTAGTACAGATCTGTATCTACTTAATTTGCATGGCACTTTCAAGTTTGCCTTGACACCTGCATTGACCATGAAGTGAAAAAACACAATGTAAGATGGTCGTATGTTTAAGCATGCATGGAAACTGAGAGGAAGACAATGTTACATTAGTTTGACGGTTATGCATGGATCCATGCGGCATGCAGATGTGCGGAGTGATAATAATTCCATGAAGAAAAATGCAACTGAGAGGTGATATGGATGGTTACCAGAAAATAGCTTTCTCCCATTTGCAGGCTCTGAATTAGAACGCCATAGTCGTTGACTGGGAGGAGGGCCCCGGTGGAGTGAAGGAGCACCACATCCTGGCCGAACATGCCTCGCAGGTCTATCGGACCCCTCGGGACCTCCATTGGAACTCCATTGATGAACACCGTGATCGTCGCTGGAATTAGCGCAGGCAATCAGCCAGTCAGTCAATCGTCAGAGACAACATATAACCCACACAGTATAAAAATTCAACAACTTATTTGACGACAAGACTAACAAATCAAGATGCATGCATAAGCTAGCCAGACAAAAATTATTACAATTTAAAAATGTCATTGGTTCGGTACTACACAGTTTACTCATGGTTGGGACCTCTCTATCATATGGCCGGGAATATTGCTTATATACCTTGTTATTTTGATTCCATTATATGTCATGGGAGAATGAGACTACGGAAGGACAGCAAAGTATTGTACTTTTTGATAGCTTGCATGGACATTCCAACATATATATGCATGCAATCCAAACAAATATAAATAGTTTGCCCATCATATCATTCCTTGTTTTAACCTAGAAGTAGTATTTTTATGGTAGTGCTAAAAGTAAGCAAGGCCGAAAAACATCATGATCATGTTCATGCATGCAGCAAATCCTAAAGTAGTAACCAAAGTTCACTACGAACTTTCTATTTAACAAAGTGGGCATCAAATACATATGTGCAGTATGTATAAACATGTGTCAATTCCGTTCGATGCAGTGGCACCAGAAAGCTTAAATAAAGTGTGTATCAAGGGGACATTCAAACGAAGAGAGCTACTAGAAAATGTCCAATTTATTCTTCAAAAATACCAGTAATTAGTAATAATATAAACACGGTGAAACGGCGCATGTCATGTTGGAGAGGACGACACATGTATCATGTACTATGATCTTATGCACCAGGTAGACTAGGAAGTTGTAACTGAACTAACATCGATGAACTAAAGAACAAGAATAGATGTATTTTTATCAAGGATGACCAAATAAAGTATGTATCCAGAAGATCCAAGCTAGTTCTCCTTGAATTCTGCATCACTTAAATATAGACAACCAAAACTGTAGGATGAAATCAGCATTTCCACCGTCAAAAGTTGTTTTGGTTGTTTCATGCATACCAGTATGCACTGATAATTCGCATTTTTATAAATTAGTCTTTTAATGCAAGTGTATTTAGAGGGGGGTGGAACTTTACATGCATGAGATGGATGAACCAACCAACTGAAGAGAGGAATCACGTACGTAACCAACAAGATCGACGGTGCCCAACTCACCTGCAGGTAATTGGCAAGCGTAGTACTGCTGCTGCACGGCGGTGCTCGGCACCGCCGAGGACGAGCCGCCGGTGCTCCCCACAAACCCCATCTGCCGAGAGATGGCAAATAGATCATCGCTTCCCCGCTCCCACTGTCGATATCCCCCATCATCAGCCCCGACGCCAGCGGCGCCGAAGCGCCACACGAAGCCTGCAGGTACCCAACGGGGCTGGTGCTTGACATCCCCGCGCCATGCGCGAACAACCCCAGCGATGACCCTCCGGTGCTTCCCGAGGAGGACGACGAGCTCGCCTGCTGCTCGTACTGGCAGGTGCTCCCACCGACTGCCATGGGGTGAACAGCACCGGCGCCGGACGGAAGGCCCATGATGCCGGTAGAAGCTGGAGAGGTATTGGCGGCGGTGGAGGCGGAAGAGGAGGCCGCTGCAGCGGCGGCTGCGGCGGCCTGCATCTGGCGCTGGCGACGGCGTGAGCGGGAGCGGCGGTTCTGGAACCAGTAGAAGACGTTGGCGTCGCCTACGGCGCCGAAACGCTCGAGGAGCTTGCGTATGCGGACGGTTTCGTCCTTTGGCGGGTTGACCATGCCGCTGTTGAAGATAGACTCGAGGATGAGTATCTGCTCCGGCTTGGGCGTCCACCGGGAGCGCACCGGCTCCCCTGCCCCCCTCCCTCGTTCACCGCTACCGCCGCTGCCTCGCTCCTCTGGGCTGCCGCCCGAAGACTGCCTGTCCGGACTGTTGGTGCTCCCCTCCATGGTTCGATCGATCGGTCGAATTGGCCGGTATGAAAAACGTTGGTTAATCACACTAGGTGTGTGAAGGGCAGTAGATTTCTTGATGGCTTTGTGGTTGGATCGAGAGAGAAATATGAGATAGCTAGGTTGAGGAGGAGACTAGGAGATCGAGGCACCAATTCAAGGGGACAACCACACTTGCACCCTCATGTCTTTGTTGAGGGCTGTACTTATAGACAGAAGGGGGGTAGTGAAGAGGAAGAATGTCCTAGTGAATGAATTATCTATTAGGCTTAGCCAAGGAGGGCTCGTACTGAGGGCGGATGTTATTTATTTACTGCCTAGCTCCGGCCGATGTTAGTTAAGAAACGCATAACTAGTGTTAGTTGTCATCATGTGCATCCATTAATGTAGAGGATGAGTATTTCTCCGTTCTAAGTAAAACGTAGTGTTGATTAAAGCCCTTTTGGTAGTCCCTACCAGCCTGATCTGTGCCACTGTAATACTCTAGTTTACCATATTTGGTTTATCTGGTATGCTATTTTGAGGAACTACTCAACTTTGTTGTTAAGTGGAGAGATAAGTTGTATAATATCTACACTGTGCTTGATTATAGCTAGAGTAGTTTGATCTTACTGATAGGCGGCGTGAAAAAGTTACTACCTCTGTTCCGTAAAATAAAGCATAAATTTTGTCAAAAGTCAAAACATCTAAGCTTAACCATATTCATAAGAAAAAATTATAATATTATACAAATATATTGTGAAAATACATTGAATAATGTATCTTATAACTCTGATTTGACATTGTAGAGATTGATAGTTTTTAAAAAAGTTTGGTCAAACTTTATATTGTTTGACTTTTGAATAAAATTGTATGCCTTATTTTACAGAATGGAGGGAGTATTACTTTTGCAAGGGTACGCATTGGTGGAAGACCCCCCCCCCCCCCCCCCCCCCCAAAATGAGATCTACCATGTCTAGCCCTTGGTTGGCGTTGTTTTATAGGAGAAATAACTGTGAGCACCCGCCCAGCCCAAGACTCTGAACACGGGTGGGCAGCATTCGCACCCGCACCCGCACTTCTTGGCAAGAGATAGACGCTCTATTCTGTTCTCGCATTGGTGGAGACCCACTGGCCTTAATACATGATATATATTCAGAGAGTCGCATATAAGTTCCTAGCTTGACGGAAGTGATAACTTTGCTGTCATATATAAGTTGTAGTCCCTAGATTTCAATTTACTATACGTATTAGACCAAGTATATAAAAACTATATTAATATTCGCACAATCAATTCAGCATTATCAGAACCATTATGAAATATACTTTTATATTTATATGTTTGCTATTGTACTTGATTTTTGTTATATACTTATCAAACTTTATATCTATGGCTTTGAGTAAGCTAATATGAGTAATTTAAAATAGACTAATGGAGAGAGTACTAATATTGTGTGGTGAGATGTAATTAATTGGGGCTAGCTTAGTTTAAGAGAACCAGGAGAGAGTAGGTGGAATGATGAGCAGTTAAGATGCCCGGACACTGATTAGTATTGGCTGGTTTTATGGGATAGTGTAATTATTTCTAGTGACATCGACAAGTCAGGATGACTAGATTGCGGAAGGAGGACAAAAATATTCTAATTTACCTAGCTAGTGCTCTGTATCTAACCATCGCTTGCTGCCTACCTAGCTAGTACTTGTCTATCGCCTATTAGTTTTAGAATGGCTGCTCATATATATCCTAATCCTGCGAGAGACGAGATTCATCTGAAACGTTCTTTACATCGTGCATGCTCAGCACGCATGTCATAATTTCTGATCTTCAGGGGCAAATAGCTCAATTGGCGCCTCTTCTATATATGTATTGCACTATGCAAATTTGTGCAGTCGGTTATTACAATCGATCATTTGGTGTGTGTAGGAGACTAACTTGCGGTCAGCCGCTGGCCAAAGGGGCGTGGTCGGTTCCGACACATTTTCCCAACAAATTGACGTTTTCCCAATCCTCTCCTTGTTTCTCACCTCTAGCGACCAATTTCCACATTGACCCGTCCCACCACCACCGACCTAACTGAAAGCCACCACTGGCCATGTCCAGTGCACTGCCGTGACGCCTCGCCCTGCGCTGGGCGGTTCCTTTGTCGGTCCGTCACTCCCGAGGCCTCGACCTCCATGTAAGCTCACTCCCAATTGTCAAACATCTTCTCTGACAACGGCAACGGAGACCCCCCCACCCCCACCTATAAGTCTGTTACCGTCGACCCGCACCCCCAACCCTAAGTCTATTCCACGACGGATTCCATGCTGCCACGGCGGCCCGACATCGACTCGGTGGACTGGCTGCAGCACAACTCTCCTTTTTCTCTCGGTCTCTAGTTTGGACATGGTGAGGGAGAAAAAAAGTAGTGGGGCCCACATGTAGTTCGGCCCTGTCGTCTCGTCCCCGGGCACGGTTAGCAGCCAGAGGGTCATCTCCTGTTCATGGATTCTCTATACAATTAATAGGAGTTGATGGTTTGGGCGATCGTCGATACATCACTCTCTTCAACCGTTACCATATATGTGAGCTACATATATCTCAACCGAAGACGGCAGGACACTCTTGCTGACTTACACACCGAATATAATTGTGTAGCCATAACGGCCATGGTTTAATGGATATGACAGACTAGGTCCCTTATCAAATGGTGTCTTGCATTGATCAACATCAACAAAAGGAGCAGATGGTTCATGGTCATCAAATCACGCAGCCAATACATAAACAAGTATGAGCAGGCATCCGTGAGTGCATTTTTAGTTTCAACGATGAAAAAGAAGCGCACCTCATTTCCCACTAATACCATTACCAAGCTGTCCTATCAAAATTGTGGCAAACAAATCATCAATACATTTAATGTTTTATTAGCAGTTAATAGTTTTTAACTGAAAGGTAGCATTATAGAGCATTATCTACCTTATAATTAATTTATAGTACTCCAACACCACTTACTTACCTGTCAAACATCGCTGCATTATGAGCACCATAACTCTATCAAACCTAGCTTTATTGTGTTGTACAATGCCAAAGCTAATAAAGTAGTGTGGCATCTTTTGTGTCGTTCTAATGAAATAAAAAAAGCAGAAATATCAACAACATCCATTCTATTTGTTGATTTTGCCATGTATGTTCTTTTACAAGCTTTAGATTGTGATGTACCCCTATAAAATAAAATACACAACATCTTATTGATACGGTTAGCTCCATTTGGAATTATCCAAAGTGCATGTAGTTGGGAACTGAACCCGTGACTTATCGTTCAAAACTCGGACATCCGAGATGTACATCACACACATACGAATCATTTACATGCAATTAAAATAATTTCAAAACAAACCAAAATAATCTATAATACAGTAGAATAATTTTGTTCATGTGTGTACATAGTTGCTTACTAACCAAACTTTTGTATCGGGTATCAAATTAGCTGGTTTTGCATCGACGATGCTTAGGAACTTCCATCCATCAAACACAAGTAATGCATATGTTTTTCTAGTCTTGCATGCACAACTTCAATTCAAAATTATAACCTGAGTTTAAATTTGAAACTTGAAGTTCCCATACATTCTATAGAAGTTAAGAGTCGAAGAATTTTATAGAAGTTAAGGGTCAATGTGACATTATAGAATTTAACCACCGTGAGAATTTTATAATTTCCCATAGTATCTTTAAATATATAGAGATTGACTTATATACACCAACCTACATACACCAATGTCATGGATAGTTATGTCGCTGCCTCGCAAGCGTATAATACGTGTACTTGTTTTTTGTCATGGAGTTCCGGCCAGGTTCCCAGGGAATCACTACACACGATATACCCAGTTTCAGGCCCACTCAAGATGGTTAATAGTGCCACTCCTGCTTTTCTTGTATATTATCTTGATATAGAGCGGTATAGCGGTTACACTGTGGAATCCAGCGAGTTGGATGACTAACTTTACGACTATTGTGGACGATAGTAGGTGAAGTTCTCTAGATCGGGCTTCTGTCAGCTTGAAGGCTCTGTTCAACTTGGTCATCTTGCAGGGTGTTGGGGTTCTCCTTATATATATGCGGTATATCAAGTAGGCTGTCACTCTGTGTACGAGTCGAACGCGTCGGCCATTTCCAAGCCCCACAAGGGTTGTGTGCAAATTGGATTGTGTACATGTACCCCTTGTTGGTCCTCAAGACCTGTATACATCTGGGCTTGTTCGGCCTCCATATGTCATACAGACTACATGGATACCACGGACTAATTATTAGCTTTGTCACTTGATTTATGGTTGCACTGTTGTTTTAGCAACCAGTAGTAGTTCCAATGTGAAAGATGTAAGAAAAAAAATACTTCTATAAGGACCCAACTTTAGGTTCTTTTTTGCGAAAAGAAATGTACTGTATATATTTATTTTAAGACAACCTAGACTAACTGCTAGTAGATGTGAATCCAACAATCCAGCTGCTGACCGAGTTCATACAATACACACACATGTCAATTTCAAGAAAGGGCCCTCTCCCACCACCTCCTTGCAATCTCTTTAGGGTAGATGCTCTTGACAGTCACCGTGAAAGAGAGTCCAAATCACATGTGTTGTCACAAGGCTGGAGGGAACAGCTGGGTCCCACACTTTGCCTTGCCATGGCCTTGTTTGGAGGGGTGCACGGTGACTGGTTTCGCCCTAGTATGTACTCCCACAGGCCACAGCTGCATGTCTTGGCAGTATTGCCATGGGCATGATTAGGACTAGGTTTGGCAGGTGCTGGGTTTTGCCTCCTCTTGAGGGGGCCTCCAAGCTCTCTGTCGGCAGGGAGCCTCAGGGGAGAGGCACATCGAAACGTGGGCTGCCTGTACGGCTGATATTGTGTTTGAGCTCAAACGTCACCGTGGTACGTGACATCTGGTACAATCATGGCTTGATAATATAATCACATGTCATGCGGCGAGCCGTCGCGTCGTCTATGCGGCTCCCCCACGTGGCGGCGTTAATGCGCGCATACCTCTGGCGCCGTTAAATTCTGTCGCACGCATCTCTCCCCCTCTCATTCCGGCGCATCCTCTCTCTGGCATTCGTCACCACCGGCGCGCAAAAATCTAGCTTAGCGAAGCTACGGCGTAAAGCGGCAGTGGGAGTAGTCGGCGCACCGGTGGAGCCGCATCCAACAGTTTCTGGCCGCAAAACATCACCGTGCCGGAGGCGACCACACTGCACAACATCGGGTACCCAACGCCGCCAGACATGCAGTGTCCGGGCGGGTGGTCGCTTCAGTGTTAGTGAGATTCCCATCCCGCCGTCACCTATCCCAGTGAGCTGCAACTAGGCGGCCGTGGTGCACCATCTCTACCGGGGCGAGCTCACCGACGAGTAATGCGCCGACCCGCGTTGGGACCCCGACAACCTGGAGCAGTCGATGGTGGTCTTCAGGTGGCGCCGCGCGCGCTAAGGAGTTGGCCGGTTGGGACGACCCTAGGGCGCTGTCGCGGGACAAACATGGTGCGGTGCGATGCGCGGTCGGGCGTGCCAGGGCGGACCCTCCCCGACGTCATGGTGCACATCAAAGCTGGATGCCTGCCTCTCCTTGCCCTCTCCATGTTGAGGGCGCCACCCTCCCTGGACTAATGAGCGGCACTCGTCCACCTCGTGCTCGTCGTGTATGGGAGCCCGTTCATCACCCCAAGGCTGAGCCGTGGACCCCACTAAGGTGGACACCACCCTCCGGGCGCAGCTGGCGATGCACGACCCCATTTCCCGGGGCTGTCCTATGCCATCGAGGCGTCACAAAACATCGTTCTGACAGAGTCTCTGCCGTTCGCCTTGGCATGGTCGACGCGCGACCATGTCGAGACGACCGGCAACTACATTGACCTCAACCCCAACGATGGCCGTGAAGGACCCATTAGCTGGGGCGGTGAAGGATCAAGCGGCGCGGCGAGCACCCAGTGGCAGCGGTGGAGACAGTGCGAGCTGAGAGGACTACAACGCCCTTCGAGGACCTACAGATTAGGTTTAAGTTTAGGTTTTGTTTATTAAATATGTAAAATTCCTAGCGCAGAGGATGAACCATGGGACGGTGAGAGTGACTAGGGCTGACGTTGTGTGGACGTGAGAGGACCCTGGTGGCAGTGGCAGGAGCAGGCGGAAGAGTCAGTTGCATGGCGGCAGAGAATACAAGCGGGCGAAGGCACCGATGGAGGCATAAGAATTCCCCTCTCACCGGTCGCGAATAAAAGAAAGAGAGGAAGCGACATGGTTGGCCCCGTGGGTCGGTCGTTCCCGGCCGTGTTCGGGAGAGGGGCCGGATCTACATGTAAAGTTGTAAACAAACAGGGCGGCTAGCGAAGCTAGGGAAAGCGACAGTGATCTGCCCAGAAATGCTGTTGCACGACGACGCGGGGACTGCGCGCCCACTGCGTCACCCCCGTCGCCTTGTGCTGCTGCCTTTCCTCGCCGCTGCATAAGCCCCCATTGATCCCTCGTCGTCGAACGCGAATTCGATCGATCCGGCACGGTTGCCCGTATGTGCGATCCGGCCGAGGCGCGTCCCGCCGCATGCACGGGGATCTGCGTGATCCATCAAAAGTTACTGCCGCTTGGATTTGACGTTTCACTTTGGACAGCTAGAAAGATGCGATCTTTTTTTTTGCTTCGTTGGTTCGGATTCTCATCTAGATCCCGATGCTTACATGCATGCTGTCAATCATCCATGCATAATGTCAAAAAATAAAATATATCATCCATGCGTACACCAGAACTGGCATGGCGCCGCGATAATAAAAATCACTAGCATATTTTCATCTCTGTTTGTTGGATGTTTCCACACGATGTTATTTTTATTTTCGGATCGGCCACTTTCTATTTTCGCTTTATGTTCTAGCTGATTGGTTTCTTGTGCTCTTCATATTTGTTTTGTGACCTCTTTTGTCTTATTTCCTTGCAGGTCGTTGTTTACTCGGGATTATTCCGTTATTTCTGTGCTGAGTATTCTGGTTGGTGTTTGCTGTCGGCTCCCCGTTGGACTTTTGTGTGATGGTACTTCTTTTGTTTCACGATATCTGTTTCTTTATGCTTGCGTTCACACCGTCGGTTTGCCAGGATGTTGTTTTGATCGTGTTTGTTCGTTGGGTTTTTCCAAACCAGCTTATTTTGTGTGGTTTGAGTTGTTGTTTGTCTTTCTTTGTTACTGTGTCTACTTTCTGTTGTCAATTCTTTTTATGTTGCTGACCATGCGGTGGATTATTTTTCTTTCGTATTTGTTGCTTTTTTGGTTTGTTCCTTCTTTGTTTTATGGGTTTCTTACATCGCTTTGCTGTCTGTTACTTTGTTTTTTCCAGGTCGGCGGTTTACTGCCGCGGGTTGCGGTGTAGAATCTGTTGGGTCTTGCTGGCTTTTCGCCGGCTCCGGTTGTTGTTTAAACGTGACGAATGGTGTTGTTTATGTGGCGAATTGAATGGTACGATTGATTCGTTGGTTGCCCGGTTTGTGTTTACTCTGTTTATTCTATTTGTCGATTTTTTGCTGTGGTCGTTTCGCCCATGCCGCTTCATCCCGGTTGTAAATTCATTTTTTCTTTGCATCGACACAACCGACTCCGTCGTTGGCCTTCTCCATTTTACTGTACATCTAGCCCGTCGACTCCTTGGAGTCGGCCGAGTGATCTTCTCCTTTTTAATGTGCACCGACCCCGCCGACTCCCTGGAGTCGGACGGGTGACCTTCTCCGTTTCACTGTGCACTGGCCCCGCCGACTCCCTGGAATCGGCTGTTTCACCTTCCAAATGATTTATTTTGGTTTTCTGCAGATTGTTGTCTTCCTATCTTCGTTTTATATTCTCGCTCGTCTGACCTATTTTGCGTTTTTTTTCGGTGCAGTTTGTTGTTTTGCTCGGGATTATCTTATAGAAGTGGAATTTTTTGTTTCCTGTTTGGTTTTCGGTTTCTGTCCTTTTTGTGGTAAGTTATCCTACTCGGTGGGTTCTGCCGGCTCCCCGTTGGCCTTTCATGTGATGGCCTGTTCTTTGTTTGATGGTGTCTGCTTTTTTACGTTTGCGTTAGCACCATTGGTTTGCCAGGATCTTGCTTCGATCGTGTGTTTTCGTTGGTCGCTGTCTTACTCGGGTTCGTCTCAGTCGGCGGTTCTTCCTGCTGCTGTCCAGTTTTCTGCGGTGAGTTTTTTTAGTACACTTTATATTATTGTTTGCTTCTGAAGTGTTTACATGAGTTTGTTTTATTTGCGACACTTGTCGCCATGTTGTTTTGGTATTTGTTGTCTTGCCGCTGCACTCGTGTGTTCGCGTTTTTTTTTTCCGGGTTGGATGCTGTTCCTACGTGGTCGCCTGTTAGTGAGTCGGCGACTGCCGTGTTGGTGCTGTGGTTGTAAAGACAAGAAAGACTCGGGCTTATTTTACATCTGACTTTAATGGTTGGAATGGCTTTGGTTTGTTGTAACATTTGGACCAAAGAGATCATAGGAATAAAAATCTAAGTGTAGTGTTGTCTATACAAAACGATTGATCATCGATTATTAGTAGTGTGTTTGCGGTGAGTTTTACCATTTTGGTGTCCTTTTTCTATGTTTTCTTGGGATCAATCTTGCGTGTGAAATCTGATATCTTTTTTTGGGTCCTTCGGTCCCTTTATTTTGAGGTCGGATCGTTTTCCTGTTGTTTCGTATTATTTTGTTCCCTTTCGTGCTTTGTTGTGCAATGTCACAGCAGTGGAACATGGGGTTGACCTGATGCTGCCAAAGTGAGTTCACCACTGGGGCCCACCAAGAAGATGGACAAGGCAAGGAGTCTAGTTCAGCAGATGGGTCAGCTCATCTGCCCCAGGGAAACCCGACAAGTTCGACATCGACGCGCTGCGGCTAAGGACCAGGCGACCTTCCGGGGTCACCCGTTGCCCGGAGAACAAGGCGGAGTACCCGCGGGTCCGTACGCCCGACAGGAGGCCAGGCGTACCCCCGGGTCCTCCATCCGTACCACTAAAGGGATAAGAACGCCAGCTCGCCGGAAGCTGGTAGAAGACTTGGGCGCCAAGACGAAGGACGCGCCCTGGTGACGTTGCCACGAGCGTAGTTGGTGGGGCGGACAGGCTTTGTCCGTCCCACCTTTCCCAAAGGGCGGACGACCGCGCCACCCTCCAGAAGATACTTGGAGGAGAAGAGGCCACGTCTCCTCCAAAGACCACCGAGGGGTTCTCCCGCCAAAAACCCCTCATGCCCCTCGTGTGCCCATGTCGGATCCCCTTAGCCTATAAAAGGAGGACCATGGCACCGAGGAAAAGAAGGCTAAGATAGAGATCAAGCAAGTCTAGACTAGGGTTCGGAAGGGAGAGAGAGAGGTGATCTCCCCAGGGCAGGATCTGCTCTCCATCTACCTCCGGCCGGAACTCTGCCGGGTTCATCCAGAACACCCTTGTACACCACACCATGATGAACACTTCAATCCAGACATGCAGGAGTAGGGCTTTTAGCCTCCGGGCGGCCTGAACCTTGGTAAACCCTGTGTGTCTCTCTGTGTTACTTGCGTGCTTGCCCCGACGAAGAACTTGACGATCTTGCTCCCGGGTAAGGCGTCTTCCAGCCTCCTTCGCACCCCGTGTCGAACCTAAAAAGGGGGTATCCTCTACTCCCAGTGTCCGTGACCCGAGACACGACATGCAATTTGACCAGGAGGGCAATACTCTGAACCACGGGAATCTTGTCCTTTAACCTACAAAAAAAAATCTTATTTGATAGTCGATCGCTAACAACTGAAAAACTAACGAAACAAACCGCCGGGCACATACTTATAATGTGGGTTTCCATTCGTGTTGGTAGTTGCTGTTTTATTTCGTGTTAGTCGTTGGTTATTTTCCCCTTTTTCTTACATGTTTTTTTCGTTCCTTCTTTTGATTGTTTCTAGGTCGGAGAACCTTTCGGCTTAAGATCGATGGTGCATTAAGACGGAGAAGCCAATATCATTGGCTACCCTAGGGTTGCTGGAGTCGGCATGATCGGATGGTGCATTAAGACGGAGAAGCCAGCACGCTGGGAAATGAAAAGCTAAACACGTAAAACCGTGGAGAAGACGGACAGATCAAAATACCCTAGGAAACAATGCGTCACACGTACTTAAAAGATTCGTTGTCCCGCCATGCATATGGTACATTCAAACAAAGACCCACTGCAAACACATGGTACGTACCTCCAGTCATTAAGCCGGCACAGAGACTAATTGATGTCTGCACTCAGAGTTTCTTTGTTTGATCTTGCTTTCATCGTGTCTGTTCGCTGGGCTTTCACCCGTTTGCCATGTCGGCGTATCAGTACGCTGATTAGTACTACACGCCCGCTGTCGCCGAGTCCCTCAAGTCGGCAGGACTGGCCTTGTACGTCTTTTTTTTTGAGGCGCATAACAGTGGGGAAGACCCCCACTGCCACATTTTCTATTTTCCATTCCACAAATTAAATATTTACAAACAGTTCAGAAGTTTAAGAAAAGATATTACATATGATCGATCCAAGTTTGTAAACCCTCTCTTAGGCTAGGTTTAACTCTATGCCTAATCATGTCAATCGAGGACATGTAGAACTGAAAACAGGTCTCCTGGTTTCTGGTTTCTCCATCAAAAATAATTTTGTTCCTATGATTCCAAATGCTCCAGCATCCTGCCATCATGGTTAAATCGAAAAAAAGCGCTATTGAAACTGGACTTCGCTTGAATCAGCATATCAATGAGGTTTAGGTCCAGATTCCAATCAGCATCAAGCCGTTCCCAAAACCTCTTCGCAAAACTGCAAGTGAAGAAGAGATGGGACAAGGTTTCCCTAGTGCTGCTGTTGCAGAGCACACAATCAGTAGTTTCCACAAAGAAATTCTTTCTGGCTAGTAGATCTCTTGTATTAAGTCTGTCCTGGATCATGAGCCAAAAGAAAAATTTATGCTTCGGCAAGCAAGGAGATTTCCAAATCCACTTGAAAGGCGGTGGCGCATCTGTTGTCTGTAAAAGAGCATTGTATACTTTCTTTGTTATGTATTTGGAACTGTTCCATGGGAATGACCACCTATCGTGCTGATCATCATTGTTTATCGAATCAAATAGGCTGAGAATGGTGTGATATTGATCCGAAGCCACCATGGATAGTGGTAACTGGAAGTGGGAGTGAAATCCCTCTTCAGTAGAACTCTTGGCATCTTTGAAGTTGATCATGCTCTTCTGTGAAAATGAGAACAGCTCAGGAAATTGCAGATTTAAAGGGTGTCCATTCCATTTATCATGCCAAAATAAAATACTCTTCCCATTTCCAGGAGAGCATGTGGTGAGTCTTTTGAAGTCATCAACGAAACTGACACAACTTCGCCACCAAAATGATCCTTTCTGCTGTTGACCAAGTGGAACTGAACCATTACGATAATAAGCATTCCATAGCAATTGTACCCACGGTATATCATGTGCATTGTAAAACTTGAAGAGGTTTTTCATAATCAGAGCTTTGTTTTGTGTTCTCAAGTCAAGTACTCCAAGGCCTCCTGCAGATTTCGGCTGGCATACTGTTTTCCACTTTACAAGACATTTGCCTTTTTTCTCGATCTCCTTACCATGCCATAGAAAAATTCTCATAGACTTCTCTATATGATCAATATGTGTGTATTGCACTTTGAGAGCGCACATAATGTACGTCTTACTGCACGTTGATCCAGTCGACCCCATGGAGTCGGCATAAACTGCGTTCCTCTGGCAACTCAGTGGAAATAAGGACATGAACAAATTGACGGATCCATGGATTAACTGTTACAACACAAATCGGATGATAACTACACACCAAATACATAGCGCACTTGCAGCTGACTTTTTTCACATATGGTGTCATTGCAGGGGATAAAATATATGGGACTGCCGTACTTAGGTGAAACGAACAACAAACAAGTATATACGGCAAGAAGGCACGACCTAATCTCAAGTTAACCGACCATAACCGGAAGAACACCAGACCAGTAAGTCGGTCAGCCGTAAAATAATGAACAGAAATAATATGTAAGACAAATCAGAAAATTAGTTGCTCGAAAACAAAAGAAAATAACACCTCTTCTAAACGAAAGTGTCTTCGAGCTGGCATGTCAGATGGAGGTTCTGTTTTTTTGGCGAGAATCAATGGAACTGGAACGTCACTAACACGAGTAGACGGCATGTTTCGTTGATCATAACGCTACAGACTAACCCAATGACCTGTCATCATTCACAGCGAACTGGTTCGTCGCCAACAGCTGATAACGGAGAGGAATAAGTGGAAAAGGTGATCGCGCCGACTCCAGGGAGCCGACTCCAGGGAGTCGGCTTGATCAGACGGTACATTAAGACGGAGAAGCCAGCATCGCTGGTTCCCTGAGGGTTTCTGGAGTCAGTCTGGTCCGGCGGTGCATTAAGACGGAGAAGCAATATCGTTGGCTCCCCTAGGCCGGCACGCCTCGCTAGGCCGACGACTTGACACTCCCATGAGGATTCATCCGTGCTGACAGTTGGTCGTCGGGGAAAGCAGACCAGCGCTCCTCCCCCTCCAAACAGCACACCCGTGGCAAGGCTGGTTGTACCGGGATGTACAGGCGTGTGGCGCCCTGACCCGACTACTATACAGTGATGCTGTGTGTCACCGGTTAAGCGATACAAACGGAGGTTACGGGTTTACCAATCCCCGGCCAAAACCTTTGGCAGGCGTTGCTGGGTACACCACACACGAACAACGCAACACCCCGAGTGATGCCTTAACACGGGCGCAACCCTCAATGCATAATAGAGAGATCAAGACTTGTGGAACAACTGGCACATCACAGACTCTACGACACAAAGCATTATGGTTCAACTCTTATAATAGAGAAAGATAGCAAATATTACAACCAGAGGTCACAGACCCAACAGTACATCAAGCGGAAGCGAAATAAGTTGTTCTAACAACAAGATCCAAATTATGGCCTAAGAGGCCTACAGATAAACATTCCCAGCGCCAGCTGTCCCGGGATGTCCCAAGCTGCCACCTGGGAACCCCAGACTACTCGTCAACGTCCACAAAGAACCCACCTTCGAGGTCGGTGAAGTCCTCTCCTGAAATAAGCAAACGACGTTGAGTTCGACGAACTCGCAAGATTAAGAGCTAGTATATGCTCGATGAGGCTTTCAAAGTTATATGGCTGTTTTGCATAAAGCTGATTTTATTTATGAAACATAACTCAAAGGCATCGACTATTCAGAGTAATTTCAAAAGAGGTAAGAAGTAAACTCTTTTCTTTTGATCATCTTCAGCAGCAACCACCATCCATCACCACACCTGTCTACTAAGGCACCTCCCCGAATCACCCTCGAGAAGTCAACCTTGCATCCTTATTAGTACCTTTAGTACACAGTTTTTTAATCATTCCTGTTCAAGTTATTCTATGATCCTACCTTCACTCCCAAGTCGTCCATAACCGCGGACACGGCTTTTCGAAAAGATTTACCCTGCAGGGGTGTACAAATGTTTGCCACGCGTACCGTCCGGCCCATTACCTGCGCATTAGCTCTCTTCCTTGGAAAGCCGGCTGGGTGGGAGCGGTGTCGACTTCTCCCTCGTTAAGGACTTTCCAGGATCATCAGTGGCGGTAGGACTGCCAGGCTCACATCACCCGCCCCACGGCCACTCATTTTCCTAGCACTACCATCCTCATCTCAGTTCATACCACCATCATCACGCACGCGCAAATGAAAGCCCGAACTAGAGGACCCTGGCTAGCCCCGCTCGAGCTATTTAGTCTATGAGGGTTCCTGCAATTGCATAGGCCTCACGCATGGTTGCACGCTCAGTCTTGGTTCAAGAGGCAAAGAACTCACTCTTAGGCGACGAGAACGAGACAACCCACCACATTCCATGTGGCCTCTCATCCCCGCCTTTAAACATGTTATTATATGTCACCACCATTTTCCACCATCATCCGAACATTCCACCACAGTTCCAACAATAGCTTATCCACCGGACGACTAAGCATTTCACTAAGCATGGCTAAGCATAAACATAGCGGATATAATTAACTCAGCCCAACACAACAATCCTATGGATATTAGGAAGGAAACAGGTAATGGCATCGGAAAACATAATGCATCTAATAGGATACTCTAATCCAACCAAATTGACCTTTGGAATCGCATGCAATATTATAGTGGAGAAAATATCTGCGGAAAACATAGGAGGAGACATGCTCAGAGGGGGGATTATGCTTGCCTTGTTCAACGGGCTGGTAATACGGGTCGTCGGGGTATTGTGGAGAAACCCCGATTGCTTGATCTATCGATACATAAGAACACCAGAAAGAACACAATCAAATATCACTCAAGCAAACCAAATGCAATGCACATACACATGATGACATGACAAGTTTGATGCACTGAAATTATTATACCAAATGTATCAATTTAAATGGGGTGCAAAATAATTAGATTGACAAGGGAGAAGAAAGTCCCATATTTGTTTTTAATGCTTTCCTGTGCTATGAATTCATGTAAATATGCATGTAAATGATGCTACTGATTAGGTATCGATTTGCTGAACATTTAGAGCCTTTCAACATCATTTTTGGAATACTTTTGAATTAACCATGAATTTCCAAAGTTGCATTTCAGTACTGCCATTTTTAGTGTTTTCAACATACAGAGGGTTTGAATTGCTCAATTAAGTCCAAATAAAATATGGATGTGTAAAGGTTGTCAAGACCAATTTTTTAGACCCCGTGTTTGCTCAATTTGGAATTACAGAGCTCAAGTTATGAATTTTCAAAGTTTGCTCTTTATTCTGCAATTTCTGTAATTCATTTAAAGAGGCAAGTTATTTTGAGCTAACATGTGTCAAAATGACAGAAACATGTCGAGCACACTTTCCTGAACATGTGGAAATTTGAATCACCCTAATTGGAGCATTTTTCAATCTATTATATAATTAAAACACAGGATAACCAACGGTAAAGATTTATCAATCTGAGGTAATTAAATCCCAACGGCTGAGATTAAACTACTAGGCACCGAAGCACCGAAGCCCATGCACGTGCGACGTACAAAAAGATGATGCGTCTACGATACAAACTCAGATGATTATGTAACGTCTACGATACGATTTCCAAGAAACAAAATCTTTACCTAAAAACACACGTATCTCTTGGCCATATAGGCCGTGATTGGTGCTACTTCGCTCCGATCAAACACAGGCAGAGATGAAGATGGCGACGAGCATCCATGAGGAACTCGAAGGCCCCATATAGGCCGTGGTTAGTGCCGCTCCGATCAACACGTCAGCGATGAAGATGGCGACTAGCATCCCTGAGGACGACGTCCAATTTGAGGAGACGACGGCGATCTCGCAGGAGAGGACGGCGATCTCGCGCGAACGAAGTTGACGAACAGACAAAGCGCTCTGAATCTACCTCAAGGTCTACGAGCAGTCAGTTTGGTGAATTAGCGATATTAATCTGAGGAGAAGCTACAACGAAAAGCCAGATGGACGACCGCCGGCCTCGCTCGGCAACGTCGATCGGGAAACAATCAGCCCTTCACGCTAAGCCTAGATCATGGTGGCCATCAAGAGCATGCAGGCATCTGAATCGACGAGATGGATCGGACTACAACTTTGAGTCATGTTGCCGGGCGGCCGGCGGCCGGCGGCCTCGCTACGCCACATCCGGAAGACCGGAACCAGTCAATTCTCCACGCCACGCATCAGAATCATTTTTTCTCATGTACGTACCTCTATGGGGGGCATACCAGGAGGATGTGCGATTGTTCTCCAGGAAATCTTGCTAGCATAAAAAAAAGCAAGATCGAACGACCGGTGGCCTCGCTCGCCCACATCGGGAACCAGTCAGCCCTTCACGCCAAGTCTAGATCATGGTGGCCATCAGAATTTGCGTGTCAGCAACATAAGAATATGCAGACTTCCGACTAGACGATATAGACTGGAGCACCGTTGTTAGCCTGCAACCCACTATGTTGTCTTTGCACGAGCTCAAAAATTGGTTGTCCAGTTGTTGCATGCATGATGCAAGGAACGATTCTGAGGTAATAAGCTGTACCAATTTAAATCTGAGTGCTCATATTATGGTGCACTGACCATGAAAAAATTGCAGTGGACATTTTTTTGCAGGATGAATACGTATCTTGAACTGAATTTATAATGCGTATTATTTGTCTCTCCCGGTTTCTAAGCTGTTGCGTTCCTGGCAACAAATTGGTTCAATCGTTCTGAAAAATCTCGGTTGAAGTCTCTCTGGTCCGGAAATATAGGTTTATATTTAGATTCTCCTACAATTTTCTTTAAAAGAATATGATTCTAATTATTTTGCGGCTATGAATCTTTAGTGAAATCAACTCATTTTAAACATCAAATTTGGAACAAACTCGATGTGAAATCAAGAAACTGACGAATTTCAGAATAAAATCTATATAACTTTATTGCATTTATTTAACAAACTCGCCATGAAGATGTAATGCCACAGTGCTGGATTGATCGGAAAGCAGGGAGGCCGGTGCAGTTTTGACAACCAAGGATTGACACGATTGATGTTTGTTGGAGTTCAGAAGATCTGTTTGTGCTTATAGTTTTTGGCCTGTATGTTCTGGGCTTCTGGCAGTTGAGTGTGTTACACGAATGGCAAGGTAAGTTTTCAGCTGGAGCACTTGCATATTTTCTAGCAACCGAAGCACGCAGGTTTTTAATTACATAAGCACATGCATTTTTTTTCCTTTTGTTTCAGGTATGTGATGACTGATTATTTCATATGCGAGAAAAATGTGGACATGCTTTCCAAAGGAATGAAGCGAGATCATATATTCAATATGAATTTATTTGATTTGGAGAACCCAATTGGGCCATTCTGAGTCCACCATTGTTAATGTATCTGGAGCAGCGGTGCTTTACCATTCAATAGTTCAAACTATCAAGTAGACACTCAGGTTTGTACACAGAACTCACTTTCATATATATTGAGTGTCCGTGTGTTTTACAGTATTGTTTATACCTTCTATTTAGGATAATCAATAAATTTATGATCCTTTTTACGATTTTTAAAATTTTACAAACACTTTATACAACAACACTGGCAAATAATATATTTCAGAATTTGTAGATCAGTCTGTAAATATAGGAGTATACATGTTTATCGCATAGAGATTTTATCTCTTCTCCCAAATATACAATCAAATAGGTTTCCAGGAGATTGCACCACATATTTTTTCTCATCTAGGAAAAAATTTAGATGTGTGATGGATATAGGATGATTGATTTACCCGTGACTGCTTCTGCTACAAGCTAAACGACACAAACGCTATCAAAGATTTGGCTATATTATTACTGTCTGTTTCCCAATGACAATGCCATTGCAGCTGAATAATATAAGAAAATAAAACAAATGTGTAACCAAAAATTGGGAAAAGAAATTTAAACGGGGAAGCAGCCGTGCAGGGGCGACTGGAAAAGTGAGACATGGACCTTGCCTGATAAATACGGGCCACAGCTGTGCCTTCATCGTCGTCGACCACGTCCAGGTCCGCGCCAGGTCGCCCACCGTGCAGTCAGCACTGACCTTGCCGCTGGACGCGACGGCGAGATGCAACCTCGCTGGCGGACAACGCCATATCATGTCTCTAGCGCACATCAACGACTTGAACAAGTATCACCTCCAAGAGAATGGCGTGACATACATTGGAGAAAGGGGTACGGTCAATGGAATGGATACACACGTCAAAGAGAAGAGAATGTCTATTTTACTCATGCTTTTCAACAGGGAGATATAGATTGTGGCCGTGATTTATCCTCAAATATGTAGTGACAAAAATAATGGTAGGATAAATTACAACTAATTGTATGGAAAAGTTATTCAAAATTGTCAATTGTAAAAGCGAGGAAAATGAAGAAAAGAGGAGGAATAATGACACTACCATTCCTGCTGGAATTAGATCTGCTGAGCTCGGGTTGGAATAGCTGGGCCCTCTGCAGATCGACCTGCCGGCAGCGCGGACGCTACGGGCGTCGCTGGCCGAGCTCCGGGCCGTCGTGCACCTACGCAGTGGCGGCCAGAAATGCGACGGGCTCTCCTACATTCGAAATCATCGATGACGACGTACAGCCTCGCGGGTGGGCAGACGTCATATCCGATAATCCAGTGCCCATCAACGCCTTGGTCAAGCATCGCCAGCATGGCCGGGCAAGCGTTGGAGATGGACGGGAAGGCCAATGGCTTGGGACTTTGGGGGAGAGTCGACACAATGGTAGAGAATAGAAAGGGAATCTTTTGAAGGCTAGAATAGAAAGGGGAATTTTCTTACTTGCTTCTCCAAAAGATAGAGAGATGAGTCTGGCTGCCATGTGTCTTACACTGGTCGAACTACTGTCAAAGGTATTATACTGAATAAAAAAGTGAGAAAATTGGTTGAATTCAATATATGTATGAAAGTTCTTTTGAAAAAACGTTAACCATATTGAGCTATATAAAATTGGGTACACAGATGTATTCAGAAAAGAATGTCAATAGAAAAATGCGGCTAGAGGAAAATAACATCTAAACACTAAAACGATCCAAAGTCAAAACACGACTTAAATAAAACACAGTTCTAATTTTGAAGATAAATACGAGAGCATCAAAGAAAAAAAGGAAGAATATAGAAAAATAGGAATCATCACAGAAGTTTTTTTAGGTGCAAGTGAAATTAAAAAATGAAACTAAAAGAAAATGCACAAGATGTTAGGCACGAATTTAAATGAACATGATAAACGATAGGACAAATAAAGAGCTTAATCTGAATTTACAACTGAGGAAAAATCTTTACAAAAATCAAGCATACATATATAAATATCAGGTATTTTTTGACAAAATTTTAAACTTTGGCAGCAAAATATAATGTCCATTAAGTGTCTACCATTCATAGAATCTCTAGCCACGCAAATGCGCGGGCCACCCTGCTAGTTTGTTATTGATTTTAGAAGTAAAGATTTGAATCTGCAATTCTGTTTGTAGTTTTTATTTCTCAGAAGAAAATACGCCGAAACGTTTTTCACCGCGTTGCTGGCTAGCCACAGCCACTGACTGGTGGGCCAGCGGCCACGCTGGCAGCCACGCGAGCAAGCGCGGGCCCAGCGGCTGGTTTGACCACGGTCACCTCCCGCGCGGCGACGGCGCAGACGGGCGCGCGACGGCGGCGAGGACCGACGCGTCGATCTACTGCGCGAAGGAACGCGCTACGGACGGCTACGGACTCGCACGGGCACGGGGAACACGAGTACGGCGGCGCCGCTAGCTAATGGTCGCCGGAGCGACGGAAACATCCGCGACTTGCGGTGGCCGGCGGCGGTTCAACGGTGAATCGACGAACGACGGCGAGAGAGGGAGGGAGAAGATGTCCCCGAGGACGGCATGCTCACCCTAGACGCGTGGGAACCACCGGCGTGGACGGAGGAGGTCGAGGTTGGCGGCAATGGAGCGGCGGAGCTTCGGCCGGAGAGGAAGGAGACAGCGGCGATCTCGCGAACGACGGCTTCCCGCCTCGATTCCTTCGACGAGGATGAAGAGGGAGACGCGGCGGAGCAGATGGTGGTGCTCGATCTACTCCGGGAGGCCTCAGTCGACGGCGGCAGCGACGGCGAGCTCCACTATGGCTCGGCCATGGCGGAGAGGAAGAAGGAGAGGGAGGGCGGTGGAGTGGTGTCGGGCAGAGGGAACGGGGGGGCCTGGGGCTCTTCTAAGCGCGAGGAGGCGCGGGGAGGGGGGCCTGGGCATCTCCGTGTCGCCATGGCGCGCGGCGGGTGCGGCTCGGCCGCGCCGCGCGGTCGCTACAGCGTGAAGGAGATGACCACTTTGCGAAAACCCCCTCGCCTGAATTTTTCTATTTACAAAGAAGCCCTTGGCTATTTCTTTTATAAATCCAGTAGCTTTTCCACCATTTAAATGGGGCATTTAAACAATTTATAAAAATTTGATAAAAATCATGTAGCCTCCCAATACATTTAGAAGCACCACAAAAATTTGGTTTGGCAAAATAAAAAGTTTTGCCACCCTTTTGTTCATAGGGTTTGTGTATGGCATTTTAGGTAAAACTAAAATGAATTTACTTTTGAATTTTTGAACCAGTGCAAAGTGTTAAATCTTTAACCCTTGGAACTTCCTTGACAAATATGATTTGCATTTGTATTTGGGTTTGCCAAAGCAAGCACATTTGGACTTGCAAGGATTGAATTTAATTGGTGCCACTATTTCCATTTGTTTCAATTTGTTTTCATCACTTGATTTCAACTTGACACTGAGACAATGGATGCCATGATGCATGAATAAGAAGCAAAAGTGAAAATTTTACTCTGGGTTTCAGTTTCTCAAACTTTGGGCTGTTACAATTCTACCCCCCTTACAGGAATCTCGTCCCGAGATTCTAAGGTTGCGGAAGGAAGTCGGGATACTCCTCACGAAGACTAGACTCCCTTTCCCAGGTTGCTTCATCTTCGGAATGATGAGACCACTGAATTTTGAGGAACTTGGTGGTCTTGTTTCGAGTCTTCCTTTCTGCTTCATCCAGGATGCGGACAGGATGCTCGCGGTAAGTGAGGTCTGCCTGGATATCCAGCTCCTCATGATTGACTCCATGGATAGGATCCTTGAAGCAACGGCGGAGTTGGGATACGTGAAACACATCATGCACATCTGGGAAGTTGGCTGGTAACTCTAATTGATAAGAAAGATCTCCTCGCTTGGCCAAAACAGGAAAGGGCCAACGTAGCGAGGGGCCAATTTTCCCTTAATTCCGAAGCGGCGAACGCCTCGGAGGGGAGAGACACGGAGGTAAGCTTTATCACCAATTTCATAGTGAACCTCCTGATGATGCTTGTCATAATAACTCTTCTGCCTAGACTGGGCAATCTTCAAATTCTCTCGTATGATTCTAACTTTCTCCTCTGCTTCATTGATAATATCCGGGCCAAAGAGTGCCCTCTCTCCGGTCTCGGACCAATTCAGCGGAGTTCGGCATTTTCTTCCATACAGAACCTCGAATGGGGCCATACCCAGACTGGCTTGATAGCTGTTGTTATAGGAGAACTCCGCGAAGGGAAGATACTTCTCCCAATCTTTGCCAAAGGAGATTACACATGCCCTGAGCATGTCTTCCAGAACTTGGTTCACCTTTCGTCTGACCATCAGTTTGAGGATGGAACGCGGTGCTGAAGTTGAGACGAGTTCCCATGGCATTTTGGAAACTAGTCCAAAACTTGGAGGTGAATAGGCTTCCACGATCAGAAATTATCTTCTTGGGAACGCCGTGAAGGACGACGATACGAGAAGCATACAGATCTGCCAACTTGGCAGCTGTAATGTCAACACGAACGGGGAGGAAGTGAGCCACTTTTGATAGGCGATCAATGATGACCCAGATGGCATCGTTTCCCTTTGGAGACTTCGGCAGGCCAGTGATGAAGTCCATACCAATTTCATCCCATTTCCACTCAGGGACTGCAATAGGGCGAAGAGTGCCGGGAGGCCTTTGATGTTCAGCTTTTACCCGTCGACAGTGTCGCATTCAGCAACATACTTGGCAATTTCCCGTTTCATCCGAGTCCACCAGAACTGTGGTCGAAGGTCTTGGTACATTTTGGTACTACCGGGATGAATAGAGAGAGGAGATTCATGAGCTTCTTGGAGGATCAACTCCCTCAATTTTCGTTTCTTTGGCACCACCAAGCGGTCACCAAAATAAACAACTCCGGATCATTGACAGAAAAACATTTGGCCTTCCCGCTAGCAATGTTCTCCTTGATTTTTCGAATACCCTTGTCACGAGTTTGAGCATCCTTAATCTGGTCTACAAGAGTAGATTTGATCTCCAGATTTGCTAGATAGCCAGAGGGAACCATTTCTAAGTTCAAACGGGAGAACTCTTCATGAGGGCAGGTTGGGCCTTTTCAATCATCAGATTGTTGCAATAGGACTTCCGACTTAGCGCGTCAGCCACGACGTTTGCTTTGCCGGGTTGATAGTTCAGACTCACATTATAGTCCGTGATTAACTCCAACCAACGCCTTTGCCTGAGATTTAAATCTGGCTGGGTGAAAAGGTACTTCAGACTCTTGTGATCCGAGAAGATCTCGCAACGGTTACCAAACAGGTATGGTCTCCATTGCTTCAAAGCATAGACCACCGCGGCAAGTTCTAGATCATGAGTTGGGTAATTGAGCTCATGCGGCTTAAGTTGGCGAGAAGCATACGCCACCACATGGCCATCTTGCATATACACAACCCAAGCCTTGAAGAGAGGCGTCACAGAAGACGACGAAATCCTTGCTTGTGTCCGGCAGGACAAGCACAGGAGCGGACGTGAGTTTGGCTTTCAGTGTTTGGAAACTCTCTTCAGCTTCGGCCGACCATACAAACTTTTTATCCTTCTTGAGAAGGTCAGTCAGAGCCTTGGCTATCTTGGAGAATCCTTCGATGAATCGGCGGTAGTAACCCGCTAATCCGAGAAAACTACGGATGTCCTTGACTGACATTGGGGTCAGCCAATCCAGAATAGCTTGAATCTTGTCCGGAACGACAGCCACACCATTAGCGGATATCACATGACCAAGGAAGACAAGGTTATCCAACCAAAACTCACACTTGGAGAACTTGGCATAGAGGCGGTGTTCTCGAAGTCGTGTCAGAACCAAACGAAGATGTTCGGCATGCTCTTCATCAGTTTTGGAATAAACGAGGATGTCATCGATGTAAATGACGACAAACTTGTCAGATAATCCATGAAGACAGAGTTCATGAGCCTCATGAAAGTAGCCGGAGCATTGGTGAGGCCAAAAGACATGACGGTATACTCATATGAGCCGTAACGAGTAACAAATGCCGTCTTTGGAATATCCTCCTTTCTGATTGATCTGATGGTAGCCTGACCTCAGATCCATCTTGGAGAATACGGTTGCACCAGCTAACTGATCCAACAGATCATTGATGCGAGGAATAGGGTACTTGTTCTTGATTGTCACCGCATTCAACGGTCTATAGTCAGAGACTAGACGAGGCACGGTAGAATCCCTCTTCTTGACAAAGAGTACCGGACAACCCCATGGTGAACTGCTAGGCTGGATGAAATCCTTCGCTAACAGCTGATCAATTTGCTCTTTCAACAGAGCCAACTCTTCCACCGGCATACGGTAGGGCTTCTTGGAAATTGGAGCAGTACCGGGAAGTAGATCTATGACAAACTCCACACTTCGGTCAGGAGGCATGCCAGGCAATTCTTCCGGGAACACATCCGGGAAGTCACACACCACGTGTATGTCCTGGATTTCAGGAGGAGATTCGCCTTCCATAAAGCAAAGGAGGATCTCAGGTGAGTTGGGTACGACGGCGGACGGAGGTATTGATGTTGCAGGCCAATACTCCACAATGTCACCGGAAGGAGCGGTCACAGTAATGGTCTTGCGGCACAGTCGAGATTAGCCTGATATTTGGTTAGCCAGTTCATGCCCAGTATGACATCAATGCCTTTGGACTTCAGGGCTACCAAGGCATAAGGAAAAGACAAGGAACCTATATTAATCTGGACCTCAGGAGTAACCCCATCGGTTTGCCATTTGGAGCCAGGAGTGGCAATCACCAAGGGATGGCTCATTTTCTCGAACGGTATGCAGTGGTCTTTTGCAAAAGCTATAGATATGAATGAATGCGATGCTCCAGAGTCAAACAAAACTGTAGCTGAATTGCCGTTGATTCGTAACTCACCCATAAGAACGCCGGTGTCTTCCTCAGCTTGTTCAGCAGAGACGTGGTTCAGGCGACCACGCACAGTAGGTCCAGCCTTGCCAGCTGGAGCGGCAGGGGCTCGTGCAGGTGTCCCGTGATAGGTGCCTTCTGGGGCACTCCCTGGAGTAGTGACCAGTCTGGCCACAGCTGAAGCAAGTGTTACCAGGTGGGATAGATAGCTGGGGGCGATACCCACTTCCGTTCGCCCCAGGTGTCGAAGTAGTGGGGCGCGGCGGTGGTGGCCTGTATCCTGCGGCCCTCGGCATGAATGGAGCACGCGGTACAGCGCTGTAGGGAACGAAAACCCTGCGCTTCTTGTTCTCAGAACCCGAGGAACTCTGGCGGTCCCCTTGGGCTGGCCTCTTGGAAGACTCAAATTCCTTCCTTCCTTGCTCAAGAGTAAGAGCCTGGTTGAACAGCTCCTGGTAGTTCTGAAACTTGAAGGGCAGCAACTCATAGCGGAGCCTCGGCGCAAGCCCCTTGCGGAACAACTCTTGCTTGTCAGCATCATTGGTCACGTCCCGAGGGGCGTAACGAGAGAAATGGTTGAATTTGCACCCATAAGCTCGAAGATCCATATTTCCCTGGTGCAAATCCAGGAACTCCCTCCTCTTCAGGTCCATTATTGGCTGAGGTATGTAAGCCGCACGGAAGGCAGTGCGGAAATCCGCCCAAGTGAAAGCATGGCCTGCTTCAAACAGCGCCACATGACTCTCCCACCAACAGCCAGCCGCACCAGTCAGGAGGTAGGTGGCGAAGTTGACTTGCTCGGCCACTGGGACATGCAGCGCGCCGAACTGGCGCTCCAGAGCGCGAAGCCAGTCATCAGCGTCCAGGGTTCCTTAGCATCAGCAAAGGTGGGTGGCTGCGAGCGCAGGAACTCAGTGAGAGTGTTGCAGCCATTCCTCTGTGCATTCTGCTGCACCAACTGCTCAAGCAAGCGCTCATTGCGCCCACGGTTCTCCTCAATGGCCATCAAGACCTCAGCCATCGAGGGTGGTGGCGGCAGATCATCCTCATCATCATCGTGGTTACCGCGACCACCACGGCCTCCACGACCTCCTCGAGCCATTCTGGAGAATTGACAATGACACAGTTAGTATCTTTCTCCGAATAGTCGAACAATAGCATTAGCGTCTACACAAGTACACAGACTAGGGACGATAATGCTTTGCGAGAAGGAAGTCAACAAGATAGAACTTGGGTCAAAGATCAGCATCATGTGCTACTAGTGAGAGTTAAGAATCACAACTTGACACACTCTAGTTGGCACAATCCGGGAACTTATGTTCAAGTCCTTGGGTTAGAACCCGAAGAAAGGATCAAATGATTGGATTCAGTAGAAACATCTGAGTTGATTTGGGATTACGACGCAGCGGGAGCAACGTGACACATAACACTATAGGTCGAACCCAACCCCGTTTCTAATCATTTGAAGTAACAGATGAGGAGTAAAACCTTTAAATCAAATTGGGGTAAGATTGCTCCGAGATTAGAGGGTAACCAGATAAGGAGTAAAAAGAATCCTAAGATGGTTTTCACAACTCATTTTTAGGTTAAAAATATTTTCACAAACACTAGACTCAACATCGACCAGTAGAAGGGTTTCCTACAGGCAGTACTGCTCTGATACCAACTTGTGGCGCCCTGACGACTACTATACAGTGATGCTGTGTGTCACCGGTTAAGCGATACAAACGGAGGTTACGGGTTTACCAATCCCCGGCCAAAACCTTTGGCAGGCGTTGCTGGGTACACCACACACCACAACGCAACACCCCGAGTGATGCCTTAACACGGGCACAACCCTGTAACATCCCAAAACTGTAACCCAGCTTTATTAGTCAAATTTGTGGGCCAACAAAAAACTTTTGTTATTTTTTTTTGTGTGTGTTTGTTGTTTTTGCTTGCTTGTGTTGGATTGTTTGCTAAAACAAAAATAAAAAAAAATAAAAAAAAAGAAAAAGAAAAGAAAAGAAACATAATAAAAAGTTCCCCCATAAAATCATGTGACAAAAGTCACACAAAATTCATCTTATTAAGAAAATCAAATTTTATTTTTTTCAAAACAAAATTTAGTGGGGTGACAGGTGATCACTCTCTCTTTGTTCTCATATTCTTTTCCCTCTCCAAAAATATTTCTAAAAATCCTAAATTTGAATTCCATTTCTTTCTTGAACTTTCCCAAATCACAAAATGTGCTATGTTGCACACATCCAATAAATTCTACCACCCTACCAAAATCCATGCTTGTACATATGAATCAAGTATGGAATTAAATTCAAGAAATTTGAATTTCATTTTTCCTTGAGACCAATCATCGAACACATGGTGGGCACTGCCCGTGTTCATCCTCAATCCCTGAAACCGAACTCCAATCAGTCGATTGGATGGATCCCTGCATCCATTGCTTGCTCCACACCCTCCCCCTCACTCCCCTCAGTCATCAGAGCAAGAGGGAGACGTGCTCGTTGACCCAGAGCTGGTGTGTGGGCGACGCCACGCCATTGCCGGCCATGGCGTGCTGCCGCACGGGTCACCTCCGTGGAGGGGGACGACGCGACCGTGAGGCGACGCTGCACTGCGTCCACCGCACCACACTCCACCCTCTGCTCCTGCTCGACGAGACCACGCCGTCGCAGACGCTCCCTAGCGTGCACACCGTCCATGCCGTACACGCCGCTCGCCGTGGCGGGCCGCGCACGGCATCGCAACACGCCGCGCCACCCTTGTCTCCCCCCCGACCAACTGACCACCCCTGCAGCACTCCCTAGCTCCCAGCAACCTCCTAGACGCCTCCAACCGGACCCCGCACCCCTCCTACCCCCTCTGCACCTCCGTGCCATTGATGGCCGTGAGGGAAGCTCCCTATAAAAGCCGCCCCGCACCACCCCTTCTCCCCACACCTCGCCACCACCCCTCCCTCACTCCACTCACTCTCCAGAAGCGCCAGAAGGGCAGGCAAGCCGCAGCAGCGGCCGTGTTCAAGCTCGGCCGTGCGTGCCGCAGGCCGAGGTCGGAGCCGAGCATGGCAGGGCCATGCCACCCTCTCCCTCTCTTTTCTCTGCTGAGACCATCTTCCCCATCATCACCGCATCCTCACCCGCCTTTTTCTCCGTTGTTCCGTGCACAGACGCGTCGACGAGACCTCGCCGGAGTTCGGGACGTGCCACGGGAAGGGGAGGGAGCTCACCGCCGACGCTCCGTCCAGTTCCAGCAAGCCCCAGTGCCCCCACGACCTTTCTCGAACCTCCGCCGCCTTTCTGCGTCATCTCCGCCACCTCCCGAGCCCCCAGGTGAGCTATCCGTGCTCGTCACCGTCGCCGGCGCGGCGGCGCCGCCCGTTTGTGGTCGTCGCCGTTCGCGGCCGCTGTGAGCCGTTGGATCTGGATCCAACGGTAGCGTACCGATTCGTTTCGTTAAGACGCCGACAAGCGGGACCCACCCGTCAGCGTTTTGAACATTATCCACACGCGGGAATTTTTCCACTGAGTCACTGACCACCCGACCCCACATGTCATAGTTTTAAACATTATCCAGAGGAGATGTTTTTCCTAATTCTTTTTCTCTGGAAAATTCAGTACTGGACCTAGTTTAGAAATTCATTATCTCGAGTTCTAGGAATCCAAATAAATCAAACTCAAATGTTCTGGAAAGCTTATAAAATTCTTTAACTCACCAAAGTGGTCTCATCTCATTTAAATAAATAATAAAAATGTATTAATAAAAATGCTCCAGAAGGTTTAAAACACTAAACCATTTGTTTCTGGAGTTATATAAATCCAAATAACTTGAAACCAATTTTGGTAGCTTTGTATTAGGATCCTTTAGCTCCCCAAATTTTGGTAGAATTAATTGAGTAGTGTAAACCCCTTAGCCTTTGGTTGAACTTCAGTGCACCCTTCTGCACTAAACCAATTAGTGTGATTTAATAGTAGGTCCAATTAAACTCAAACCAATTTTGTTAGATCACTTGTAACCAAATTAGTTGCCCCTAAAAGGATTTAATTTTTGGAGCAACCTAATTTGTTTGGTAGCTAAAACTTGTTTGAAAACCTTCTGAACTAAAACAAATGTGTAGGGAGTTTGGTAACTCCAAATGACCCCAATCCAATTGGGTGATCTTCTACACATCAGTAGCTATCCATAGAAATTTAGTTTGAATTTTGTGACCAACATAGATTAAATGGTGAATTAAATGGTGTACACTAGATTCTGCCTTAGTTTGAAAGCAGTTAAATAAAGTTTAATTCAATTAAATTAAAACCACCTTGTGTTGCTTGATGTGTGCAGTAGCTAATTGTAGCATTTGTGATTGTAATGATGTGATGATGTTGAACTAGTGTAGTGATTGTTTGTTTTGCTTGTTTAACGTTTAGACGATACCATTGACGGATTTATCGAAGAAGGAGGTTTCGTTGAACCCGAAGATCAGGACCAGTACCACTGTGTTGAACAAGGCAAGCTACTTCACTGAGCTTGCATTTATATACATCTATTTTAGTCTCAGAGTTATTCCAAGGAATCAATGATTTTAGAAAAATCCCTTTGCAAAATACCTAAAAACTATTTTGCCACCTTATGTAGAAGTATAAAGTAGTTATTTAAAACTATAAGTTGGGAAAAACAATGTTTTTCAAAACTCCTTTGAAGGTACTTGGATGAAGGTGAAATGCCGAAAGGTCGGTATTAAGTTGGAGAATGGTGGTGTTGTTTTGGAAAAGTGCACATTGTGTCCTAACACTATGGCGACCAACCAATAACCGGTGCGACCACATTTACCCACATATGGGCAAGGGCGTAGTCATATAATTTGCTCGTGTTAGTACTGGATGCCTCAACAACGAGGATGACCTCGTTCCATGAGGGGATGGTTTGGTGACCTACCCCCTGACCTGGGTCCTCTTCATTGAAGTCTACCGGAAGCCGGTATGAACATGTCGGAGGAAGAGGATTGAAGGGCTCCCTTGGGTCCGCCGGACAGAACTACGAGTCCTCACACTTAGTTTCTGAGGATTTGAGTGTCGATGGAAAGTGTCGTAAGGCAGGGTCCTATACTAGCATGAGCAAAGGACAGACTATGGCCGGGAACTCAACTTCGCATACCTCTGGTATGGCGGGACGTGGCTGACACGATGAGTGACCGGATGGGTGTGGGAAAAGCGTGCTACCTCTGCAGAGGGTAAAACTATTCGAATAGCCGAGTCCTCGGATATGGACAGTTGGGAGGCTGTCTTAAGACCATGTGCAATTTTATAAAATATTGAGTTTTGAAAGGAAAATGAAGTAGAAAAGGTTGCATACCTGTACCAATGAGTTGGTACGAGGTTGTGATGGGTTTGGGAACCATGATTGGAATGTGGTTGGATACCGGAGGAGTTTCGGGGAAACAGCTAAAATGATGTCTTCTTAAAGGATGTTGTAAAAATTTCTTCTTCCCCTTTTCAGAAAAGGCTTTCTTTTAAGTGTTTCAAAGCTAAGTAAAAGTTTACAAACTAAAACTAGTGCTTACTCTAGTTGGGGTAGTTTGCGAGTACATTCAAATGTACTCATATTGGTTTCGTCCCTGGCTATTGTCTTAGCCAGATTTCGAGGAGCCCTACGTTGAAGAGGAGTTCGGCGACGTCTATGCGAACTAAGATCTTCATAAGTCAGCTGCCTGTCGGTGTTGTTAGGATGGATTAGCCCTACTACGTAGCTTCCGCTGAATAAAGATGATTGGCCCTTGAAGGCACCTATGTATAATTAGGCCAGTATGGCCATGGTTTAAGACTTTAAACTCGGTATTGGATGTAAACTTTGATATTCAGTTCGGATTATGTGCAACGACAGACTGATCACGGGATCGTTGTGTTAAGCATAATCGGGTATTTCGGACGGCTAGTCCGGGGTCCCCACAGAGCTGGTATCAGAGCCATCCTGACTTTAGGAGACCTTAGTTAACATGGGCGTTAGTTAGGAGTTACAAAAGTTAATTTCTAAAACAAGGAAGTGGAGTATTTTCGAAAATTTCTTATCTCCCCAACCCTTCCATTTATGTAAAAACCTTATACTCATTAAGAGTGTCTTTTCTTGAACCCTTAAAATTTTGCACACTTGTTACTCCATTAAGTTTACATTTGATACTCATGTCACTTAACTAACTTAAAATTTTGCTTAAACTTGTAGATGGCACCCAACGTCACCGAGTTCGTCCAAGTTAGGAAGGACGGCCTGCTGATGTTCGAGCAGGACTTGTACGAGTTGAGCCAGACTTTGGGACGCCCTGTTCCAGAGTTTGAGGGAACTCAGGTCGATTCCCTCGGTGATGGGAACCTGTCCTGGCTCATCAAGTCGTCCGTCCGAGGCAGGATTCAGCCACCCCGCTCCAAGGACTTGGTCTACTCCACGATGGACACTACTTGGGTTGACGGTCTGACCCGAGTTATGCAGAGGCTGCTAGCCCGCCTTTGTGAGGAGCACAAGGACGAGCTGGTTGGCACTCGTTTCCAGTACTTCGGGAGGCGTGACGATGAGGGAAACCCCACCTACCCCGCGCAGCACACTCTCTTCGGCGAGTACATCACCGACATGGAGGTGCTACTTCACGACACCCAGGAGAACCTGCGCGATGCTAGACTCAAGGTTCACTTCCAGCGTAGCTCCCTCGACGATGCCCGAGTCCGTGAGACCCAGCTGAAGTGGGAGAATGACAATCTCCGCCTGAAGCTGGCCCGTCAGAGGAGGTATCGTCAGGCTCCGCAAGACGGTAGCAGAGCAGAACGAGATGATAGACGAGATGGAGCAGCAGGCGAACGAGATGGAGGAGGAGGGCGAGGATCTCCGCAAGGAGAACAGTGCCTTCATCAGCGATGATGAGGACTACTTAGAGGAGATGGACTATGGGGAGGAGGACGACGAGGAGGAGTTAGTTGACGAGGAGGAGGAGCCGTCTGAGCCAGTTCTCGAGGAGGAGGATCCCGAGGAGCCACCCTACGACTCAGACGTTGAGATCGTCGAGCCTGAGGTTCCACCTCAGTAGTTGAGCGACGAGAGCACTACCTTAGGACTGTGTCGACCCCCTATGCGAGTAGAGTTTATGTGTTGGTTCCTAGAGAAACCATGTTGTATGTACATTAGGTGTAGTAGGATGTTGTAAGCTTGATGTGTGAACTCCTTGATGTGATGATTGTGTTGAATAAATGTGATGGTCTTGTTTGACTAGTGTTTCATCAACCACCCCCTTTGTGACTTCATCGTTAGCCAAAGCCTTTTTGCCTTGCCTCTTATATCGTATCTATTCCAGGATGACGAACACTCGCCACAACCAGCACGCGACACCACCACCCCCCGGAACCCACCGCTGCTCAACTGCTTGCGATCATCATGGAGGATCGCCAAGCTGCCCGGGAAGAGCGTCAAGCTCATCTCGCCGCCCTGCAGCAACTTGCCGCTGCCCACGCCAACCAGAACACAATGGTGGCAATGGCAATGGCGACGAGGGTGGAAATCACGCTCTACCCTGAGTGACTTCCAGAAGACCACACCGCCACCTATTCCAAGGGACTTCACCCCTGGAAGCAGATGACTGGATCCGCACTATTGAGAACAACCTGGAAGTTGCCTCGGTGGGAGAGAATGAGAAGGTCCTGTATGCTACCCACTACCTTGCTGGACCTGCAAGAGCTTGGTGGGAGACTACCAAGACCCTCCAGCACAGGTCATGTCATTACCTGGGAGGAGTTCAAGGACAAATTCCGCAAGAAGTTCATCTCTAGCGGTCTTATCGAGAGGAAGAAGGATGAGTTCCGTAAGCTAAGGCAGGGAGGCAGAGATGTGGTTGGTTATCTGGATGAGTTTACCGATCTTGCTCGGTATGCTCCTGAAGATACCGACACGGAAGAAGAAGATGGAGCGCTTTCTGAACGGACTCCATGATGAGATGCAATGTGCCTTGGTTGTCCATGACTTCCGTGATCTGGAGTCACTAGTGGACAAGGCCATTCAGCTGGAGACCAAGCGCAAATCCATGTTTGAAGGCCGCAAGAGAAGGATGAATATTCAGGAAGGTTCCAGCAGCCAGAAACCCGCACCTTCCAGCCAGCACCCAAGCCAGTTTATCGACCACCCCCAGCTCCACGTCCCAACTATCCCAACCGTCCCAACACAACAACAATGTCCCCCGCCCAAACATCAACAACTACCGCCCCAATGGCAACAATCGTCCCGGAGGAAACACCACACTTTTACCCCTACTGCCAGCGTTGTCTGCTTTGAATGCGGCAACAAGGGTCATTACTCCGAGATGCCCCAATCCCAAGAGGAACGTTCAGCGCCCCAATGCACCAGCACCCAACTCTGGACAAGGCCGTAATGGAAATGGAAATGGCAAGAATGCTGCACCCCGTGGCAATGCTGCTGTTGCAAGAGGCCGTCTGAACCACATCAACACTGAAGAAGCCCAGGAAGCGCCAGATGTTGTGCTGGGTACGTTCCTTGTCAACTCAGTACCTGCAACTGTCCTGTTTGATTCTGGTGCTACCCATTCCTTTGTTACCAAGGAGTTTGTTGTTAAGGGAGGTCTAGTCGGGAGCCTCTTGTCCAAACCCCTGCTTATACAAACCCCAGAGTTCCTAGTAGAGACCAAGCTGTTTTGTCCCGACGTCTCTCTTGAGATCAAAGGAGAAAACTTTCCAGCTGACTAATCATTCTAGGAACCCAAGGCATAGATATCATTCTGGGTATGAATTGGTTAGCAAAGTATCATGGTCGTATCGACTGCGCCAGAAGAGCAGTATCTCTCACCACAGACCAAGGAACCGAAGTGGAGTATGCATCACAAGCCAATCCATCTCAACCCTGTTGTCATGAAGGCATAGCCCGACCAGCCTAGATGAGATCCGTGTTGTTCACCTATTCAAGGATGTTTTTCCGGAGGAATTGCCTGGTATGCCACCAGACCGGGATATTGAGTTCGTGATTGAACTTATTCCTGGAACAGCCCCTATATCCCAGAGACCCTACCGGATGAATCCAGAAGGAACTGGTGGAATTGAAGAAGCAGTTAGCTGATCAGCTCAGCAAAGGTCTGATTCGCCCAAGCGCATCACCTTGGGGATCACCCATCATCTTCGTGGACAAAAGAGACGGTACCACACGCCTGTGTGTGGATTATCGCAAGCTCAATGATAACCATCAAGAACAAGTACCCCCCCCAAGATCGAGGATCTGTTCGATCAGATGAACGGAGCCCGAGTCTTTTCTAAGATCGATCTTCGGACAGGTTATCACCAGTTGAAGATTCGAGAGTCTGACATTCCCAAGACCGCCTTCACCACCCGATACGGATTGTTTGAATACACCGTTATGTCCTTTGGCTTGACCAATGCCCCTGCTTATTTCATGAATCTCATGAATAAGATCTTCATGGAGTACCTCGACAAGTTCGTGGTTGTCTTCATTGATGATATCCTTATCTACTCCAAGACGGAAGAAGAGCATGCTGAACATCTGCGTTTGGTTTTGGAGACCCTCAGAGAACACAAACTGTATGCCAAACTTAGCAAGTGTGAATTTTGGCTAAGTGAAGTGGCATTCCTCGGACATGTTGTGTCTGCAGGAGGAATCTCTGTTGACCCCGAGAAAATCAAAGCCATTCTAGACTGGAAATCCCCCACCAGTGTAACGGAAATCCGAAGTTTTCTCGGACTAGCAGGTTATTACCGCAAGTTCGTTGAAGGATTCTCCAGTATAGCCAAACCCATGACCCAGTTGTTGAAGAAAGATAAGAAGTTTGAATGGACCCAGAAGTGTGAAGATAGTTTCCAAGAACTGAAGAAGAGACTGACTTCAGCCCCAATCCTAATCATGCCAGACGTCACCAAGAGTTTCGACGTGTATTGTGATGCTTCACGTCTCGGACTTGGTTGCGTTCTGATGCAAGAAGGAAAAGTTGTGTCGTACCTGTCTCGACAGTTGCGACCGCATGAGGAGAATTACCCAACCCATGACTGGAATTAGCAGCTGTGGTTTTTGCTTTGAAAACATGGCGACCCTATCTTGTGGGTCATCGCTGCGAGGTCTATACAGATCACAAAAGCTTGAAGTACATTTTCACTCAGAAGGAGTTGAATCTGAGGCAGAGAAGGTGGATGGAATTGATTAAGGACTATGATGTCGGAATTCATTACCATCCCGGAAAAGCCAATGTGGTAGCCGATGCCCTAAGCCGGAAGCCATGCACCCTGAATACCCTAATCCAAGCAGAGCAACCAGCCTTGTTTAAGGAGTTCGAAGATTTCGGACTTGAATTGGTTAGCCATGGATATCTTGCCAACCTGGAGTTAGCCCCAACCCTGTTGGACCAAATCAAAGAAGCCCAGAAGGGTCATGAGAGTATTGAAGGAATTAAAAAAGATACCCCTTGACAAAGCACCTGGTTTTGCCATAGATGCTGAAGGAGTTCTGAGATTCAAAGGACGCCTATGTGTGCCCGATGATAAGGAACTCAAGGGTCTGATCCTAAAGAAGCCCACAATACCCCATACTCGATCCACCCCGGAGGAACCAAGATGTACCAAGATCTTCGTGAGAAGTTTTGGTGGCATGGAATGAAGCGAGAGATTGGTTCTTTCGTGGCCAAGTGTGATATCTGTCAGCGAGTCAAAGCAGAGCACCAGCGCCCTGCAGGATTGCTCCAACCCCTTAAGACCCCCGAGTGGAAATGGGATGAAATTGGAATGGATTTTATTACCGGACTTCCTAGGTCAAACCGAGGCCATGACTCAATCTGGGTCATCGTTGATCGGCTGACCAAAGTTGCCCATTTTATCCCCGTCAAGACCACTACAGAGGCCAGCTAGCAGACTTGTATATGTCCCGTAATAAGCCTGCACGGAGTGCCTAAGAGATTGTATCTGACAGAGGCACGCAGTTCACCTCACGGTTCTGGAAAGCTCTTCACGAAGCCCTCGGAACCCACTTATCATTCAGCACAGCCTATCACCCTCAGACCGGAGGACAGACTGAGCGAGTAAACCAGATTCTGGAAGATATGCTTCGTGCATGTGTCCTAGCCTATGGCTCTAAATGGGAAGATTGCCTTCCGTTTGCAGAGTTTTCCTATAACAATAGTTATCAGTCCAGTCTGCAAATGGCCCCATTTGAAGCACTTTACGGCAAGAAGTGTCGTACACCCTTGAACTGGTCCGAGACCGGAGAAGGAAAAGTGTTTGGACCAGATACCCTCCGTGAAGCCGAGGAGCAAGTCCAACTTATCCGTGAACGTCTCAAAACGCCCAATCCCGTCAGAAAAGTTATGCTGATCCCAAGCGTCGTGACGTCACCTTTCAACCTGGAGATTTTGTCTATCTTCGGGTGACACCACTCAAAGGGATGCAACGTTTCCATGTCAAAGGAAAGTTGGCACCCAGATATATTGGACCTTTCAAGATTCTTGCCCGTCGCGGAGAAGTAGCCTATCAGTTAGAGTTGCCCCCAGAATTATCGGAATTTCATGACGTCTTCCACATCTCTCTGCTCCGGAAGTGTCTTGAAGTTCCTGACCAGCCCGATGTTTTCAAGAACATTGACCACCACTCCATTGACCTGAACCATGATCTGACTTATCGTGAGAGACCATTCAAAATTCTCGACGAAGATATTCGTCTCACCCGGAGGAACAAGATCAAGTTTTATAAAGTCCAGTGGACTAACCACTCGAAGAGGAAGCAACTTGGGAACGTGAGACTATCTTAGGAGAGAATTTCCCCACCTCTTTAGCACCTAAGCCCAGCCAATCTCGGGACGAGATTTATCTAAGGGGGGATCTGTAACATCCCAAAATTGTAACCCAGCTTTATTAGTCAAAATTGTGGGCCAACAAAAACTTTTGTTATTTTTGTGTGTTTGTTGTTTTTGCTTGCTTGTGTTGGTTGTTTGCTAAAACAAAATAAATAAAAAAAAAAAAAAAAAGAAAAGAAAACATAATAAAAAGTTCCCACATAAAATCATGTGACAAAAGTCACACAAAATTCATCTTATTAAGAAAATCAAATTTTATTTTTTCAAAACAAATTCAGTGGGGTGACAGGTGATCACTCTCTCTTTGTTCTCATATTCTTTTCCTCTCCAAAAATATTTCTAAAAATCCTAAATTTGAATTCCATTCTTTCTTGAACTTTCCCAAATCACAAATGTGCTATGTTGCACACATCCAATAAATTCTACCACCCTACCAAAAATCCATGCTTGTACATATGAATCAAGTATGGAATTAAATTCAAGAAATTTGAATTTCATTTTTCTTGAGACCAATCATCGAACACATGGTGGGCACTGCCCGTGTTCATCCTCAATCCCTGAAACCGAACTCCAATCAGTCGATTGGATGGATCCCTGCATCCATTGCTTGCTCCACACCCTCCCCCTCACTCCCCTCAGTCATCAGAGCAAGAGGGAGACGTGCTCGTTGACCCAGAGCTGGTGTGTGGGCGACGCCACGCCATTGCCGGCCATGGCGTGCTGCCGCACGGGTCACCTCCGTGGAGGGGGACGACGCGACCGTGAGGCGACGCTGCACTGCGTCCACCGCACCACACTCCACCCTCTGCTCCTGCTCGACGAGACCACGCCGTCGCAGACGCTCCCTAGCGTGCACACCGTCCATGCCGTACACGCCGCTCGCCCGTGGCGGGCCGCGCACGGCATCGCAACACGCCGCGCCACCCTTGTCTCCCCCCGACCAACTGACCACCCCTGCAGCACTCCCTAGCTCCCAGCAACCTCCTAACGCCTCCAACCGGACCCCGCACCCCTCCTACCCCCTCTGCACCTCCGTGCCATTGATGGCCGTGAGGGAAG
>CAMZMU010000054.1:48177628-48467394 GCA_947311845.1 Poa pratensis
AGGGGTCATATTGTACTTTCCATTTTCTGATTCGTTGACAATTAACAAACACCTCTCAAAACTTATTTTTACTCTCTATATGATTTCAAAAACTTAAAAAGCTCTAGCACATGATTTAATCCCTGCTTCCCTCTGCGAAGGGCCTTTCTTTTACTTTTATGTTGAGTCAGTTTTCCTACTTCTTTCTATCTTAGAAGCAAACACTAGTGTCAACTTTGGTGCAACAATTTTTATATGCTTGTATATTGCACTTATTATATTGCTTTGTGTTGACAAATATCCATGAGATATATATGTTGAAAGTTGAAAGCAATTGCTGAAGCTTAAATCTTCCTTTGTGTTGGTTAAATACCTTTTACTTAGAATCTATTGCTTTATGAGTTAACTCTTATGCAAAACTCTTTGATGCTTGTCTCGAAAGTACTATTCATGAAAAGTTTTTGCTTATATGATTCAGTTGTTTGCTCATTATCTACTTGCTAGCAAACTATAGACCATTGACCTGGATCACTTCATTCATAACATGTGCTTTACAATACTATTTGATCAAGATTATGATTGTAGCATGTCACCTCAGAAATTATTTTGTTTTTATCGTTTTACCTACTCGAGGACGAGTAGAACTAAGCTTGGGGATGCTTGATACGTCTCAAACGTATCTATAATTTCTGATGTTCCATGTTGATATTATACCAATTGTTACATGTTTTATATACACTTCATAGCATTTTTATGCATTTTCTGGGACTAACCTATTAACAAGATGCCACAGTGCCAGTTCCTGTTTTCTGCTGTTTTTGTATTCCAGAAAAGCTAGTCTGGAAATATTCTCGGAATTGGACGAAACTTGGACAGAACCTCCTATTTTTCCAACACGACACGGAGTCCAAGGAGAGACGGAGGGGAGCCACGAGGCAGCCACACCATGGGGCCGCGCGGGCCCCCCTGCCGCGCCGTGGGGTGGTGTGGGGCCCACGTGGTCTCCAGCCGCCGCCCTTTCGCCTATTTATTCTTCCCGACGCGAAAACCCTAAATACCCGAGCCATTATCCACGAAAAGTTCCAGAGACGCCGCCGCCGTCAACCCTAGCTCGGGAGGGTTCAGAAGCTCTTCCCGGCACCCTGCCGGAGAGGGGAATCATCACCGGAGGGCTCTACATCACCATGCCTGCCTCCGGAGTGATGCGTGAGTAGTTCATCCTTGGACTACGGGTCCATGGCAGTAGCTAGATGGTTGTCTCTCCACTTTATGCTATCATGTTTAGATCTTGTGAGCTGCCTATCATGATCAAGATCATCTTATTGTAATGCTACATGTTGTGTTTGCTGGGATCCGATGAATATTGAATACTATGTCAAGTTGATTATCAATCTATCTTATATGTTATTTATGATCTTGCATGCTTTCCGTTACTAGTAGATGCTTTGGCCAAGTAGATGCTTGTAACTCCAAGAGTGAGTATTTATGCTAGATAGTGGGTTCATGCCTCCGGTAATCTGGGAGAGTGACAATAACTTCTAAGATTGTGGATGTGCTGTTGCCACTAGGGATAAAATAACCGATGCTTAGCTTAAGGGTGCGCCGTTAGGTCTAATGCATTTGTTTACATTACGCACATTACTTAATGCAATTATCCGTTGCTTGCAACTTAATACCAACGGGGAACTCGGATGACAACCTGGCGGTGGATTATTAGTCATAGACGCTGTTGGATAACGGTCTATGTATTTTGTCATAGTAATCATCATGTCATATATATGCATTGTCATGCGCTCAATATTTTGTCAATTGCCCAGCTGTAATTTGTTCACCCAGCATGTTAGTTATCTTTTATGGAGAGACACCACTAGTGAACTGTGGACCCCGGTCCATTCTTTTACACTGATAATACAACCAACTGCAAACATTGTTCTTTTCATTCTCTGCAATTTACTACTGTTTTCCACACCATACGTTTAATCCTTTGTTTTCAGCAAGCCGGTGAGATTGACAACCTCACTGTTTCGTTGGGGCAAAGTAGTTTGATTGTGTTGTGTGCAGGTTCCATGTCGGTAGCCGGATTCCCTGGTGTTGAGCCGTGCCATATTCCGCCACCAACAACCTTCAGAAGTGATTTCTTGCTCCTACTGGTTCGATTAAATCTTGGTTTCATACTGAGGGAAACTGCTGCTACACTGCTTCATACCTTCCTCTTGGGGTCTCCCAACGAACGTGTGATCCACGCAATCACACTCCAATGGACACAAAGGTTCATCTACAACTTAACCCAACGGGTGTAGATGTCAATCAAAAGGTATACCGTTCCATGATTGGTTCTTTGCTCTATCTTTGTGCATCTAGACCTGATATTGTGTTGAGTGTAGGGGTGTGTGCAAGATATCAAGCCGCTCCTAAATAAAGCCACATGGTGGCGGTCAAAAGAATCCTACGATATTTGGTTCATACCCAAAGCTTGGTTTGTGGTACCCCAAGGACAAGCTTTTCTCTCTTCGTGGGTACACAGACTCGGATTGGGCCGGTGATCAAGATGATTGGAAGTCAACTTCCGGGGCGTGCCAATTTCTTGGTGGTTCCTTGGTGAGTTGGTCTTCCAAGAAGCAAAATTGTATATCTCTCTCCACCGCCGAAGCCGAGTATGTGGCCGCCGCAAGTGCATGCACCCAATTGTTATGGATGAGGCAAACTTTAAAGGAATACGGTGTCAATTGTGACAAAGTGCCTCTTTTATGTGACAATACAAGTGCTATTGAGATTGCCCACAACCCGGTGCAACATTCAAGAACCAAGCATATTGAGATTCGTCATCATTTCATTCGAGATCATGTTGCCCGAGGTGATATTGAGCTAAGCCATGTTCCCACTCAAGACCAACTTGCCGATATATTCACGAAGCCTCTTGATGAAGCAAGATTCACCTTTTTGAGGAATGAGCTAAATATCGTGGATTCAAGGAGCTTGGCTTGACTTTTTTGCATTCACACATATGTCTTGACTATCTATTGTGTTTAGGTGTAGGCATGGACATAGGGGGAGTGCGGTCCTAATACATTGGACTATCCCTCCCCCATCATGCCGACATTAATAAATCATTTGCTTATCTATATTCGTTTCTATGAATTGTGAGCTTCAATGATGAGTAGTGGCCGTGAACCCAAGATATATCTTCGCGGTGTCACACCACACACTCATATATGGTGGCTTCGGCCACCGCCCTCTTCTACTAGAAAAGTTGGTTTTCCGTGAGTTTTTGATGCATATTCGCTATTCGTCATCTTTTTGCAACTCACCCAATGTTGCTTATTTGGAGTTTTTCGTCTTTTTTCCATTGGATGTGTGAAGTTTTCTCCATGTCTTGCATATCCCCTGGATCACTTAAAGGTTTCTCAATGGATATTCTTGAAGACGGATTTTTCAACATGTGTTCGAAGCCCTGTTCGTCGATCGAAGTGGAGGTGGACGGAGAAGGAGGAAGAGAACCGGCCCCCGGACTGGCCCAGGCCGGCTCCCAAGCCGACAGGCTCGGGTCGGCGCCCGGCCCCCTGGCCGGCCCAGGCCGGCTGCCAGGCCGGCTCCCTCGGGTCATTGCCCGGCCTCCCGCCCGGCCAATGCCGGCTCCAGGGCCGGTGCCATCGGGTGCTAGCCCGGCCTCCAGCCCGGCCGAGGCCGGCTCCAGGGCCGACGCACCTATCCTTTTGTCTCGCGTGGGAGGACCGACTCGAACAGTTATCCTTTCTTCCTCCCGTGCTGCCTCTCTCCATGGACGCCTCCCTCCCCTCCTCGAGCTCCTCCACCTCCCCCACCGTTTGAACCACTCCCCACCTCTTCCACTTCACAGATCTGAAGCAGTTTCTCCCGATCTCCCTTCCTATCCAAGCAGTTTCTTCTTCGGTGCCGGATTTGGGGAGATCCCCTCCATTGTTGGTGTTTCTTGAAGATCCACTCAAGGTGGGAAGATGGATGATTGGGGTGATGATGATTGGGAGGAGGAGGTTCCTCAGTCCAGCAGGGCCGTCAAGTCCGGCAAGACCTTCGATGGCTTGGATGACATTGTTGATGATCTCAATGCCGACTCTTCCTCCATGCCCAAGGCCAAGAAAGCCAAGAAATCTGCTGCAATCAAGGTTACTACTTCCAAGAAGGCTGCCAAGAAAGCTGCCAAGCCTCGTGATAACCCCGATGAACCGGTACGTGCATCTTGGGTGAAAGTGAAAACTAGTGAATTCAAGAAAGACCGCTTGCTTTTCAACCCTTATGCTTTTGGAGAGCCCACACGCCTAGATGATAGCCGATTCTATTGCAAGATGCACCAACAAATATTTCATCAACGCATTGTAGTAAAAAAGAATGCTCATGTACCCGTGGATTATTTCAACCTTGTTCAAGCTAGCGAAACTTGGCCGGATATTATGGACATTATGGAGTTTCATCAAATCTCTAAGCTCATGACTGTTAGTACTCCATATTCTCCTGATTTGCTTCAGCAGTTCTATGCTACTGTTCACTTCTCTACTGAGCATGGCAAGAGGACTTTGACCTGGATGAGTGCAGATTCTGTATGTTCAGCCTCTATGGCTGAGTTTGGGGCACTTTTTGGTCTTGAGGAATTCCCGTTGCTCCATGCTATGTTCGTCTCCATCTCCAGAAGCTTATTCCAGCTGAGACGGGGATCCGTCATTGTTATCCTCCAGGGCCAGGGATTCGTGGGAAGATTCCTAATACAGTGTACATGTATCCTTTCTGGAAAATTGTTCACAACATCTTGAGAAACTGTCTTGCTTGCAAGTTTGGAGAAAAGGGTATAGTTCGTGACAGGATGATCAATTGCCTTCATCATATTGTTGAGCTTAAAGAAAGGAACAAGCAAATCGATATTCTTGATTACTTATGGCAAGAGATGCAACTGGTGGTTCTCAAAGACAAGATCCCCATTTATGGTCCGCTTCTGCAGACTCTCATCAACACCAAGTTGCCTCCTGATGTGGTCAATCAGTTTCAGCTGTATCATCCTCCCCTTGTTGGTCTCCGTGGTATGCCCGAGGGTGGTCCGGTTTGGCCACCTCCTAGTGATGCTCTGAGGATGACACTGATGAAGAAGATGATGAGGAAGAGGCTTCTCACAAGAAAGGTGGTTTAGTTCGTGCACTCAAGAGGATGAACTGCTTCTTTGCGGTCCAACGCAAATCCGAGTACAAGGCGTATTCCAAGCAGAAGGCCTACAACCGCAATCAACGTGCCATCATGACCAAGCTTAATCTTTCCTTTCCAGAAAGCTCAGCTGAAGTCTCAGAGAACTCCTACATGGCTCGGAACAAGTACACTTATTGGTTCGGCGATGACGCCTCTTCTCTTGCTCCATATTGGCAAGGCGACCCTGGTCAGTCTAGCTCCGGTCCAGCTGCTCATGATGCCGAGGATGACGAGGAGTATGATGAGGATGGAGATGAGTGATCAAGGGCTTTCACTTCACTTTCTCCCTTTTTGGTGTTTTGATGCCAAAGGGGGAGAGAGTTCTCCGGGGATTTGCATTGCATTGCATCTATTTGTGTTTTTCATATTTCCCTTCTCATTTGCATTGAACTTGGTTTTAAGTGAACTCTATTTGCTATGTATTGTGGAACTTATGTCATAAACTATTGTACGGATATTATGGACCTTCATTATGTTATTGTAAGGACTTCCCCGGTTTATTTCCTATTCTTTGGAGTCCTTTACAAGGTGATAATTTTCCGAGATGATTTCTATATGAAGCCCATGGTGAGAAAATTGCTCTACTCAAATAAGAACTATGGTGAGAATATCGCATATCTTTTGCTCACATAGTACCTATATTGTGCTTGCTTCTTGTTCTCGTTTGAGCATACTATTCTTGTATACCTTGTAGGCTTATAAGTTTAAGGGGGGCTTCTCTCTAAAACTTCGCCATGCTTGAATGAGATATCTTTTTGCAAATCCTTTTGTTGTCATCAAACATCAAAAAGGGGAGATTGAAAGGACATAGTCTGTTAACCTTGTTTTGATATTTGATCACAACACTTGGAAGTATTTAACGCATCGCTAAGTATCCACATGGAATATGATTGTCAACACCAAAAAGATACTAGTGTTTATATCACTATGCAAAAAGGGAAGAAAGCAGGCCATCGAAAGGTGAAGAAAGAAGCGAGAAGGCGCGCAGCAGGGCGGCCGGTCTCCCAGCCGGCCCAGGCCGGTCCCAAGGCCGGTGGCCTCTGCCACCCTGCCGGCCCCCAGGTCGGCCCTGGCCGGTTCCCAGACCGGTGGCCTCTGCCACCCCGCCGGCCCTCAGGCCGGCCCAGGCCGGCCCCCTGGCCGGTTGCTTCGGCCGCACCGCCGGCCTCCCTGCCGGCCCCAAGGCGGCTGCCTCTGCCACACCGCCGGCCCCCAGGCCGGCCCAGGCCGGCCCTCCTTCCTGCGCGACGACTCCTACCCTTTCAATGGCCATATTTTGAAGGGGACTATAAAATCCTCTTCACCTACCTTTGGACAGCTAGCTTGACTAGAATTGAAGACACCATTGTTGCAAGCTCAAGAATCATTAGATCTCCCAATCCCTCCACCCAAACTCGTTGATCTTTGGAGGATTGAAGGAGAAGGCCCGGATCTACTACTTCACCAAAGCATTCTTCCTTTCCCCCTCATTCACTTGAGGGATTCGAGCCTAGGATTTCCACTAGGAAAACCTAGGCATCTTGTTGTACTTACGTGCTTGTTACTTTTGTGTAGCAGGTGTTGTGGTGCTTGGGAGCCCCCAATCCTTTTGTGGGTTGAGCCTCAAGTTCTTGTAAGGGCTCCGGATTCCGCCTTGAAGGATTCCGATAGTGGAAGGTGAACCGAGCTTTTGGGCAAGGTTCATCGGAGAATAGGGTGAGGCCATTTGTGGCGTTTGAGTTTGAAACTCACACCCCTCCAACGAGACGTACTCCCCTAAAAAGGAGGAACTCGGGAATACATCTTTGTCTCCGCGTGCTTCCCGTTCGGTTACTCCTTTCTTGCTAGCTCTTACTTGTATCGTGCCTAGTCTAGTATTAACTTGTCATATAGGTAAATTCACCGTAGTTGCATATCTAGAGAATTTACCTTTGTGCCAAGCCTAAACTCGAAAAAGAGATAAAAAATTGACTAGCACCTATTCACCCCCCCCCCCCCCCCCCTCTAGGTGGCCATACGAATCCTTTCACCAGAGAAGAGGCGGGAGGGCGACATGAAACTTTCAATTAGCAATTAGTGTGCTCATGTTGCCCTTTTTCCATTTAGCAACAACCCAAGTGTTGTATTTTGCAGCATAAGGTGTTTTTTTGGACTGCTCGAAATAAATTTGAAATTTGTTTACATCAATTACAGCTGTTGGAGAAACGTTTTTTTGCCTCATATGTCCTAAAAATAGTTAAATCCTAAAATATATAAGCTATTGGAGATTGTCTAAGAGAAGAGCTGCTCATAGATTCGTGTGCGGTTGTTAGAAAATCCATCTCTAAATTTTGTGTGTTCAACTAAACCAACGGATATTATTATTCTGAACTCAATTTGATGTACATCAATGTTTTTAGCAGGAACCAATGAGAGGCTGCCACGTGGCTCAACCTAGGAGCTCAAATCCTAGGGAGCTTAGATATTGTAGAGATTTGAGTGGTTCAGTGGCAGAAGGCGATCATGTGGGGACCCCGGACTAGCTGTCCGAAATACCCGATTATGCTTAACACAACGATCCCGTGATCAGTCTGTCGTTGCACATAATCCGAATTGGATACCAAAGTTTACATCCATTACAGTACCGAATAGAAAGTCTTACATAAATGGTCATTTAGACCAAGTTCTTACATAGGTGCCTTCAAGGGCCAAACCAAAATATCAGCGGAAGCTACGGCGTAGAAGACATCATATTCTAATGACGACAACCCGACAGGCAGCTGACTTGTGGAGATCCTTAGTTGGCGTAGAAGTCGCCATATTCCTGCTCTGCGTAGTGTTCCTCCTCGTAGTCTGGCTAGGACAATAGCCAGGGACGAAACCAATATGAGTACATTGGAATGTACTCGCAAACTACCCCAACATGAGTATGCACCAGTTTTATTTTAGTTGACAACTTTTACTTATTTAAAACATCTCTATATCTTTATTGAAAAAGGTAAGAGGAGTTTTATAACTATTTTTGAAGAAGTCACCATTTTCATCTGTTTCTCCAAAACTTCTCCTTTTTCCCGATCATAGCCCGTCATGGTCCACTTTCATCCAACCACCTCATACCGATCCGTTGGTATAGGTGTAGGAAACACTCTCCACTCCATTTTTCTTTTTAAAACTCAAAGTTCTTTTAAAAACTTGCACAAGGTCTTAGGACAGTCTCCCAATTGTCCATATCCGAGGACTCGGCTATTCGAATAGTTTTTAACACTCTGCAGAGGTAGCACGCTTTTAACCCACATCCATCCGGCAACTCATCGTGTCTGCCACGTCTCGCCATACCAGGTGTATGCGAAGTAAGCCGCCAGCCATAGCCTCTTATTTGCTCATGCTAGTATAGGATCCTTCCCATATGACACTTTCCACCGACACCCAGTCCAGTTTCCCGTCAGAAACCTAGGTGTGAGGACTCATAGTTTTGTCCGGCGGTTTATGGTGGAACCTTCTATCCTCCCCACCATCTTGTGTGAGGACCCGGGTCAGGGGGTAGGTCCTTGGACCATCCCCTCATGCATAACGGAGTCATCTCCGTTGATGAGGTATCCCATACTAATAAGAGCAAACTACATGACTAAGCCTTTTCCCATATATGGTAAATGTGGTCGCACAGGGTAGGATTGGTCGCCATAGTACTAGGACACTGTGCATTTTTCATAAACATTACCACATTTCCACTTCTCCATTCCAACACCGACATCTCGGCATTCATAAACTTCACAAGAAATTTCAAAGGAGTTTTGAATAAACAACATTGTTTCCCATCCTAAAGTTTTATATAAACTACTACATAGGGTGGCAAAATAATATCCATATATTTTTGAAATGGGTTTTATAAATCTTGCTTTGAGAGTAAAACATGTTATAAAAGTAAATGCATGTGCTTGTAGTGCAAGCTCAGAGAATAGCTTGCCTTGCTTGGCAAAGTGATCTTGCTCTTGTTCTTCAAATTCAGCAAACTCTCCTTCCTCGATATATCCGACAACGTTCTCGTCTAATTAATAAAAAAACAATGCAAACAATCACTAAGCTATACAAGCAATCATCTCAACACAACAATCAAGAACATCACACATAGCTACTGCACACATCAAACCATACAATTTGGTTTCAAAATATTTGGATTAAACATCATTTATTTATGTTCAACATTATGGCAGAAACTTGTGGAACATGTTTAATTCAATAACTTGAGTTCTGTTCGTCAAAAAAATACAAACTAAAATTCTATAGAAAGCTACTGATGTGTAGAAGACAACACAATTGGATTTGGTTCAATTGGAGCTACTAAACTCCCTACACATTTGTTTGAATCCAGAAGCTTATTAATCAAGTTTTGGCTACCATTTAAATTATATTGCTTCAAAAATTAAATCCTTTAAGGGGTATCTAAACATGACTAAATGTGAACTAAAAAAATTGGTCCTAATTCATTTGGGTTTACCATTAAACATATTTAAATGTTTGAGTGCAGAGGGATATTTAAACTTCAACTTTATACTAAACAAATACTACTGCACAAATAAATCTACCAAAATTAGGGAAGCTCCTACTAGGCAGTACTAAGCTAACAAAATTGGTTTGGAATTATTTGGACTAACAGAGTATCAGAAACAGACAAGTTTAGAATTTAAACCTTCTGTAGTATTTTTAATAATACTTTTTATTTATTTAATTAAATGACATGAGATCAATTGGGTTGGTTAAACATTTCATAAGATTTTCAGAACAATTGAGTTTGATTTATTTGGATTCCTAAATCTTGAGATAATGATTTTCTAAGTTGGGTCCAGTACTGAAATTTCCAGAGAAAACTAAATTCGAAAATCTAATTGCTCTGGATAAAGTTGAGAAACCTGACAGGTGGGGCCTACAGGTCAGTGACTCAGTGTGCACGAAGGAAATGATTAAAACACTGACGGGTGGCGTCCACTTGTCTGTCTAACATCTACAGCGAAGCGGTACGTTGCCGTTGGATCTAGATCCAACGGCTCTCAGAGCCCGCGATCGGCGACGACCAAAAATGGGCGGCGCCGCCGCGCGGCGGCACGGTGATGGTCGGAATCTCACCTAGGGGGCTCGGGAAGGCTCGGCGAAGAACTTGCGCTTGCTGGGGAGGGCTGGTTCGTCGGCGGTGAGTTCCGGACTTCCACGGCCTCGGCAGCGGACTCCGGCGAGCTTCAGGCGACGCGTCTGTGCATGAAAACGAGGAAGAAAGAGCTCGGGTGAGTGCGGTGAGGGTGGAGAACAAGGTTCAGGGCAGAGAGGGGACAATGGTGGGGTGTGGCGTTGCGACCATGCTCGACCTGGACGGCGGCGACGGTTGCGGCCGTGCACGCCCTTCTGGCGGTGCACAGATCAAATTGGAGCGAGGGAGAGATCGAGGGAGGGGTGTGGAGTTTCAGTGAGGTCTCGGGGTGGCTTTATAGGCTCGGGGCGGTCCATGGTGGTCGAGGTCCACGGCGACGGCCATGGCGCGCCCGAGGTGATCGATTCCTCGATTCCGCGGCGAGGGTGCAGGGGATCGTGGCGGCACGGTGTTTACCGGGGTCCGGACGTTTTCTAGAAGCATCTAGACGAGCTGTGCGTGTCGGCGTGCAGAGAGGTGCGCCAATTTGGGACGGCGCCGTCGGAGTGACTACGGCGATGCAGAGGGGGATAGGGCGGCGATTTCGGCTGCGGGGTGCTCGAGTTCGTGCATAGGGCGCAGAGGCGACGACCGTGGACGGCTGCGAGCGAGAGGGGGGCCTGGGGGGCCCGGGGCAACGGCGACGCGCGGCGTGCGGCGACGACACGGCGACGGAGAGGTAGCCGACGCCACTTTTGCCAAAACCCCCTGGCTCCTGTGCACTTCTTCTTTTCCTTCTTCTTTTATCTAATTACTTTTTAGTCCTTCTGTTTAATTGCAGCAGCACTTCTTGATTTAATTTGAGGCACTAAATCAATTTATAAAAATTTGCCAAAATTTGTGGGGCCTTCCCTTATTGTGCAGAAGCTCCATAAAAATTGGCTTTGCAAAATAAAATGTTTTGCAACATTTTCTTTCATAGTACTTTGTTTATGTTATTTCAATTTATTTCAATTTGTTTTTATTTTAGAATTTTAAAACTAGCTCAAAAATAATATTTGAGAGGGGAAAGTGGTAGGAACAAAATGGGGAGTGTTTACATTACATCTCCACTGACTTTGGTTTGAAAAATAATTGAGTTTGTCACTTTGAGATTTTTAAGTGACAACTTGTCACTTTTATTTTCTTGCTTTGATTTTGTATTTTGTTTTCTTTCTTTCTTACTAGTGTTCACTAGAGCAAACATTCACACAAACAGCAAGAACAACAACTCAAGTAACAAGAAGCAATTATCATACAATAAACAACAAAAAGTTTTTGTTGGCTCTCATTTTTGGAACATAATATTGATAATATTTTTGGGATGTTACAGATCAACTGTTAGAAAGCCAGCCTTTGTCCTTGATGATAGTAAGGTTTTGTCCTGTAACATGGTAACTCTGGTTCACTTGTCTGAGATCTGAAGTGCTTGACGATTTTCATGCTTGGTCGTCCTGTCATGTTTTCCACACTGGGGCGCCAAAATCACAGTAATAACAGCTTAACAGGTCTAACCAACTGGATATCTATAGGTTGTTTTGTGGGGTTGTAGAGTACTGGACAGTATAGCTCTTGCGGGAACTAGACAGGATCGGAGACAACCGCCGCCTCCATCGAGAAAAACCCTTAGTGCATCTCCAACCATGGTCACTAAACTCGGTTTTAATTGTCTAGTCTGTCGGCACACCTCAAACTCACCCTTAATTGACTGGGCTGTCCGCTTTTCTTTTCCTTTCCTTTCTTTTGTCCTTCTTTTAACCTTCTCTCTCCTTCTCCACTGGTCACATGTAAGTGAATCCACAATTTAAGGTGACATTAGGGGACAACGGCTATAGGAGGTCAATTTTGAGTGATGTCTGTGGACACCTCCCCGGACAGTTTCAGGGCAGTTTTGGGTGCCGGTTGGAGATGCTCTTAGCTCACTTCCCCATCCTAGCCGGCTATCAATGGTTCTTGGGTCCCTACCTCCTTTCTTGCCACTCTAGGAGCAGCAGGGGGTGTGGACTCTCATAATCAGACCCCTAAAGTTAGAATTATGTGGTGTCGTGATGGTGGTGACAATGCTACGTCAAATAACGGCACCAAGTTTCAATCTCGGCGCCGTGGTTGATGGCGTCAAGTAGCAAGTGTTGCCTCGTTTATGCTCCGGTTTGTGTTGTGTTGGTTGGGTTTATGCTCCGGTTTGTGTGGTGTTGGTCTGGTCGCCAGCATGTTGATCTTGTCGGCAACATTTCGTCTTGTATGCACTGTGTGTAGGTTAGTCCCACCCATGGGGGCACGCGGGCTGAGCCGGTGGTTCCCATTTGCGAGTCTAACCTGACCATTAACGTAGATTAATTGGGGTGCATCCCCATCCGAGTCTCCCCAAGATCCCGTCGTACGTAGCAGGTGGCTAGTGCGGCGATATGAGAATATCCTCTGTATGGACGACTCACTTACCGTTGTGTCATTTTTCTATCTCTCCTCCGATGATGCAAGGATGACACAATAAGATTCAAACGCATGGATTTAGATGTATTTCCAAGTTTTCTCTGTTTATTTGTTTTCTTGATTCTAGATGTGTGCTTATTTGTAGGAGGTATGAGTGTTGATTCGATGGGCTAGCACACACGGGACACATCGATGTACGGCTAACAACCCTACTTCTGTGTGGTGTATCGATTATCGGTTAATGGTGTGCTCAGAGAGGTTGAAATTTTTCTAATAGGTCATTAATAGCTGGAAGTTTAGAAAAGGACCGTTTAGCACAAATTATACACTCGTGGTCTACCTCTACGTCAACCTAGTGATAAAATAGTTCTCCGACAACCTATCTGGTAAGGGTGGGTCCCCCGCTACAGTATATATTGAACAACTTCTCACGTATTGAAATGGACGACTCGTGCAACTCTTCAGAACCTTGGGAGGACGATAACTTCAGAAGAATTGACGTAACTTCCATTGCATTTGTTGTTCGGTGTTCCTGTTAGTTTCTTGTCATCTTTATCTTATTGATAAAATATATAGTCGCTTAAAGAAACAACCGGCCAGAGTTCACTGCGTAATTAGATCCACATTTCTCGTGAGTACATTTCTTAGTGCTTAAGTAACCTTAGTTTAGATCAATGTCTACACTCCTTTACGTACATGTGCCGCGTTGCCAACGAATCCATCGCCGACTTCCTGCTCGACATGAAAAGATGAAATCACTTTTAAACTCACACTACCCAAAACAGAATATCGCAGGAATTTTGAACTTTCAGTGTCCACCAGGGCTTTGCGCGAGTAGCGCAACTTTCAGGGGAGAGCGCTGGAAAAACAGCGCCTGATCACGAGTGGATTTTTTTATTTTAACGTACCTACGGCACCTCTACGATTCAATGATCCACGGCAAGTGTGCATAGATGTTAATATTTCGGCAGCAAGCCTCCGGATCTTAGCAATCTCAGCCTGTATGCCGACGTTGGAACTTGCAAACTCAGGGTGTCGGTTACAAAGGCATAGTACATGAGAAGATATGAATGAAGAACAACTGAAAGGCACCCCCATCCTACCCTTCTGTATTCTGAATAAAAGTTAGTACAATTCACCAACACACCCATTTCACATTTTCCAGAACGTAAGAAAATGAAAAAGAATGTGCAAAGACATCACCGAGCTGTCAATCTTGTTGTGTGACTAAGTTTTCGACAAACAAAGTTACACTTTTCCATCCGCATAGCTTTCATAAACAATCAATGTGCAGCAACTAAGAACAAAGAATTTGAATTTAGCCTGTGTATGCCCTTATTGGCAGAAGGACAAAACAAGCGGGGTCAAAAAAAATTAACGAAGAAAAGAATCAACCTGCATCAATGACGTGTAAGGCACCAATTTCAATTAAAGGTGCCACAGCGCATCACCGATAATCCTGTTCCGTAATCTAGATGATGATAGTGATTCTCCCTTTTACCGAAGCCTCACCACTACACCATCATCATTGTCTACTGCATTATCCTTCAACTTAAGACTAATTTCTCTAACTGCAGAAAAACCATCCATCAAGCTCACTAATTCAATGAACAGATGGCCTTGGATCTACTCTGTCAAAATTGATGGCTAATGACTCTGCTTTCCTTGTCCTTTCACTGGAAGTGCCTGTCCTCTTGGTATATAGTACAGCAGTAGACGAAACAATCTACCGTCAAATGTTCTGGTTCTCAGGTTCAAAGTGTGCTATGGACTTACATTGCACTCGTCCATGAATCGCTCATCTCGTGCAAGAAACCTCTTCCAGTACTTCCTGTAGTTTGGTATACCCAATTCAAGCCAAGGTTTCATATTACCATTGTAGTGCAATGATGTAGAAGTTCGAATAACTTCTTCTTCAATTCCATAGTGATAGCCAAGTCCAGATAAAGTCAATCTCTCATCAAGAGGATATATAAGATTCTGGAAGGAGAGCAAGCTTATAGGTAAAGCTGCAGCTCGCAGTGAGGCCTCATCATCATTGTTCCGGAACTGTAACAGAAAAAGAGTAGAAGTGATAATAAGCTAACCACTTCATACAAGTTTCATGGGTCCAAATTATGTGTTTTTCACAGAAGATACTGAAACTAGAGAGCTTAAGCAAGCATCGTAATGGCTTGTTATTTCAAGCATGGATAATAAAAGAAAATCTTTGAACAAAACAAAATACTAGGGATGAATGCGCTTTAGAACTTGAAATAAAAGCAGGCTGAGAACAAACCAACCTTTTCCAGAAGTTGCAGGTAATTCTCTGTAACATTATGCTCTCTCCATTTTTCCAAATTTATCACATTCAACCCAGACATCCATGCACATGACTGGGGATCATATGTTGCCTCACCAAGAAGGTTTCTTAGTTGGCCCATTCTCAGGCCACAAAACTTGACGGCAGCATTCACCTTATCTCCCATATCAAGATTCCACAAGAAAGAGAGATCACGTTGAACAATCACATCATCATCCAACACAATCACCTTCTTTAAATCTTTAAATATTTCAGGAATAAAGAAATGTGAGTGACTGAACATTGATAAATACTCCATTCTGGACTTCTCAGTAGGCCGCTCAAAACTACTTATGAAAAACACGGAATTCTTCAGGCATATATAACTGCTGCATGCTAAACTCTGGCGAATTCTCCAAAATAATATGCTCGTAATTAATGACATTGACAGCTGATTCCCTGTAGGTGTTTCTTAGAAACCAATGCTTCATGGCGTAGAAATTTTGAGCATCAGTTAGTACATGAAAGACTACATTCCTGGTCTCCTGTAAAACACCAGAAGGAACATCAGCAATGCCAAACCCAGAAGATGTTCTATCTGCATAAGAGTAAAAATTGCCTGCATACCTCAGAACTACTAACAGATGAGTTGATGACAACGGAAGCTGCAAGCACATTTTTTGATAATATAACATAGTGCCTATGATCTGGAACGTTAAACATATGGACAGGAGAGTCATCTGAATCCAGTGTAGCTGATTTAAAATATTCAACTGTCAACCTCATATTAAGACAATGATGACTTTTGGGCATTGTGTGAACACCAAGGTTGTACAAGTATGCACTCTGCTTCATATGAAAATGAGCTTCATCGTCTGTCATATGAAGTATCTGGCGAAGCTTTTTGTCAACATTATTACAATCCACAGTGCATGTTTTGGCTCTTGCTATTGCTTGGTCCATCTTCTCTATCTTCTTTTTTATACTGAAAGCACAGGTCGTGTTATCACTGATTAACAAAAAAGGAAATGTACAGTATTGATTGGATAGTACTTTCTCGGTCAAACATACCAAAGTACAAATTCAATATAAACACAAAGCAAACACATACATGTAACAAAGCATTTCAACAGGGGAACACTGAAATATGATTGATTAAAAGTTGGATTGACAGCCTAACTGTGCCTGTGTGAAAGAATCCATGAAATGCGTAAATAATCTGCCGCCATAATTTCAGCATACAAGATGAACCATCAAATGCTAAAAGGGGCAAACAAAGACAAGCGTGCAGAATAAATACTCACAAGGATGGTAGATCAGCATCAACAATGGATTCACTCAGAACCCTCTCATGTTCTTGGATATTCTGCTTCAATTCATGAGTCAGTGCCTCTTTTCCTTTAAGTTTGGCGATGCTTGGGTAGTAAGACCGGGCTACAAAGAGCTGATCTTTTAGTCTCTTCACAATGTCATCTTTCATAACTTCTTTGTGTTCTATGGACCAGAGACAGTAACTCCCGAATTCAAGTTGACAAGCCTTCGCCTTCTCCAATTCATCAGAGCTTGGAACCCTGGGCCGTCTCATGTTGACATCGTCACTGACAACCTGGAATCAACATATTCTCCAACTCATCAGTACTCATAAAGAGCAGCGAAATTACAGACTAAGCTAGAGTAAGAGAGAGCAAGTACGTATTAATGAGAAAATGAAGCTATGCTTCAAAGGTAAAGCACGACTTGTGTACAAAGGGAAACAGAAAACTAAAGAGCCATCATACTTTTTTATGTTGAACTGGAAATGGAACTGGAACCGGTACTGGCTTCACTGGCTCAACTTTTGGTGGGGGGCGAACTGCATACAGAACCAATTAGTGGGTCAGTGTGTACACCAACTAAGGCATGAGCACATCATGAGAATACAATCAGGTAGAGAGCACTACAAACTACATAGCTTGACCTGGGAAGAAGTAATCTTATGGTTAACTATCATCACCAGCATTTTTAATTGAGTATTACTAGTTTATTTTAACATCATGGGGCAAAAAGACATTAACTATTTAACTATACATCATATTATTGCACTTGAAATAAGTAATATCGAAGATGGCAAGGTACTGAAATAAATTAAGTTAAAGAACAACTAATTTTCTATGGCATGCCCATAAAGTGCAGCTACAACCTAGGTAACTGGTTTCCTACAAACTTTACTGTTTTTTCTGCAACCTTTTCAAATGCTGTATATCTAAGAGTTCACTAACACAAATGGCATTGCATGCATAATCGATCATGGCATTCTCATATACTCCATTAAACTTTATACAGTAATCATGCAGCCACTATTAACCTATACCTTCTGGTATAGTGATAACTCTGGAAGGTTCGGTATCAATTGTGGGAATCTTTTCGAGTCCATCCTGAAAAAGAACATAAAGGATAAAACATCAAGGATTCAAACATATCTACCGGAGCAGTAGTGGAACATACTAATAATCCATACAAAAACTTCAATGAATGTATTTACTGATTCTATTCTACAGTATATTTTCGCAGCAGGTATTTGAACTGGTGGCCCGGATAATTTCTTATGTGTTCTCTACATTTGACCTACTCAACCTGACAGAGGTGGCACAGAACATGACAATAGTGAACACCATTATGAGGAGCGCACCATGTTCTCTTTAAGCTTAAGATATAAAAACTACCATACTGTCTAGCTCGATGTTGTCTGCTTCAAGTAACCCCATATACTTCAGTGACACGGACAGTTGACAATTCTATCTTTGAATTGTTAACGTAAGATCTTATGCGCAATTGTCTTTCTAGCATAGCTTCTAAATTAAGAGACAGATAGAAATTATTCCCAATACGAACATAATATATTCATAAAGGCCTAATTTACAATGGCTCATAACTGCTGGTAACCAACTGAGACTCTGAAACATGCTAGAAAAAAATGAGGAAGAGCAACAGAAATGATAACCGTGGGAGTAGAGCAGGCATGTCCTTTTAACATAACAATGACGTGGCTAATGTTTTTTCTACAGCTATTTTTCATGCTAGTGAACATGAAAAGATTATGCAGCACCTTCTAGTAGGCATCACTAGCATTGTCAAGTTCATGACATTAAAAGAAGAGAACAAACGATAGCTAAAAAAAAATACACACGGTTTCCCGATGCATGATCATGTCAACATCCACCAAGCTAGCAATCACGACGCAGTTAGTAGCACCACAAAATGCAGTGTGACTAACCTGTGTGTCTGGTTTCGCATCACTACCACCCTGCTGCTTCATTTCGTTCACACTACTGTCTCTTTCAAATATAGGCAAATTAACCTCCTATATCCAGCACAAATCAACACGTAAAAGCACGAATCAGTCACACCGTCTCAATCCGCAGCCATCCGTTTCCATATTAATTTTTTCCGGAAGGAAGAGAAAGTTACCTGTTGGGGGCGCTCATCCGTCACGTACACTGCAACAAACAAACAACCAACCCAATCAGAAAAGCCGCTCAATTACGAAGGACTAGAATCGCCAATATCGCGCACTAGACGACAATTGCCGAAACAAACAAACAGTCCCGGAACAGATCCGCCGGTGACGGCGCCGATCGGATCCGGGAAGCCGCGGCGTGGGCCGCATTCCCGGAATCCGCGGCGGGGAGAAGAGGTACTCACCGGCGGGGAAGCGGTTGAAAAGGAAGGCGATCGGTACGAGCAGAGAGCAGAAGACGAGCGCCAGCACGGCCAGCTGCGGGCCCCTCCGCCTCTTCGCCTGCGGCGCCGTCGCCTTCATCACCTCCTCCTCCCCCCCCTGCCCACGACCACCAGACGACCAAGACCCTAATCTCCGCCGCCGCCGCCGCCGTGGCGTCGTCCTCTACTGATCATACCACCACCGCCACCGCCACGACGGGGCAGCGCGGATGAATGCGGGCAATGGCGCGGGGACCCCGCCGTGTCCGGTCCGGGTCCGATCGGCGATTTGGGGCGCCGGGTGGTGGGATTGGTTAGTGTGCGCGAGAAGCGAGGGCAGGGAACGGAGGAGGAATAGCAGGCGCTGCGCGTCGCAGGGAGGATTGGAGGCACAAGTGTGCGAGGGTGTCAAGGAATAATACTACGCACTTTGGCTAGGGGTCTCTTTATTGTGCCTTTTCTTTTAATCTTTTTGGGGGTTTCGGCTATAAGAATGGATTTATTTGGGGGTTTTCAGAAAAAAGGAGATTTAATTCCATTTGATATGCTGTTTACCATAATAACTTCCCCAAATTATGGTACTGTATCAGCGGTGGTGGGAGGAGGATCTGCTGCTGGAGCTCACCTTCGTCATCGCATATTGGCATTGCTAGGGTTCACGCATGTTCCAACCTCTCTCTTTTCTTTTTTTTTTTGCGAGGAAAGATCAAGCGATATTACACCAGGGTCCTTACAGAACAGCGCATAAGAAAAAGAAATTACAACCCAGTCCTGCAGGACAACGAAGACGCCGCCGTCGAAGAAGACGTGCCGCCGGCGCGCCGCCGCCACTCCTCCACTGCAACCTTGGATCGGAAGGAGTCCCATGGCGGACGGAAGTCGACGAACCTCAGCTCCAAGGAGCCTCCACCCTGCATCGCCGTCGTCACCGTCGATCTGGTTCACATCACCGTCACCTTCAGAAGCTTCAACAACCGGAGCCGCCGCACCACGGCCTCCGGCACGGGAACCAGGCGCACCACAACTCCACCGAGTTGCGAGCGCGGGGAAGGAGGCAGATCCATGGCCGTGCTCCGAAGAGCACCACCACCGGAGAGGATCTCCGCCTCCACCAAAACGCCGACCAGCCGCGCCATCCTCTCCACGACGCCGCCAGCAGGCCACCCCCTCGAACCTAGACTATGTACATACGAGATCCGGGGTTTCCCCACCCTCCCGCCGCCGAGGCGACCGGCGGAGGGAGGGGAAACCAGCGAATCGACGCCGGCGAGCTGGATCGAACGGGAAGGCGAAAAAAACGCCTCTCCTTACTGTAGGGGGAGAGAGCCGGTCCAACCTCTCTCTTTTCTTAGAGAGAGGAGTTTCAATCTCTTTTGTCTAAGGCATTTACTTACAAGACAGGGTGTTTATTTGTTACAATCTTTTTTTGGTTAAATGAAAAATATGAATAATTTTTTCTTGTTGTCTTACTAGATAAACTACCTTTTCATGTAAATTACAGGCGGAGATTTCGTACTCCCGAGGTCGAGTGATCCTGATAATTAAAAAATAGACAAAATATTTAAGAGTTTCAAACAAATTTGAAAAAAAATCCGGATGTAGCCAATGATGTACTACACAAACATGCAAATAATCAACTTCAAATATTTTGTATTCCGGCTACACAAAAAGGATAAAAGTGTGGATCTGAATATGCATATTTTCAAATCTCCAAATTTATCATTTGTGTACCGCAGATTTGGAATTAATTTTTTGCATGTTTATGGGATACATCACTAGCTATATCCATGATCTTTTGCAAAAAATTGAAACTCCTAAATTTTTTTTTTGATCTTTTAAATACTAGGACCACTGGTGCTCTGTAGCAAAAGACACTTTTCGGCCAATCTGTCGTTATTAAAATGGGTTCATCAACTGGTCTAGCATGACAATTGTGGAAACATAAAGCCAATTCTCTAAGATTGAGCAACACAGGCGCTCACCACACGGCGGCCCGCCGCATAGTATCAGGTCGCGCCCCACACACCTCCAGTGCCGCGAGTGCAGACACTTTTTGATATCTGCCATTGTGCAGATTTTGCCAACTCGTTCAAATTTGATGACAGCCACAACGTTCACAGATTTGGCTTGACCGGGCAATAATTAGTGAACAAAATAGGGAAGAAGAAGAAGAAGAAGAAGAGAAGAAGAATTGAGTGAAGTCCGTCGGAGAAGGTGATGATGGAGGACGGTGATCTCGCCTCGACGCCTTCCCTGCTACTAATAATTTTGTTTTTTTTTCTAGATGTGTAAATATGCCCTGTTGAAGAGCAGCACCATTTCCGGTCCAGGCTACTCACCATAAATGGCTCAGCTAGATCTATACTGTACTGACCGACACTTCCATTCTTGCTTTTTTATTCCATTGCCAATGATGTCAGGAGCCAAACTAACATTTCTATATTTATTATTCACCGTCATAATCATTGTGGTGCCAAGAATAAGATCCTTTTGCATTACTTTCTCCTTTTCTTGCTTTTGATGCAGGCACTATGGAAAGCACCAAAAATGCCGGTTTACCCATTTCCACAACTAATTGTGCCTTGGCAGAAGGCATGGCCATCAGACAAGCGCTCACAGTTTTAAGGGATCACGGTTTTCAGAAGGTGATCCTGTCGTCTGACTGCCTATCGATGATCCAGTGCATTTCTTCATCAACTCTGGACCAGTCTCTGACAAGAGTTGTGGTGAGTGATATCAAGGAAATAGCAGGAGGTTTCATTTCCTGCTCGTTCAAGCATGTTCTTCGTACTTCAAATGTCGTCGCACACGTTTTAGCTCCTTCTTTGGAACTCTCTTATTGTAATCCGCGCTGAACTTTGTAGTGACATTATGTGATCAATAAAGTGCGATAATTATCTTAAAAAAGTAATCGTGCGTTCAGGAAGATGGGGAAAGGGATCCTCTCGAAATAGGCTTTCGCCCCGCTTTATAAATAAAGCAACGACCAACAAACAACACAGGATACAAACGCAACACCACACAAGCTGGGGCCAACAGCAAACACAAGCCCAAAACAGAAACAAATGGAGACAAAGGTGGGAAGACTAAACTAAGGTGACCCGCCACCGTTGCGCCTCTCCGGAGAATTACCACCACGCTCGTGCACCGAATCGTCAAGTACCAAGTAGCACCTTCAAGAAGGAAAGCAATCGCTGCTACCGGACCGGCACCCGGTCCTAGGGTTTCCCCGGCACACAGAGAGAAGTGGATGGAAGGTAGCCACGACGCCCTCCAAGAAGGAAAGGTGCCACCCGAAGGCGGCACCGCGTCGGTGTCGGGCGAACCGACAAGGATTTCTCCCGAAAAACCTATCCACGACCCCGGGCGATCCATAGCATAAGAGCCCCGTAAGGACAAAGCCTCGTCATCTCGGACTCTCCGCCCGCCAACTTGCGCCACCACGGTTACGAAGTCGCCATCGTCGTCTTACCCAAGCTACCGACACAAAGACTGCAAATCGGAGGCAAGGTTATCTCGACTCGGGGTCAGCAGTACCGCGGCCGCGCGGGAGGGAACTGCCTCCACCGCCGAAGGCGGTAGTCGACCGGACGTAGTCGCACAGCACACCAGTCCCAGTCGGGTCCGGCCACACTGCCAGTCCCAAGAGGATCCGGCCGGGCCCAAGTTGGGCTCGTAAAGCCAGCCACCATGCTGCAACAAGGGCAGCCGCCATCGCTGATGAGCCCTACACGAACACCTCCGCCTCTGTCTTGCGTCCTTATCGTCGCCTCTTCACGAACTCCGGCACGGGGTCTGCAAGACGGAACAAGCAACACCGCAGGAACAGGGACAGCAGCAGCGACACCTTGCGGGAGGGAACAACCTCCACCACCGAGAGGCGGTAGTCGACCGGACGGAGCATGAGGATCACACCAGGTCCACGCTGACCCGGCCGGACCTAAGAAGGCCCGTAAAGCTTCTCCCGCACCGCTGCAACAGGCAAGGTACAGCACCACCGTCGCTGTTCGTGCGTCGTCGCCGCCGTCAGCCAGACAGCGTCACAGCAGCAGGCGAGCCGGCCCGCCCAAGCCCAGATGCGGCCCGAAGAGCCCCGATCTGGGCCGGAGGGCCACGGCCACGCCACACCGCCCGCAGCGCCCCGCCGCACGTCGGCCTCGCCGCACGCCGGCCTCGCCGCACGCCGGCACCACGCGCTGGAACCGCTCGGAGGAGCCCAAACCGAGGCCTCCCGACGCGCACCGCCGCCAGAGCGAGCTCGGGCCCCGACCAGCTCGCAGGGGCGCGAGGAGAGACATTCCGCCGCCGCCGGCGCCGCCCGGGCACGGCCCGGCGACCCAAGCCGGCGGCGGCGACGGGGGAGGAGGGGTGGAGGGAGGGGTTGGGCTGGAGACGGAGGCGGCGCTCCCGTCGCCCTCGGGGGGGCGAGAGGAGCGCGAGGGTCGGGGGTGCTGGAGACGGGGGCGAGAGGAGCGCGCGGGCCGGCCGGCGGCGGCGGCGGCGGCGGCGCCTAGGGTTAGGGTAGGAGCGAGGTCGGGAGTCGCGGGAGCTCTCAGTGGACTCCAAAGGGATAGTGTAGGGCAGTGATTAAGATGGGCAAACATCATCTGGTGCTCCTGTTTTTGGACGTGGACCCTAGCTAAGCCGAAGAGATTATCCAAAGAAAGATAGAGATGGAAGTAGGCTAGCTTTCTGTTTCATTGGGCGTCACCGCCCTCGCTAGCTAGCTAGCGTCGGTCCCCACGCGTTGGCTTGTGCACTTGTGCAGTTTTGTGTGCATGAACTTTAGAAATTAGAATCAAGACCGGGTATATGTGGATTTAATTTTATGTATGTTTTCCCTCGCGCCGGCAATTTTATGGAAGTGTATTAGTTGGATAGTATGTCTATGCCCATATATAAGCGGAGATTTCTAACTTCCACTGATCCTTTTATTTATAAAATTTAAAAATCATATTTACAAGACTTAAAAATCTGAAAAACAATCATGCATGTTGTCAATGATGTATCCAAGAAACGTGTGAAATCTCAAATTTAAATACTTTCTATCTTAGTTCGGAATATATTTGTACATGCAAACATTGGTGTGGGAGCTATCTTTGCCGTTAAAGGGTTGATATTTGCTTTGAGATCCAAATAAAGTTAGAGAGAAATGTTTTAGCCTGCAGCTATCTTTACCGTCTGGAAGCTATCTTTATCGTAAAGATGTCTACTGTGTTTGTGCAACACATCATTGACTACATCAGATTTTTTTTAAAACTTGTAAATATAGGTTTTGAACTTTTAAAAATAAAATCACTGGAACTCAGGAGTCAAAGTGACTTTTCGCAAATATAAATGCATATTTCCTTTATCTAGCGCCTCAGACTACATACAGATCGGACCCTTTATGGTGCATATGGCAAATTAGTGGTCTTTTTAAATTTACTGTGCTCATTTCGTTTCATTGTACCAACGTGGTAAATGTGTTTAGCGTGCAATTTTTTTTTAAAAAACCGCCATCTAGGTATTTATTAAATCATTGTATGGTTCTCATCTTTGCGTGTAAAAAACCTAGACTGCTCGGAAAGCCGGGGTTCTCAGATCTGCCACCTCAGCCTGACCATGTCAAGGATAACATGGGACTAGATCTAATTCCTATCCTTGCAACATCATTGCCACCATCTTGAAAATAAACAACGACCATCAACATACCCATGTACAAAGCTGTGACGAAGCAAGCACCACAAAAGAAGATGCATGAAACAAAATCTCATCTTTGCGGGGCGAAGTCATTGTTGCCCTAGTATGTGCACACCTAGATCGATCCAACCGGAGGAATGCGCCGGTACAAACTCTACCTCCTAGTCCGAGTCATAGCTAGGTATGGAGGAACTAAACTCGGTGCCATGGCCATGACTATTGGAGTTGAAATCACAAGAGGTCAAGCCCTAACTATGCTGGATCTGACCACTCCTAGCCGATCGGCATCACAAGACCATCATGGGAAAGAAGGTGTCGAATACATTGTTGAAAAACATGTCACCTTTGTTTTATGGAGAGTGAGGAGCAATTAGGTTTGATGCTCCGGAGGGGGGGGGGGGGGGGGGGGGGGGGGGGGCTTTTTACATTTGCTAACTTGGTGTCATTTTAATTTTTCGTTCGCATGAACTGCTGAATCTCGCACACGGCTATGTATGTGTTGATGTTGATCTTAGGCAATAATGAAGAACTAAAAACGTATTGATACTGAACCGAAAATATTGATTATACTTTGTTTTTGAACTACCAAGCAATATTGATTGCTCAGCAGTTTTTCCTTGGTTTGCTATGCAAGCGATTACTACCTTCATTCCAAAATATAAAATGTTTTGATAAGTTAGCATATAAAAAAAAAATTGGAACGGAGATAGTAATACTACTCGTGTACCTGGAGCGGTTGTTTGCGTGTGTACCACTACTAAAAGTTGATTACTCGTGTACCAATTGTTCCTCGCGCAAAGACGCAATTAAGCACGTAAATAAATCCCAAAGGCTATCATTTTTTGCAGCCCATTTCCGTGCTCGCTGTACCACAACTTTCTCGTGCCGCCGGTACAGTAGCCGTTGCCTCTGGACCAGCCATAGCTACGGACGGGGGACGTCGTCGAAAGCGACATGAAACTGCGCCACCACCGGACGGCGTACGTGTTTCCGTTCACCGCGTTGATAATGTCAGTGCTAGCGGCCAGCCATCCACGTACAGTATTTGGCTAGGATTAACTTCACATGCAAGGAGCACGAGCGCGCTTTTGGTAAGATGCCATCTCGAGTATTTTGGGTGTTCTTCCGGAGACACCTGCAGATCTCATCATGTTGGCAAAGACAGCACTGAACTTCACTGCACATGCCAAGGATAATATAATAATAACCAGGTTTTTATGTTTTTTGGGGGAAATAATCGGCTAGGATGAATTTCTCATGCACAACAGCACAAGCCTGCATATCAATCCGTAGCAAAATTCGGGTGCTTGCAATCCCTGTGACGATTGCAATTCCTCCGTCGCTTCCATCTTGACCTCAACCACCAACAAACACATGGAGCTGTTTATTTCGCGGAAAAGTTGAAATCTTGAGACACTCCTTGCAGCAGTTAGTATCAAAAACATAAATCTCGAAGCACGCACACACAGGGCAATCAATTCCAATAAACACGTAGTAGAGTAGGTTGGGACAGCTCCCCGCGCATCAGGAACGGAGCAGGGTTCTGCGCGCACGGCAGATCGTGCGTTGGTCGGGTCGTTCGTCACATCATCACATGCGACAGAGATGCCCTCAGTGATCAGGACGACCAGTCCTAGCCTAGGTGTACGTGTCGTGATTAAACAAAAAACTGCCCCAACCGATCGAGGGCGAGGGAAGATTAGACGCGGCTGCATTAACAAATGCAGATGACGTGCTTACTTAACATACTACTACAAGTCACCCCGCGTGGTAAGATGAATGTATGTGTGATTTATAATTTAAATATTGTTATGATTTAGATGTGCATGTGATTAATATAGATAAGAATATGTCAACGGATTGAAGAAACGGATGTTGTGTATGGCTTGCATGAAGAAGACATGTACGTTGCCGCATAATATTTCTAGAAAGTTTTGAGTGAATACATTTAAAAGAGCCTATAATTTTTAATAACATCTATATGATTTTTTTATCGTTAATTAATTGGACAAAAGTTCACGAGCGAAACTAATTCTAGTGTTCTACTTGCATATGATTTACTTGTGTAAATACATAGAGAAATGGTGTGATCTTATCATTCGAACATAAAAAAATGATATGGATAATTTGAAGGACTAAAAAAAGATGATATGGATGCTTGCATGTAGAGATAAGAAATAATTAATAAATATTAGTGGAATGACATGGACAATTGATTGGTTAAAATAGCAAATGATGTGGATATCTTACATGTGGAGATAAAAAATATATATTAATTACAATTAATAGGATTTTGCTTTATAAAGATGTAGATAGATAGATTACGTGCTATCTGTTGATTAACCCGTTCTGTTAAGTTTGGAACCATGCTTGGATTAAGAAACCTTCCTGCCCGGATTAGAGGCCACGGACTGGTCTGCGGCCATAACGCATGACAGGTCATGTGTTCGGTGAGCCTTTGGCGTATACGCCTTTGGCAGTGGCAGGCTCTGGAAAAGAAACGGAAAGTGGGGGCTCTTTCGGGAGACTGCATTTAAAACCCGACCTACACAGTCTTTTATTTTACAAAATTCAAAAATCATATTTAGAAGTTTCAAAAAAATCTTTAAAATGTTCCCTGAGGTAGAAAATAGTGCATTCTACCGACATGCAAATTTAACATAAAATAATTTATATTTGGGGCTACACAAAAATAACAAAAATTGCCAGATTTTGGAGAGTTCAAATTTTGCACTATTCACTCCTCAGTTTCAGATTTTGTCATTTTTTTACAGGCTAAAATATATGTTATTTCTATTGGATATTTTACACGTTGGTAGAAGACAACATTATCTAATTTCAGTATTTTTTGAACCCTAAAATACGATTTCTCGGATTGCAAATCGCTACACTCGGGCTCTTCCTCCTCTCTTTCCCCTTTGTCCATTTGCACCACTATCACCGGTGGCCTTAAAAAATGACACACAAATTACTTCCGGCTAAAACAACATCTCTAGATACCTGATACTTTTATTTTAAAACGTAAAATCAGTTTTGGGTATCACGAGGAACAAATATTGTAATTGGCACTGAAATTTTTGAAAAAGAAATTTGTGCTGAAAAACGATGGTTGATCATTGCTAACATTCAAATAATTTCATTGTAAACACCTGGATTTCATTGCAAACATTCTACATTCAAATAAGTTCATTGCAAACGCTAGATTTAATCGCAAACATTCATAGCAACTACTTAATTTTACATAGCAAACAAAAACAATTGGGCTACACTAACCCTAACCCTAACATCGCGCCACCGCGTCGTCGCGCCGCGCTACTTGCAGCATCAGAGTTCGTGTTGTATTTTCACTAGTAGGGAAGTGTCTTTCTATGGCGCACCAAAAACTGTTTCTGTGCGCATGGTCGGTGCGCCACAGAATCCTCGCCACAAAAATATTATTTCTGTGGCGCACAGAACCATGCGCCACAGAAAGTATACAATTCTGTGGCGCACCTCCAGAGTGCGCCACTAAATTATTTTCGATGCGCCACAGAAAGAATTTCGATTATTTACTGTATTTGACAATAATGTATCTGTGGCGCACTATGTTCGTGCGCCACAGAATATGGTGCGCCACAAAATTATTTACCGTGCGCTGATGCATGTAAAATGCATACATGAACTTTGCACTTTAATTGCTTATATTCCAATCATATTTGCATCATATAAGGGTTATATCAATGTTTTATCATGATTTTGGAAATATCTTAATGTTTTCCTATTTTTATGGAATTAACCCTGCGCAGGCAGAAAACCCCGTTTTCTTATTTTAATGTTTCAGGGACCCAAACGTTAACGAAATCACCTGGAAATTTACGGGCGTCAATATTTGGAAGGAAGAAGGACTACGGAAAAAGGAAGCGAGCAAACGGAGGCCCGAGGGCCAAACGAGCCTGGCCCACGCGGCCACAGTACCAGGCCACGTGGGACCCACCCGTTTGGGCCTCGTGGCTCCGTTGCCTTCGATCTCTTCTCCACCGACATCGTCTTGACCTAAAAACGCCTATAAAAAAGGTCCCCCGACGTTTTCTGGAAGGAGCGCCGCAAAAACACAGAAACACCGAAACAGTGATCAGGAGCTGCAGATTGGAGGGGGAAAACTCCGGCGGGGCGCTGCCGGCGTGGTCTCCATCTTCTCCATCGACTTCTCCACCATCTCCATGATGAAGAGGGAGTAGTCCACCTCTGGACAATGGGTTTGTGTAAGTAACTTATGTATCTCTCCTCTCTTGAGCTTCACTAATTAGCACCGTATGAGCTGCTGAACATGATTACGGTCACCGTTGTAATACCTTTGTGGTGGATCTTTATGAGTTAATATATGTTTGAGATTGCAATGTTTGTTTCAGTTATGAGTATAGATGCATATTATGTACCCGTTCTTGTCTACCTGTTTTGATCAAGCATGTTTATGAGAGCGTGTGGGGGGGAACGTGTGCATTAGTTGGAGTAACGAGGGGTGGCTAGTGCAGTGAACGTGAGAGAAAGTTCTGCGATCCACTTTGGTATCTTTACCTTACTTTGTTGCCTCACTAGGGATAAACTAAAATACCATGCTACCGGGGATGTGGGCGTGACCATTGCCACTACTCCATGACTAGATCTAGCATGTTCTTATTTTCACTTCATGTCATGATACTTAATGCTATACTCTGAGTTATCTTAATTACTGAGCTGTTATGATTTAGTTCGCATCTTGGTGGAGTATAAGCGAGGTTAATAACCAAAATATCTCTATGTTAGGACGTGATGCCCATATATCTAAGTAACTTGTTATCAAACCTTGTGTTGCAATCTCATATGTTAACTTTGTGTGTTCCATTGTCTACCACTTTATAAAGAGAGAGTGCATTTGTGAAACCATGAACCCCAGTCCATTTTTAATCATAAGAAACACCTTTCCAACACCATATACCACATTTCTATTTTTAGCCATCATTAAATCCGAAAATACAAAAATACTTTTCATCTTGCATACATCATTCAAAAACCCAAAAATATCATTTACCATTGCATCCACCATCATTGCATATTTATTTCTTGTTTGCATTGCATAACTATCCTGATATCCTTACACCTTGTGCTTGACAACCACAGGTGAGGTTGAGGACCAAAACATCTAACTTGTTTTGTAGGTAACCAAAAGAAGGATAAGAAGATAAATCTACCACTTCAGATTCCCCGAGAGTTCGATATTAAACCCTCGAGTCACCCCTCGTGGGGAAAACTGTCTTCCACTTTACTATACACTCTGCACTTGGAGTCTCAAACTAAATCCCGTTATTTGTGCAGGCATCAAGACTTGCTCTTCGGGATCATCATGCGCCACTAAATTATTTGCCGTATATTATTTGCTATATTATCGATTATTTGTTGTATTTGACAATAATACAGGTATATTAATTCATTGCATATCATATCATATTTATTTCAGTTTTGCATAAAAAATTAAAAATACCAAAAAAAACTTGCTAAAATGGAGAAACGAACCTTTTGGCCATTTAGTGTTAAGAACTTTCCCCAAGATATGAATATCCCTGTTGAGAAATGTGTTGTAGATCCTAATATCATGAAAGTGATTTATGAACACCGTTTTTATGGGAAACCTAAAGAAGATCCTATACCACATCTTAAGAAGTTTGATGAAAGGTGCAAAATGTTAAACTTGAGCCATGCTAATGTTAAAATTAAGCTTTTTCCTTACTCCCTAGGTGGAAAAGCCTTAGATTGGATATTAAGATGGCCACCTGGAAATTTTAGCACTTGGTTTAATTTAAAAGCTGCTTTTGTTGAAAGATTTTGTTCCATTGAAAAGATTTGTAACCTAAGACAAGTACTTATCACCTTTAAACAAGAAGAGGATGAACCTCTAGTGAAAACATGGGAAAGGTTTAGAGGCATAGCTTTTGGAATGGAACATGGTCTTAGAGATTGGATGCTCATGCATGTGTTTTATAGAGGTTTGACTGAAGCCTCTAGGGTCTTTTTGGATAATGAATGTGAGGATTCCTTCATGAATACTGCTGCTAATGATACTCACTATTTACTTGATGGCTTGCTTTTGGAAGTAAGAATTAAAGAAAGTTTAGAAAAAGCCCAAGTACCTGAAGATGTCTTTGATGACCGTTATGAAATATTCAACCTATACAATAGGGAAAAGAAAGTTGAGGAAGTTAAAATGCTTAATGAAGTCAAGGATCCTTTGCTTGACTTAGAAAATTGTAGCTTGCATGAATTAATATCTATCTTACAAAAATTTGCAAGTGATCCTTCCATCAACACTAACCAAGCAGGTTTTGGTTCTTATATTGCTAATCATGTCTTGAAAGAAAAGATTGCTAGGTACAACCAAGAGGCTATGATACCACCTAAGCTTGGGGATATGTGGATACCTAAGGTACTAGTAACTATTGGAAAAGAGACACACCATGCCATACTTGATCTAGGATCTAGTGTCTCTGTTTTATCTAAAGAACTATATGAAGTGCTTGAATTGAAAAATCTTGAAAAATGCTCTATTGAACTAGCACTTGCTGATGACTCTATTAAACATGCTTTGGGAAAAGTAAGTGATGTTATGGTAGAGTTACATATGACTTTTGTGCCTGTGGATTTTCTAATCATGGATATGGGGAATAAAACCTCTAGTCCTATTATTCTTGGAAGACCTTTTCTTCGTACCACAGGTGCTATCATTGATTCAAAGGAAGGGAATGTAAAGTTTCAGTTTCCACACAAGAAGTGCATGGAACACTTTCCAAGGAAGAGGGAACCACCAAAGTTCAAGCTCCCTCATGAGCTTCGTCCACAATAAAACAACAAGTAAGAAGCCTAGCTATATGGCTATAAAGAAAGCGCTTTGCGGGAGGCAACCCGGTTATTTTTATGTGTGATTTTTCTTTGTGTCCTCTTGCTGTAACAAGAGATTTTGTGTCTAGTTAGGTTCTGGAGTTTTTAATAAAGTGCCAAGTTTTACCCTTTTTGGTTTGAAAAGTTGCTTATAGCGTTCGGAGATTTTATTCCTGCACAAGTCAGTGCACGGTATGATTTTTAATTCTTATTCTGTAACTCCGAATGAGCTCATATTTGAACTGTAGTTGCAACTTTTCATCCTCTGTATGCATGAATTTTTCGGAATTTTTCGAGAAAGTTTGGTAGGGTAGAAAAATACGTTTTGCTGCTGCTGTTTTTCTGGACAGATTCTGTCCCATTTTGTTTGATGCATGCTTTGAGCTTTTAAGTTGAATCTTTTTGATCCAATTGAGTTTATGAGTAGGCATACAACATTATACACTTTCTGGACATGTCATATGAATTTTTGTTCAAGGATTATATGCAGCAAGGAACCTATTTGTTTATCACTATTAATGCACCCCACAGAAAAGAGATGGGAGAAACGGTGTTTTGAAGTTTTTTCACAGGGATTGGAGGAGATGCACCAAGAGCTATCCAAGGATGGTGAAGACCATAAGCTTGGGGATGTGAAGACAACCCCGCTGGACCTACACACTCTCGGTTTGCACACGTCCAACTTCTGTTTTTCGATCGAAACACTTTATCGCATAAACTTGGAGCGTCGTTTTTTTTTTTGTTTGAGTCTTGAGAGACCACCACACTATCAATTATATATGAGAGAGCTACTGGAAATATGGGTTGAAATATGTTGGATGCTTTTATAAGATTGGGAAAAGGGATGTTTGACTTGATTTTTAATGATACATATAGTTGCATGATTCATGAGCTTGTTTATGAGTAATAGTTTGCAAATTCTTTTTGTAGAGCTATCACTTATTCATGTTTTGGTGCTGATTGTTATTTACTTGGTTTAACATGGATTAGTTAGTTCTATGGACACTCATGCATGCATCTAGATGGTCAACTTTCTCCCTTTTGCTAGCCCAAAAACTCCAACAAGCAAAAACTTGTTTCCAACACCTTCAACCAAAGTTATTCCAGTGAGTCCACCATATCTACCTATTGGCTTTATGCTATTCCGAGTATGTTTAACATGTTGTTTGTGTTATCTTACCTCTGAATGAAAATGTTTATGTTATTGATTGCAATGGAAAAAATTGGTTATATAGCTCTCACGAACTTGATGCACAATGTTCTTTTATTTGCATAATAAAACTTGACCCATTGTGATTAAGATTATGATGTTTGTGGCTTGATGAATGTTTTGGGTTGGAAGTTAGCCCATATGTGCTGTCACATGGCAAGCTTTCAACACGCTCTTCATCTCATTTAGTTGATATCATGTGCTTTTGTCTATGGATGCTTATCATGTGAAATAAATGTGGAAATAGAGTGAGTTTAAATGAGTTTGTGTAAATGGTTAGAGAGACGCCTGGGCCGCTAATCTAAGCCATGCATCATTCATGGTGGAAATTTACTTACATACTATGGTGAACCTTCTGTGATACACCTTGCAATAAAAAACTATTCCAAATGGTAAATAAAAAGGGTGTTGAGATTGTTCATTTTGTTTGTTTGTCTTGTCATTTTGATATGGGCTTGTTCCATATCTTGGGACAAGAGGTACCCCAGTTGACGCTCTTGATGATACTATTATGCTTACAATGATATTTAATTGAACTTGCTTTGTTTCCCAAGTTGAGTAACACATGGTGTAAGTACTTGTATTCAAGGGGCATGAGACATTCAACCCATTCTTTATCAAGCACACTACTCATATTTGCTTTCACTTTAACCTTAATCATTCAAGATGCTATGATAGGGGCAATGAGAGCTTGACACCAATGAATACCTTATTGCAATCATTAACTTAAGTAGAAGAGTTTGGAAGTTGGATGAAACTTATGCATGCTTTACCTCTACTCACATATACATCTTTCCAAAGTGTACACCTATCATATTCAGATTTTCATCTACACTCTATGACCATTGTAGGATGTTCTACTTATCATTATGCATACATGTGTTCCATATTACTTGCTACCATGTTACACTTTGTGAACTATCAATGAACATCCTTGTCTTGAATACTTGATATCACTTCATAAACTATTTGCATATTGCTACTCCTTTGAAGAATGAATCATTTGACTATATGTAGCAATAGTAATCATCTTTGATATCCATTGTTAAGTATTAAATTGCAAAGTCCATGTTAGTTTTATCATCTTCATACTCGAGGACGAGCATGGATTAAGCTTGGGGATGTTGATGCATGTAAAATGCATACATGAACTTTGCACTTTAATTGCTTATATTCCAATCATATTTGCATCATATAAGGGTTATATCAATGTTTTATCATGATTTTGGAATATCTTATATTTCCTATTTTTATGGAATTAACCCTGCACAGGCAGAAAACCCGTTTTTTATTTTAATGTTTCAGGGACCCAAACGTCAACGAAATCACCTGGAAATTTACGGGCGTCAATATTTGGAAGGAAGAAGACTACGGAAGGAAGCGAGCAAACGGAGGCCCGAGGGCCAAACGGTGGCCCACGCGGCCAGGTAGGCCGCGTGGGACCCACCCGTTTGGGCCTCGTGGCTCCGTTGCCGTCGATCTTCTCCACCGACATCGTCTTGACCTAAAAACGCCTATAAAAAAGGTCCCCCGACGTTCTCTGGAAGGAGCGCCGCACAAACACAGAAACACCGAAACGGAGATCAGGAGCTGCAGATTGGAGGGGGAAAACTCCGGCGGGGCGCTGCCGGCGTGGTCTCCATCTTCTCCATCGACTTCTCCACCGTCTCCATGATGAAGAGGGAGTAGTCCACCTCTGGACTATGGGTTTGTGGAAGTAACTTATGTATCTCTCCTCTCTTGAGCTTCACTAATTAGCACCGTATGAGCTGCTGAACATGATTACGGTCACCGTTGTAATACCTTTGTGGTGGATCTTTATGAGTTAATATATGTTTGAGATTGCAATGTTTGTTTCAGTTATGAGTATAGATGCATATTATGTACCCCGTTCTTGTCTACTTGTTTTGATCAAGCATGTTTATGAGAGCGTGTGTGGGGGAACGTGTGCATTAGTTGGAGTAACGGGGGGTGGCTAGTGCAGTGAACGTGAGAGAAAGTTCTGCGATCCACTTTGGTATCTTTACCTTACTTTGTTACCTCACTAGGGATAAACTAAAATACCATGCTACCGGGGATGTGGGCGTGACCATTGCCACTACTCCATGACTAGATCTAGCATGTTCTTATTTTCACTTCATGTCATGATACTTAATGCTATACTCTGAGTTATCTTAATTACTGAGGTGTTATGATTTAGTTCGCATCTTGGTGGAGTATAAGAGAGGTTAATAACCAAAAGATCTCTATGTTAGGACGTGATGCCCATATATCTAAGTAACTTGTTATCAAACCCTGTGTTGCAATCTCATATGTTAACTTGTGTGTTCCATTGTCTACCACTTTATAAAGAGAGAGTGCATTTGTGAAACCATGAACCCCAGTCCATTTTTAATCATAAGAAACACCTTTCCAACACCATATACCACTTTTCTATTTTCAGCCATCATTAAATCCGAAAATACAAAAATACTTTTCATCTTGCATACATCATTCAAAAACCCAAAAATATCATTTATCATTGCATCCACCATCATTGCATATTTATTTCTTGTTTGCATTGCATAACTATCCTGATATCATTCTTACACCTTGTGCTTGACAACCACAGGTGAGGTTGAGGACCAAAACATCTAACCTTGTTTTGTAGGTAACCAAAAGAAGGATAAGAAGATAAATCTACCACTTCAGATTCCCCGAGAGTTCGATATTAAACCCTCGAGTCACCCCTCGTGGGGAAAACTGTCTTCCACTTACTATACACTCTGCACTTGGAGTCTCAACCTAAATCCCGTTATTTGTGCAGGCATCAAGACTTGCTCTTCGGGATCATCATGCGCCACTAAATTATTTGCCGTATATTATTTGCTATATTATCGATTATTTGCTGTATTTGACAATAATACAGGTATATTACAGAATTTTTACAGAAAATAATAGAAACAGTAATATATTTTGACACAGTATTAAAACAGACAGATAAATATGTACATCACCACTTAGAGCCCGAGATACATACATATATAGTGACAATTAAGTGCCAAATTAATTGTACAAAAGTTCATCTCATGTCACATAAGTCATAGTACAAATAAAGTTGTCATCGATTTCCCTCTGATGCAACCCTGGAGATGGATACAACGATGTGCCATTTCACCATCTCTTCTTGAGTCGTCGCTGGAGTCTCTTCTTCTTGAGTCGCCGCTGGGGTCTCTTGCTGGGTCGCTGACGGAGAACACGTCTAGCTCCACTGGTAGGATTGAGCCTTCTGGTGTATCGGCTCCGGGAACGGTTTATAGCAGTCTTTCGTCATCCACGTCCTCATGTCATTTTGCTTGTCTAGGCGTTCTTCGATCTCCCACTTAGACAACCCTGGAGATGAATTGGGATATATATTTGATTAATAATATAAATAGAGTATGATTTATTCATCTAATTAAGTGGATAAGTCTATAATAAAGAAAATAAAGAAGCACTTCTATCGAGTGAGGCAAGGCTTTTCTTTTACAATACATCCTACCTCTGGCGTTGTGTAAGGACCCCCATGCTTCCATGACATCTTCCAAAATGATTAGCGATAACTGCATCTGGATGCGATGGAAGTCTTCTCTAAGCTCAGAATCGGTGATTTTCCCCGCATTTGTGCTCCATTCTTGGAGACTAGGTGGCCACCTCGTTGTCTCTACATCCCGAACAAGCCCTTTAATGTGATGGAGGACGTAGAAGGCATCCTTCACGCTGCCAGACGCATGCTTGATGCAATGGAACCCGGTCCCATGCCAGAAAATGTGTTTGTTGTCCTTCGTTAAACGTTCCCCATTCTTTTCTTTGTGGAAGTGGCCTCCCTTTTGGGCATAGCCCTCGAGAACACCCTTTATTCTGGTGTAGTCTTTAAGACTCCCCGAGTCGAAATAAGTGGCAACGGACCACCTCGGGCTTACGACGATGAGTACTGCATACTCGTCACTCCTCAACACAATTGAAACGGAATGTTGGAAAGGATCAACAACGGAAGAAATCTATAAGAAAGCATAAGATACGACGGCGGCGACCGGATGTGTACTTACTCGGAAAAGAAAGGAATAAGAAAGTTGTTCTTATCCTTGTTGTTCAGCATGATTCTCTGGAGGAACTTCGTGGCCTTGGCCCGTGTCGTTGATCCTTCCACCAGCAGGCTGTCACGCATGTAGTAGGGATCCACTACCTTGATGTACGGGGTATTATCTCTCCTAATCCTCATCGCTTGGTTGAGCGCGTATAGGCGGACCAAGTTATAGTCCAGCCGTCTAAAGTGAAACAGTTTGAAGACGTCCTCGTACGATATGAAAAACAGATCCGCGGGGGTTTCATGGACGAACTCGGCCAAGTCTTTTGGCACCTTGACAGTGAACACCGGGTAATTTGGATTATCTTCTTTAAGAAGGTTGCTCTCTCGCGTCAAGATAGCATTTTGCAAAGAGAGCATGCATCCGTCTGCGAGGTGGAGCAGCTCCCGAGACAGGATCGGTTGACCAGCTTCATGAACTCGGCTCAAGCCATCCGCACGGGGTGATACCATGTCTTCATACCCCCGGATAGTCGTCTTAGGAGCTGGCTTACTTCTCTTCCTGTGCTTCTTCTTCTTTACCTCTGGGGATGCTGGGGGTGCATCTTCTGTAGTAGGCACATTGATTGAGTACTTGTTGGAGCCGAAGCTGATCACTGGGGGAGGCCCTTTTCTTCCTCCCTCAATCCAAACCCTGACAGACTCACAGACGGTAGTAAAGATCGACGTGAACGTCGTTGTCACTGCCTGTGCGATGACCGTCTGAATCATACTATTTTCCTCTCTCGGTTCCTCGCCTCCTGTTCGAGAACCCCCGGCCTCGTTATTGTCAGCCATGTTCGTCTCACCTATAAGAAAAAAATGTCGAAGTTAGTACACCAAATATAAGAAAAAAATCACTTAATTAAGTACTAAGATACCCGGCCCATGCATTAGTCGCAATACCCCATATGTCTTGTTTTTAGCAAAGCCATGCCAAAATTCACGAAAAATTTCGGCATGACCTTTGCTAAAAAAGGGACATATGGAGTACCCGAATTTCCCGGAACGGAAGTTAATCGACGTTCCGGCAAACTCAAGGGCCTCATGGGTACCTGCAGACATTTCACAAATCATGTTGCCGGCATCTCCGGCCGGCCAACAACAAACACATATCCACATCTGCCGGCCGACAACAAACACAATACCACATCCACATCTCCACGTGTCCTATTTTTTAGCAAAGTCATGCCAAAATTCACGAAAAAATTCGGCATGACCTTTGCTAAAAAAGGGACATATGGAGTACCCGAATTTGCCGGAACGGAAGTTAATCGACGTTCCGGCAAACTCAAGGGCCTCATGGTTACCTGCATAGATTTCACAAATCATGTTGCCGGTATCTACGGCCGGCAACATCCACATACACGACACGCTGGTCGGAACACAAACAACCACGACACGATGGTCGTGGTAGCACAGAACACATGGTCACCGGGTTAACCAATAGCTCACCAAAGGGGGAACTGTAGTTGAGGAGATAGTTGATGTAGTCGAAGCCGGTGGTCTGCACAAGAAAAAAAAAATTCACATCCATATATATCTTCATTTCCTTTAAAAAGTACCAACTTTGGAGCATTTCTAAAGCATCAAATCTTGATCCTATTTCACATTAACCCTCATGGATCTCTTGTACTAAGTTAGTACTTCATAATTAACCCCAGAAATAATTTTTTGAATACATCTAGAACCTTAATTGAAGGCATTTTTGTAGGTATGTTTAAACAGTGACCATATTTAACTTAGCAAAATTTTAAATTTTTTTGGTCTCCAAAATTTTCCTAACACCACTAGCACCAACTAGAAGCATTAGCAACTACTTGCAGCAAGCACTCAACAACCAAATGAATCAAATTCTGTAAAAATATGGGTTTGGCATTTGACCAAACACCTTGTGTGCAGGTGTGGAGGGGAGGGAGAGGGGATGGAAGGAGCAGCACCTCGGGGAGGGGATGGTGGAGGGGAGGGGGAGAGGGGATGTCGAGGGCGTCGGCGGCGTCGGCGTCGAGGTGGCGGGCCGGTGGCGAGGACGCGGTGGAGTGGCGGCGAGGACGCGGTGGTTGTCGAGCGCGCGGTGGAGTGGCGGCGAGGACGCGGTGGTCGTCGAGCGCGCGGGCGGGAGCTGCCGGCGGCGAGGGCGCGGTGGTCGTCGAGCGCGCGGTTAATAATTTGGGACTTGGCGAATTTTGGATGAAGAGGCGCAGCGCGATGGCGGGTCCACATGTAAGTGGGCACAAAAGATTTCTGTGGCGCACCGTTGGATTGGTGCGCCACAGAAAGGCAGGATTCTGTGGCGCACCAATCCAACGGTGCGCCACAGAATTGTCTAGTACAAAATTTAAAAAGCTGTGCTGCTGTTTGATGACACAAACAGCAACACAGCCCAGTGGTTTCCAACAGTCCGAATTAACCCTGATAGCCAGGTTCGAATCCTGGCAAACTCACTTTTTTTTTAACTTTTTTTCTTTAAAATTTGGTTCAAAAACTTGCATTGTCTCACACACAATGTATATTCAATTCATACACATATTCAAAAACTTGCATTGTCTAGTACATATTCATGATCATACATATATATGCTTCCATTGTCTCACACACACACACAAATTAAATACACCAAAAAAGTATTCTTCGTCTTGTTGGTTCCGCGAGCTAGCTTCTCTTCTTTCCCTTCTTCGCGGTTGAAAACTTTAGGCCGGTCACCTTGAGATTTCTTCGCGTGAACGGACAACCTTTAGTAGGTAGGGAGGTCTTCCTTCTTTGTGTACTAGTAGTAGGCATGTCGAAGAACTTGTCGAATTCCTCCTCGATCTTTGGCTCGTTGTCCAAGTCTTCCTCGGTGGCGTCTCCTTCCATTCCGATGATGCTCCTCTTGCCCCTCCTCACGACAACACGGCTAGGCTTTGACGGGTCGGTAATGAAGAAGCATTGCTCAACTTGGCTAGCGAGTACCCATGGCTCATTTTTTGCGGAGGCGTTCTTCGATTTGGCATCGGGTATAACCATGGTGGTAAAATACCGGTCTTCTTTGACGACGTCCTTGGCCCATCTCACACGGAACATTGGCACCAACTCTCCACAGTAGTTGAGCTCCCATATCTCCTCGATCCTTCCGAAGAATCTTTCCTTGACAGTAGCCTCGTCATCGGCGTAGGATAGCATAGTTACTCCTGAGTTTTGATATTCGCTATACCTGTCCTTTTCCTCGGTGCAGAATCTGAAACCGCCGATGTCGTACGACTGATAGGTCTTTACGTTCTGCCCGGGGCCCTGTGATAAGGAGAATATGAGTTTTTCCTCTTCCGTAGATGGCTTCCTGCTCTCTGCTTCAAGCAGTTGCCTTTTCTTGAACCAACGCGTCAAGCTGGAGTTGTGCTCTCTGATTACGTCTCCCTTCTTCCTCTGCCGTCTCATGTCGACGTAATTCTGCTCGATTAAGATTTTGTGCTCTTCCACAAAATATTCGGTCACTTTTAAGTGTTGTAGCGCGACCCGGTGAGCCCTGTCGAGGTCGTCTTTTTTACCATGAATGCCAACAAAGATTGAGCGGTAGCCGTCGTGGTGACCAACTCCATCGAGCCTGCCGAGGTGTGTCCTGGTGGGCAGACCGACATCCTCGTTCTCGGTCCTTAGATAATTCTGGCAGAAGGAGATGCACTCGTAGGTTAAAAATCCCTTGGCCATGCTTGCGTCTGGACGGGCCCTGTTGCGAACGTATCCTTTCATGACACCGTTCTGCCTTTCGAACGGCATCATGTAGTGCAGGAACGTCGGACCGAGCTGCCTGATGTCATCAACGACATGGAGAAGGAGATGCACGCAGATATCAATGAATGCGGGCGGGAAGTAAATCTCGAGCTCGCATAGTATCACCACGATCTCTTCCTCAAGCATGTCGAGCTGCTTCACGCCGATCGACTTCCTGCTGACGACGTCGATAAAGTTGCAAAGGGCAGACAACGTATCACGGACGTGCTCATCCATTAACCCTCGGATCGCAACGGGAAGTATCTGTGTCATCAGCACGTGACAATCGTGAGACTTCATGCCGGTGAACCTCTTCTTTGTTGCATCCAGATATCTGCTTATCTTCCCCGAGTAACCGTGAGGAACTTTGACTCCTAGAAGGCACCTGAAAAACTGCTCGAGCTCCTCCGGACTCATACTGAAGCAGGCAGCGGGAAGCATCACCGTGTTCTTCTTTGCCCTTTTGCGGCGACCTTGAGTCCCTTCTGTCTGATCATCATCATCATCGTCGTCATCACTATCGGGGGCCTGAAGTTCTGTCCTGATGCCAAGCCATTTCAGATCGTATCTTGCTTTCGTCCCATCCTTGGTCTTATCCGACATGTGGCAAAGTGTGCCAAGCAGACTCTCGGTAACATTCTTCGTAATGTGCATCATATCGAGGCTATGTGGCGTCTTGAGGACCTTCCAGTACTCCAAGTCGTGGAAAACAGACCTCGCTTTCCATACACCCAGCAGTGGATCTACCTTCGGTCGCTTCTTTCCCGGCGCTGGGCACTCCTTCCAGTTTTTCAAAAGCTCGTCGATTTCTGTGCCGCTCCTCGGGCACGGGGCTCTTTCGGGCTCGTCTTTACCATTGAACAAATCACCGCGTTTTCTCCACGGGTGATCCATGCGAAGCCACCTTCGAGCCCCTGGGAACACGGTTTTCGAAGACCCGGGATCCCTTGGTAGCTGGAGATGCGGGGTCTTATCCATGCACTTGACACATGCGCAAAATCCGTGACCTACCTGGGCCGATACATATGAGCAACCAGGATAGTCCTGCACCGTCGTGAACAACGCGGCTCTCATATCAAAATAATCAGCTGTGTAGGCGTCCCACGTACGGGCTGGCGTCTCCCACAACGTGGCTAACTCCTCTTTCAACAGCCCGAGATACAGATGTATGTCGATACCTGGTTGTTTCGGCCCCTGAATGAGAATACTCATGTGTATGTACCTTTGCTTCGTGCACAACCACGGGGGAAGGTTGTAAGGCCATACAAATACGGGCCAGGTGCTATGGGTGCTACTCTGGTTGCCGAACGGATTGAGTCCATCGGTGCTCATACCCAGCCTGACGTTCCTTGCGTCGCCCCCAAAATTTTCGAAGGCCATGTCCAATTCTTCCCACTGGCGAGCATCTGAAGGGTGTGTCAGGATCTTTCCCTTCTCCGGATCTTCTTGGGGCTTCTCCCTTTCCGCATGCCATTGCATGAGCTTTGCTTCCTTAGGGTCTACGAAATACCGCTGCAGACGGGGAGTGATAGGAAAGTACCATACCACTTTTCGAGGAACTTTCTTGTCCTTCCCACTCTTGTACCGTCCTTGGCCGCACACCGGACATGTGTATCTGTCCTTGTACTCGCCCCGATAAATTGCGCAATCATTGATGCAGGCGTGGTATTTAACGTGCGGTAGGTCAAGAGGGCACACGACTTTCTTGGCATCCTCGATACTAGTTGGCAATGTGTTCCCCTCGGGAAGACGATCGTGGAAGAATTTCATGTTCTTGTTGAAGCTCACGTCGGTCCATTTGTTTTCCGTCTTCATCTCCAGAGCATCAAGCGTTACTTGCAAGCGCGTATCCTGTGGCCGGCACCCAGGATACAACGGAGTCTTCCCGTCTATCTCCATTTGCGCCAGCTTGGCTTTCTCTCTGGCTGCAGCTCTGTCGTTGCTCGTCTCCTTGAGTAGCAGTTCTTGAACATGAGGGTCCTGCAAGGCCGAAATTAGCGAGGTCTGCGTGTTCGCGTCTTCTCCACCATCTACTCCTTCATCATGACCGTGTCCGCCGGCATCTCCTTCGTCACCATGATGATCTTGTTCGCCGGCATCTCCTTCGTCATGATGATCTTGTCCGCCGACATCTCCTTCGTCATGATCATGATGATCTTGTCCGCCGACATCTCCTTCGTCATGGTTGAAGCCTAACATGAAACCGCGCCTGAGCAGGTGATCCTCCAATTGTCCGGAATCAGGGTCGATCCAGCTCACGAGTTTACATTTTCGACACGGACATCTTATCTGGCGCCTGTTGCACCGAATCATGTCCGCCTTCGCTTTTTCCTTGTATCTACTGATTCGACCGGAGCTCATCCTGACGACCATGGTTGCGGCCTACGCGGTATACATAGAGCACAAACAAGAGTATGTTAATTAGAACCGCAACATGCATGCACACACATTAGTTGGCCCATGCATTAGTCGCAATACCCCATATGTCCTATTTTTAGCAAAGTCTCATGCCAAAATTCACAAAAAAATCGGCATGACCTCTCCTAAAAGTAGGACATATGGAGTACCCGAATTTGCCGGAACGGAAGTTAATCGACGTTCCGACAAACTCAAGGGCCTCATGGGTACCTGCAGACATTTCACAAATCATGTTGCCGGCAACATCCACATACACGACACCATGGTCGGAACACAAACAACCACGACACACATCCGGCCATACACACACCGTCGGCGCCACCAAACATGCATATGCATGTTCATCATCCATGTAGATCCATGTCTCACCTAGTAGATTCGGTGCCGAGACGTGACCGCGATCGATGAGAGAGCGTGTGATGTTGGAGAGAAACTAGTGGACAAAAAGAGATGTATTGGAGGCTCTCCTAAACCCTCACCAATAATCTATCAAACAAAATAGGTTTAACTAAAAAAAATGGAGAAAACTATGGGCAAAATAGGAGGGGAGGGAAGAGAAATACGAGCTAGGTGGAGGTGGAGGAGGAAGAAGAGAAGAAGTAAATGGTGGTAGGTAGAGGGGTTGTCACCTTTTTGTAGATCTGGAGGCAACATTCTGTGGCGCATGCATCACGGTGCGCCACAGAAACATGTCTTTCTGTGGCGCACCACCATGCATGCGCCACAGAATGTTGCCCACTTAAATTATTGGTGGGGCCGCACCATTTTTCTATGGCGCACGCATGCACATATGCGCCACAGTATTTTGTGGCGCATTAGGAGTGGTGCGCCACAGAACATTTTTTGTGGCGCATGGTAGGTTTGGTGCGCCACAGATAGGGAATCCACAGAAAGGCACTTCCTACTAGTGTTTGCATTGGCAACACTCCTCCTTCTACCACCGTCACGCGCATGGCGTGCTTGGCGTCCTGGCGGAGGTCGTGCACTAGTTGTTCCGTGTTCACCGTGTCCAACAGGCTGGTAGCCCAAGGGCTCCGCTTCTCAGTGCCACGCTCGGAGTGCACCGATTTGGCCAAGAGGCGACCCATCAGCTCGTCATCGTTGGTGATGGTGGTGAGCTCCTCTCGTCGTTGCTGGAGAACTCGTCGAGGGAAAAAGTCGTCGAAGGAGGAGGAGGAGTAGGCGATCAAGGCCTGCATCGGCTACTCCATGTCCATTTCGCGACTAATGGGATAGAGAAATTGCATGTCAAGGGTTTTATTTCGCGGTCGAGCGATCGATTTTGCGGCGGACGGGATCGTGGGAGGGGGATGGGCTAACTCCAAATCCCTCGGTACCCTTTGTATAGTGGCAGAGGGGGTCGGTATGTGGTACCCATGGTATTTTTTTATCCAAACCGGGCCCATACGTGTTGCATGTTCGAGACTAAAAAAAAACAAATGGCATATCGAACGGAATTTTCTCGGCTGGGTTATTGGGTATATGTTGGAGACGCGTTGAGAAAGGCTAAAATGGAAAGGCTAAATAGTCACCAGATAGTTCAAATGGATCCCGAGCACCATGTAGCTCATTTTTTCAAAATTCGAAATCGGCACTTTTTAGTTTGCAAAAATCACGAAAACATTCCCAGATGTAGATAGTGTCGAGATCTAGAAGCGTGCTAAATTTCAACGCAAAATTCGTTGTATGCTAGGCTACACAAAAAAGATAAATGAGGCAAAATTTCAATTTTTAAAAACTGTGTACCGATTCACCACCAGATGCATCCATTTGCCATTTTTGCCTAGTCCACCATTCACAGTTATAGAACCTATAACTGTCTACATCAGAGTTTTTTCCCTATTTTTGGAAACGTAAAAAACAATGTTTGTGGTTTTTTCAAAAAAACAATCTACATGGAGCTCGGGCTCCAAAACGCCTCTCTCAAAAAGTCACGTCTTACATCATAGGATCTGAACTTGAGGCCCGCCTCTCGTTTAGCAAATACAGTCGGGAGTGTGGACGTTGCCTCATCAGTTGCATTGGGATACGGCCACGCAACGTGAGAGAGACCTTATGATCAGATGAAGGAAGAATATTGCTGCAGGAGTGCATGGGATGGCAAAGAAAGAATGGACTGAAACAAAAACTACGCAGTTATCATCTCACGGGTCTCGCACATGTCTGCCTCCACTCGATATACCGTCGGGACTACGGAAAGCTAGCTGCACAGGAAGTCAGGAACGGGTGCTCAACCGATATCTCCTTTTCATCATCGGTTTACTGGGACTGGTTTTAATGCTGGATTTGAGCTTTTAGGTAAACGGGACTTGCATGCAGCACAGACCATCACCAAATGGCTGTCCGCCTGTCATGCAATGTAGTAGCAGTTCAACAAGTAATTAAAATATTAGAACACGTAAATAGATATATGAGATGCCAGGAAACGTGCAGGATATGGCGCTGGTCCAAACGACAAAACCGGCGTTAGTCGTGGCCTAGGATTTCTCTATCTCTACTATATATCTATATATCTATATATATACTATCTAAAAGAAATTTTCGTTCCTTGTCAAGCTTTTTGTTTTCTCCCCACCTGTCATATGGTTATTACAATTCTCATTAATCAGCATTAAAGATCAAATCAGCATTAATGATGCCCGGTTTTATATTGCCCCTTTTTTCTTTTTTCCCTAAACTGGCAATCAATTAGCATTAACTCATGTGTGGCCTTTCGCAACGAGATGGTTCTGCCGTGATCGATCCGCCGCCGCAATAGACGCGGCTTGCCTACGCCCCGCCGGTGCGCCCATCCGTGCGCCGTGCGTGCTTAGCCGGCATCCAACGATTCCCCTTTCTTCTTCCTCCACGTTCTTCTCTTTTGCAAAAAAGAAAAAAGAAAATATGACCGCAATACTCGCATTCACCTCGTTTGGTCGTTTTCCCTCGTGCATCCTCCTCATCGGCAGCCCAGCCACCGTACTTCTACCTCTCCTCACACAACGGCAACAACCGTCGTTGTTGACCCTCGATCGAACAAAACTCACGTCTTTGCCTCCACTGTATTTTCCCTCTGATAACTACAAATATTCTGAACTCCAAGGTAGCAGCATGCAAAACTTGTATGACCTCCCAGACGGCGGCAAGCTGGCGCTCCACGCGGAGGTCTTGGACGGCAGCGGATCCGCAAGCGGAAGAGACGGCTTGCTTGCAGGCCACGGCTGCTTCCTCGTCCTTGTGTAGTATTGAGCATAGCGAGGCGACGGGAGCGAGCTAATCGTGGAGGCGGCGAGCCTATCATCGCCTACTGTGTACGGCTGCTTGACGGCGGCAAGCTGGTGCTCGACGGGAAAGTCGAGGATGGCAGCGGAAGCGCAAACGGAGGAGCTGGCTTCCTCGCAGTCCATGGCAGCCACTTCCTTATCATTTCTATGTGTGGATCATGGCCAGCGACGGAGGCGAGCTGATTGTGGAGGCGGCGTGTACAAGCATGGACTGGACACCGATGGGAGAGCCAAACTAGAACGTACAGTAGTTCGTATCGACATGGTATTTCCTTTTTTTCTTAACAAAAGAAAGCGATTTAGTGGGAGAAGAAAGGGAGTCGCTGGATTGCTGCCACGTACCCACGGCGCACGGATGGGCGCACACGCGGGGCACATGCAAGCCACGTCCACCACAGTATCGTGTGCCTGCTTGGGTGGGCGGCAACGGCGGTAGAAACACCCGGTTGTTGTTCTACAGCTACCTGCCCAACGGCAGCCTGACCGACTCTTCCATGGCAGATTGGGGCGCGCGCTACGACATCGCCCTAGGCGTGGCACACGCCATGATGTACCTTCACCACGACTGTGTGCCAACCATCCTGCATGGAGACATCAAGTCCATGAACGTACATCTCGCGCTGGTATATGAGCCGTACATGCACCACGAATGCGTGCCAACCATCCTCCACGCACTTACTATTACTATCCAGTCATTGCGACAGGTATGCATATTGGGCAAAAATGCTCCACACTGTTTATTTTGACTTGCTTATCTCAAGTATTTTTTAGCTCCTTATATTTTGCTGCGGACAGCGGGACTCTGTTCATCCGGATCTTCCGCGCGGCTTCAACGCCTTTGCTGCGGGAGCTCCTTGCACATTGGTGGCACCGGCGGAGGCGGGATTGGAGGGCAGGATAACACATAAGGACGCGTGTAAAGCCGTTTTGGGCGCGTGTGGTGGACATGGTGGCTACTCCATCAACGGGTCTGATGTCCATGTTGCCGTTTTTGGAGACCAACACGGCGAGGCATTGTTATTACAATTCTCATTAATATGAAGCCCAAACTGGCAAGGCAAGGTTAAGTTGTCATACAAAGGTAGAGAACGATCACTAGGACATGAAAGGTCTACATGTCCATCTATTTTTCTTAGATATGTGATGCTGCTGCAAGCAAAGAAGAGTTGTAATCCTTGTCGAAAAAATTACATGCATACTAGATGTTGACAAATCAGCATTGGTCATCTACCTTCTGATGTGTTTTTAGCTGCCTGCTCGATGGGCAAGTTTTGAATATCAGTTTCATTTGAAGGAGTGATATGTAGAACAGCAGATAGTAGACATGATTTATTTTGTACCTTTTGCATTTGCATCTCTTAAATTTTGCTAAGTAGCATAAAAGGCTGATGCATGCAAAACATTGTAATATCCGAAGCATATTAGAAGCAGCGCTCAATTATTTAACCCACATAGTTGTATAATTTTTCATTAGGAAGAGTCTTATATGATGTTCAATCAAAGCATGTGTAACACTATCCAAACTCTCTCACAAGATATATCAACTTTTTGATCAATACCGTCAATAGATTTTCGTTTTGCCCCGTGGCAACGCACGGGCATTTAGCTAGTATACTTCAACGTGCTTTTCATAATGATCTAGTACTTTATTTACAAGTTCAGACAATTATATCCAGAATAATTGGAACACACACTGAAAAATATTTCCTAGCACAAACAATAGTTGCATCAAAGTCATGCTAAGTTAGCTACTCCCTCTGATACTGAAAAAGTGACGCAGAAACTGAGCTACGTACATACAAATTTCTGAACTGATCACGACACTTAAATAGGATTAGAGGGAGCATATTTTTATATCTTGATTTTTATAGTGCTTTGTGTTGGGAAACCGACGTACGTACCACGCGTGGGTCACACCCTTTCTTGGGGTGGGGGTTTCCCTCTAGATTGGTGCTCAACCCTATCCCCTCTCCCACCTATATACCCATGTATTGTATGAAGAGATACACACCATTGATAATAAAGATCAGTCCCGCCTATATCTCCGTGTTCTTTTACTTTTTGCATCTGTGATTGTGCCGCGTGTACGACTCTTTCGACTACGCTCTCGCTCCACGCCTAGGGACCGGACTCGCCGGCAAAGGTTGTGGAACACGTTATCAGCACGTACTGCTCCGCCAACTGGTCTGCATCGAGCCTCCCTCAAACAGGCTCTCGTCGTTCATCGCGGAGGTATAATCCAAATCCGATCGCAACAACGGTTTTACATCTATTTATGTTTCCGTTCTTGCCATACGTTTTATACTACCTACGTTGTGGATTTTGCTGAAATATTGTTGAAATATTAGCATCTAATATTTCCAGATAAATCCCTAAAGGCCCATTTTGTCACGACTCACTTTGTCACGACGTGCTCGCGCGCTGCGGTTTGCGGGAATCTCGCGCGCCGCGAGTTGAAGCAGATGAACGGTCAACTGAAACGCTTGCCTTAATGGAAAATGAATATGCACTGAAACGTTTGTCTTAAGTGTTCTTAAGTACGGGAGTTTAAAGAATTCATTGTGAGCTGAAATGTCTGTCTTAAGTGCTCTTAAGCACGGGAGTTTTTAGAATTCATTGCGCTTAATGGAGAATGAATTTGAGCTGAAATGTTTTGTCTTAAGTGCTCTTAAGTACAGCCGTTTCCAGTCTCTTAATTCTCTCCTTAATTGCGTGTGTTTCCGTTGGTCTTCCTCCTGCGTGTGTGGCTATATGAGAGAGGTCGCTCCTCTCCAGCAAACACACGAGAAAGATCGCATCTGTTTGCGCCGCCACCATAGTTGTTCCTCTCGATGTTGCTGCCATCGCTGATCCCATCCCGTCCACCGCGTACACGGCTGACGGGAGAGCAGGCCTCCGAAACTCCGTCTCTCCAGATCCTGTACGGGAGAAGGGCGATTAGGTTTTTGGGGAGCATCTCCTACGCGACTGCTCGCTCAAGTTTGTCCGCTTCAACTACATCTACATCAACTACATCCGCATCACCTTCGTCCTCACCATGGCCACCGAAGCCGACAAGGAGAAGGCTGCTGCTGAAAAGAGGATCGCCGACGAGGCCACCTCCTCTGCTGCTGCTGCGGCCAACTGGCCTACTGGAGGGTATACCATGTTTATCCCTCTCCTGATTATTTCCATCATCGTAGTACTAGGAATATGCGTAGATGTTCTACTATCTGCCTAGTACGTAGTTTCATCATCAAGTTTCAGTATGTCATTAGCACTGTTTACGTCATGTTCATGATTTATTATTGGATTAATTTAATCGAACAATTGCCTATATCCTCAACAATCCAAAAACCTAATATGTGTAGGCAATTTTCGATCCAAGGTTTTGCTACTGCACTGAAACCAGCCCCGTTTACGGGACATATTTTAAGCGTTGGCAAACCAAAACCACCTTATGGCTCACTACGATGAACTTGTTCTGGGTCGCCGGTGTTACTCCCACTGGAACGATTGCTCCTGAACAGGAGAAGGCGTTCAGCGAAGCCACCGTTGTCTTTGTTGGAGCCGTTCTGAGCGTGATCGGATATAAGTTGGTTGATGCATATTTACATGTGCGGGTTGCCAAGGACTTGTGGGAGGCGCTCGAATCTAAATTCGGCGCAACCGATGCTGGAAGCGAGATGTACACTATAGAGCAGTTCCACGATTACAAGATGGTTGAAAACCTTTCTGTATTGGAACAAGCTCATCAGATACAGTGCATCGCTAAGGAGTTTGAGCTTCTCAAGTGTGTGCTACCGGGCAAATTTGTCGCGGGATGCATAATCGCTAAGCTGCCTAACTCCTGGAGGAACTTTGCTACTACTCTGAAACACCAGAGGCGTGAATTCTCGGTTGAGGATGTCATCGGCCATCTGAGTGTCGAGCAGAATTCGAGAGCAAAGGACTCGCACGGAAAAGGGACCGAGGGAACTTCTGTTGCCAATTTTGTACAGAAGAATTCCAACTTCCACAAGCCCAAGGGGAAACATGGTATCCAACAGAATACTGACTTCAAGAAGAAGGGCAAGAAGTCCTTCAACAAGGATAAGAATAAAGGAGCCTGCTTCACATGTGGTTCAGAGGAACATTGGGCTACCAAGTGCCCAAAGAAGTTCAAGAAACCAGGACAGGACTCTAAGTCTGTCAACATGATTGTGAGCAACAATGAGAATGGTGCATCTGGGTACGGTAATTTGTTTACTGTATTTTCTGTTTGTCAGTCTAACGGTTGGTGGATTGACACAGGTGCAAATATTCATGTATGTTCTGACATCTCATTGTTTTCTTCTTATCAGGTCACAGGGAACGGATCTGTACTGATGGGGAATGGCGCAAGTGCTTCTGTTCTTGGTGTTGGCACGGTCGATCTGAAGTTTACTTCGGGAAGGATCGTACAGCTCAAGAACGTGCAGCATGTTCCCGCCATCAAGAATAATCTCGTTAGTGGCTCCCTTCTATGCAGAGAAGGGTTTAAGTTGGTATTTGAGTCTAATAAAGTAGTTGTTACGAAATATGAACTGTTTGTTGGAAAAGGCTATAAATGCGAAGGCTTGTTCCGCTTTTCCCACGCTGATTTTTGTAATAAAGTCGTGAACAATATTCATTCGAATGTTAATGAAGCAGAAGTTTGGCATTCACATCTTTGTCACATTAGTTTCGGTTGTATGACCCGGCTAGTAAAATCTAATTTAATCCCAAGTTTCACTTTAGTCAAAGGTTCTAAATGCCATTCGTGTGTACAAGCAAAGCAACCTCGCAAGCCCCATAAGGCTACGGAGGAGAGACATGGCACCGTTAGAACTCATACATTCTGATTTATGTGAGATGAATGGTGTGTTGACTGAAGGTGGAAAGAGATACTTCATGACTCTGATAGATGATTCCACTAGATTTTGCTATGTATATTTGTTAAGCACCAAAGATGAGGCTCTACACTACTTTAAAATCTATAAGGCAGAAGTTGAGAATCAACTTGAAAAGAAAATTAAGCGAATCCAGTCAGATCATTGTGGAGAGTACTTCTCTAATGAGTTTGATTCTTTCTATGCGGAACATGGTATTATTCATGAGAGGACGCCTCCCTATTCGCCTCAGTCAAATGGGGTTGCCGAACGGAAAAACCGTACTCTAACTGATTTGGTTAACGCCATGTTAGATACATCGGGTTTATCCAAGGCATGGTGGGGGGAGGCCATATTGACATCATGTCATGTCCTGAATAAAGTTCCGACAAAAGACAATGAGATTACTCCCTATGAGCAATGGGAGAAGAGAAGGACGACACTCTCATACTTACGTACTTGGGGCTGTTTGGTGAAAGTCAATGTGCCGATCCACAAAAAGCGTAAGCTTAGACCAAAGACCGTGGATTGTGTTAATTTGGGCTACGCTAAGATTAGCGTCGGCTATAGATTTCTAGTAGTGAAATCTGAGGTACTTGATGATAATCCCCAAGAGCAAGGAATCACTGTAGCATAATTCGATAAGTATTTGAGTGTCGAACCCACGAGGAGCTGAAGGTAAACTATCTATTCTCTAAAGCCCTATAACCCTCTTATATGGCCTTTTATGCATAGCAATAAATTTAAATATGAAAGGAACTAACTAATGAAAGCAAGTGATGTGGAATGGGTTTATCTCGTAACAAGTTTCTCAATCAAGTTTCAAACGCAAGTTTCTTAGAGCAAGTTTCTCTCAGCAGTTTTCTCAAGCAAGTTTCTCAAAGTAGCAAGTAGCAAATATCTCAAGGGAGCAAATGTTCTAGCAATTGTTATTTCATTCGTGTGGTTATCACAATTAGTGAAGCACATGTTTCAGCCTTAGTTGTTTCTTTTAGGTGGGAGCCATAAATAGGTGTAGCCAAGTAAATGAGCAAATTACACAACTCTTATGATGGATCTCATGGCCAAGTAAATGTGCAGCACAAGAATTATTAAGACATAATTGTCCCACCATAGCCTTAAGTCCTAGGGTCCCCCAAATATATCCCCCATAAAGTAACTTCAAGTCTCAGACCACGGTTTCTGTCTACTCCGTCCCGTCCTACTCAATCCATTACACTACGGTGATCACCTTACATGCATTCCCCAACATATGCGTGCACTCATACATTGTACATCAAGACAATCATAAAAGATAACAAAACTTGTATGCAACCAATCAACGAACTATTTCACTTTTGCCATGAACAAATCACTTCTCAAACATAGATGAGGAGACACAATAGATCAAGGGAATAGTATATTGCATCATATATCATGTTTGCCAAGAGTTTACAGTGGAGAGATGGAGATGATCTTGCTGTAGATGTTGATGATGAACACGCCAGAGGGGGTGGAGCCCTCCGGAGTTGATTCCGGCGGCGTTTCCCCCTCCGACCTTCTCCGGCGGCAGCCTTCTGACTCTCTGTTTCGTGGTTTTGTGTTTCTCCGCCGCCTCCTTTTCGCGAAAGCCCTGGGGGGTCTATATATAGTCGTTTTTAGGTCGAGACGAAGCTTCGGGAAGAAGGATCGACGGCAGCGGAGGCTCGAGGGCCATTTTGGTGGGTCCCACGCGGTCAGGGAATCTGGCCGCGTGGGCCCACCTCTTTCGGCCTTCTGGTCTCTGTTTCTTCGTTTCCTTTGCGCCTACGTTTCGTTCCTTCCAAAAAGTGATCCCCGTAAAATCTCAGGTCATTATGACGTGATTTGGTCGCCTGAAACGTAAAAATATAGAAAAAGGGGTTTTCTGACAGTGCAGGGTTAATTCCAGAAAAATGGGGAAATTGTTAATTATCCCCAAAACTCAATATAAATCATGAATATAACCCTTATATGATGCAAATAACATGGAATAACATGTAATAAAATGTAAAGTTCATGTATGCATTTTACATGCATCAACATCCCCAAGCTTAACCCATGCTCGTCCCGAGTATGAAGGTGATAAAACTAACATGGACTTTGCATTTTAATACTATCAATGGATATCAAAGGTGATTACTATTGCTACATAAAGTCAAATGATTCATTCTTCAAAGGAATAACAATATGCAAGATAAATTATGAAGTGATATCAAATACTCAATGTAAAGATGTTCAATGATAAATTCACAAAGTGTAACATAGAAGAAAGTACTATGGACCAAATGTATGCATAATGAAAAGTAAAAACATCCTATGGTGGTCATAGAGTACTTCTTATGAAAACTGAATATAAAAGGTGGACACTTTGGATAGATAAATAAGTAGAGGTAAAGCATGAATAAGTTTCATCTAACTTCCAAAACTTCTACTTAAGTTAATGCTTGCAATGTGGTAGTCATTGGTGTGGAGCTCTCATTACCCCTATCATAGCATCTTGAATGATTAATGTTTAAAGTGAAAGCAAATATGAGTGGTGTGCTTGACAATGTATTGGTTGAATGTCTCATGTCCCTTGAATACAAGTACCTACACCATGTGTTACTCACTTTGGTCCACAAAGTAAATTCAAATAAAGGTCATTGCAAGTAATAATAGTATCATCAAGAACTGCACTGGGGTACCTCTTGCCCCTTGACATGAACAAGCCCATGTCAAAACAACAAGACAAACAGACAATGAACAATCTCAGCACTCTTTTATTTACTATGGGTATAGCTTTTTATTATGAGGTGCATCACTGAATGAACATTATGGTTATGCTGTAAATTTCCACCATGAATGATGCATGGCTTAGATTAGCGGCCCAGGCATTTCTCTAACCATTTATACAAACTCTTTGAACTTACTAAGTATCCACATTCATTTCACCCATGATAGGCATCCATAAACAAAAGTACATGACATCAACTAAATATAAATAAGTGCAATGTTGAAAGCTTGCCATGTGACAGCACATATGGGCTAACTCCCAACCAAAACTATTGTCAAGCCCACAACTTCATAATTTTAATCACAATGGTTCATGCTTATTAAATGCAATAAAAGTAAATTGTGCATCAAGTTCGTGAGAGCTTTTAACCAATTTTTCCCATGACAATCAATAACATAAGCATTTAATTCAGAAATGTAGATAACAATATAACATGATAAACATACTTGGAATAGCATAAAACTAATAGGTAGATATGGTGGACTCACTGGAAAAACTTAGGTTGAAGGTGTTGGGAAACAAGCTTTTTACTTGTTGTAATTTTTGGGCTAGCAATAGGGAGAAAGTTGACCATCTAAATGCATGCATAAGTGTCCATAGAACTAATCAATCCATGTTAAACCAAGTAAAGTTAAAATTCAACATCTAAACATGGTAAAAGATAGCTCTTGACAACACACTTGCAAATTAACATTCATTCAAAGCACATGAATTATGCAACTATATGTATCTTTTAAAATCAACTCAAACATCCCTATCCCAATATATTTAATAGCATCCAACATAATTCAACCCAAATTTCCAGTAGCTCTCTCATATATAAATGATAGTGGTGGTCTTATTAACAAACCGAAATAACAAAAGCAAAAAAAAAAACAGACGCTCCAAGTTTATACGATAAAGTGCATTGATCGAAAAACAGAAGTTAGACGTGTGCAAACCGAGAGTGTGTTGGTCCAGTGGGGTTGTCTTGACATCCCCAAGCTTATGGTCTTCACCATCCTTGGATAGCTCTTGGTGCAGCTCCTCTAATCCCTGTGAAAAAACTTCAAAACACCGTTTCTCCCATTTCTTTTCTGTGGGGTGACATTAGTAGTGATAACAAATAGGTTCTTGCTGCATAAAATCCTTAGGCAAAAATTCATATGAATGTCCAGAGAGTATATAATGTTGTATGCCTACTCATAAACTCAATTGGATCAAAAAGATTCAAGCAAAAAAGCTCAAAGAATGCATCAAACAATATCAAGACAGAATCTGTCCAGAAAAACAGCAGCAGGAAAACGTATTTTTCTACCCTACTTAACTTTGTCGAAAAATTCCGAAACAATTCATGCATACAGAGGATGAAAAGTTGCAACTACAGTTCAAATATCAGCTCATTCGGAGTTACAGAATAAGAATTAAAAATCATACCGTGCACAGATACGTGCAGAAATAAAATCTCCGAATGCTATAAGCAACTTTTTCAAACCAAAATGGGTAAAACTTGGCACTTTATTAAAAATTCCAGAAACTAAACTAAAAACTAAGTCTCTTGTTACAGCAAGAGGACACAAAGAAAATAACAAATAAAAACAACCGGGTTGCCTCCCGTAAAGCGCTTTCTTTATATCCATATAGCTAGGCTTCTTACTTGGTATCAAGATGGTTGGAGTGAGGTGGCTTGGCATCCCCAAGCTTAAATTCTTGTACTTATTTGATGTATGTAGGGTGAGCCTAGGGGTAACATCCCTAAGCTTGAGTGTTTGTCCCTCTTGATATTTGTTCATCACCCTCAACTCTTCCACTTGAAAATTCTATTTACACAAAACTCATCATAAAACTTGATTAGAGGGGTTAGTGTCTCCATAAATTAAATCCACATAAGTACAAAAAAGACATATCATAAGTTGATTCTAAACATTAACTAATGTTACTATGGTTGTGTATTGTTCTTTTATCCAAAGAACCACACAAAACACAAGTAATGAGAGTAATGCAAAATAAAGACAGAATCTGTCAAAAATTGGACAGCCCGTAAAGAGTGAATTTTCAGAGGCACTTACGTTGCTCAAATCAGAAAACTTTGAACTAATGAAATGTGTAATAATAACTGAATATTGCTGACGTGAAATTTCAGGTCAAAATTCTTTTTTTGTGATTTTTAACATTTTTCGCAGTAAAGCTTAGGAATCTGTTTTCTGGATAGCAAATTACTATTGTTTGATCCTACCTCCCAAAAGAGGTTATTCTTTCCATAAATATGAAAAATAAGATACAAAGGTGATGTTACAGTAGTAAACAAGCACCTTGACTCAAAAACCGAAAATCAAACTGAAGAAATAAAAAAGAAGCAAAACCAAGAAAGGTTCAAGAGAAACAAACAAAGAAGAAAGAAAATATTTTTGTTGTTTTTGATTTAGCAAAAAGGCAAAAGAAGAAGCAAATATATACAACATAAACACTCTTTTTATTTGGTTTTAGCTTTGGGAAAAGTTTTAATGTTAGAGACTTTGCAACGGTTCCATTGGCATGAACAACACATGTTCAAGGTCGACCCCAACTTCTCCATTGCTCATCCTTCTCATTTACTTTCCCAAATTTTATATAAAATGGAAACATTAAACTAATTGTCACAAAACAGTAGGTAAAGATATTTTACATGTTGTAAAGATATAAAGGTGTGTTCAAATTGAATAGGAAGTTAAAGCATAAGGAACACACCACAAAGTATTAAACAATTTACTTTTAAGTCTAACTCTCTTCCTATGCATTGGAATTATATATATGAATAAATAACAACAAATTTGAGGTAACCAATGCATATAAATATCAATAATCAATAGCACCAAAGATGAGGCTCTACACTACTTTAAAATCTATAAGGCAGAAGTTGAGAATCAACTTGAAAAGAAAATTAAGCGAATCCAGTCAGATCATTGTGGAGAGTACTTCTCTAATGAGTTTGATTCTTTCTATGCGGAACATGGTATTATTCATGAGAGGACGCCTCCCTATTCGCCTCAGTCAAATGGTGTTGCCGAACGGAAAAACCGTACTCTAACTGATTTGGTTAACGCCATGTTAGATAGATCAGGTTTATCCAAGGCATGGTGGGGGGAGGCCATATTGACATCATGTCATGTCCTGAATAAAGTTCCGACAAAAGACAATGAGATTACTCCCTATGAGCAATGGGAGAAGAGAAGTACGACACTCTCATACTTACGTACTTGGGGCTGTTTGGTGAAAGTCAACGTGCCGATCCACAAAAAGCGTAAGCTTGGACCAAAGACCGTGGATTGTGTTAATTTGGGCTACGCTAAGAATAGCGTCGGCTATAGATTTCTAGTAGTGAAATCTGAGGTACTTGATGATAATCCCCAAGAGCAAGGAATCACTGTAGCACAATTCGATAAATATTTGAGTGTCGAACCCACGAGGAGCTGAAGGTAAACTATCTATTCTCTAAAGCCCTATAACCCTCTTATATGGCCTTTTATGCAAAGCAATAAATTTAAATATGAAAGGAACTAACTAATGAAAGCAAGTGATGTGGAATGGGTTTATCTCGTAACAAGTTTCTCAATCAAGTTTCAAACGCAAGTTTCTTAGAGCAAGTTTCTCTCAGCAGTTTTCTCAAGCAAGTTTCTCAAAGTAGCAAGTAGCAAATATCTCAAGTAACAAATATCTCAAGGGAGCAAATGTTCTAGCAATTGTTATTTCATTCGTGTGGTTGTCACAATTAGTGAAGCACATGTTTCAGCCTTAGTTGTTTCTTTTAGGTGGGAGCCATAAATAGGTGTGGCCAAGTAAATGAGCAAATTACAGAACTCTTATGATGGATCTCATGGCCAAGTAAATGTGCAGCACAAGAATTATTAAGACATAATTGTCCCACCATAGCCTTAAGTTCTAGGGTCCCCCAAATATATCCCCCATAAAGTAACTTCAAGTCTCAGACCACGGTTTCTGTCTACTCCGTCCCGTCCTACTCAATCCATTACACTACGGTGATCACCTTACATGCATTCCCCAACATATACGTGCACTCATACATTGTACATCAAGACAATCATAAAAGATAACAAAACTTGTATGCAACCAATCAACGAACTATTTCACTTTTGCCATGAACAAATCACTTCTCAAACATAGATGGGGAGACACAATAGATCAAGGGAATAGTATATTGCATCATATATCATGTTTGCCAAGAGTTTACAGTGGAGAGATGGAGATGATCTTGCTGTAGATGTTGATGATGAACACGCCGGAGGGGGGTGGAGCCCTTCGGAGGTGATTCCGGCGGCGTTTCCCCCCTCCGATCTTCTCCGGCGGCAGCCTTCTGACTCTCTGTTTCGTGGTTTTGTGTTTCTCCGCCGCCTCCTTTTCGCGAAAGGCCTGGGGGGGTCTATATATAGTCGTTTTTAGGTCAAGACAAAGCTTCGGGAAGAAGGATCGACGGCAGCGGAGGCTCGAGGGCCATTTTGGTGGGTCCCACGCGGTCAGGGCATCTGGCCACGTGGACCCACCTCTTTCGGCCTTCTGGTATCCGTTTCTTCGTTTCCTTTGCGCCTACGTTTCGTTCCTTCCAAAAAAGTGATCCCCGTAAAATCTCAGGTCATTATGACGTGATTTGGTCGCCTGAAACGTAAAAATATAGAAAAAAGGGGTTTTCTGACAGTGCAGGGTTAATGCCAGAAAAATAGGGAAATTGTTAATTATCCCCAAAACTCAATATAAATCATGAATATAACCCTTATATGATGCAAATAACATGGAATAACATGTAATAAAATGTAAAGTTCATGTATGCATTTTACATGCATCACTTGACATGAAGGTCGGTACAATTATGGAGTCTAAAGATGCTACATTCTTTGAGGATATTTTTTCCATGAGAGATATGCCAAACACTTCTAGACTGGAATCTGATGAGACTCCTGAACCTGCCATTCCTATGGAATATTATGAACAAACACATGATGAAAATCTTGAGAAGGATGACGAGGAAACCCTCGGTAGGGGCAAGAGACAGAGGACTGCAAAGTCCTTTGGTGATGATTTCCTTGTGTACCTTGTGGATGATACTCCCACTTCTATTTCAGAGCCTTATGCGTCTCCGGATGCTGATTACTGGAAAGAAGCTGTGGGGACCCCGGACTAACTGTCCGACATACCCTTGTGCCTACATATCAGCGATCCCATGATCAGTGCGTCGCTGAAGCACAATTAAACTTGGTAACCAAAGAACATCCATACATACCGAATTTATTTACTTACTTGATGGAAGTGATCAGCTTCAACAGGTACTTGCAGCGGAATCACCAATAACGTGGAGCCCAAGTCATACGCCTTAACCCTACAGGCAGCTGACTGGGAAGCGCCCTAGTTCGCAAAGACGTCAGTGAACTCCTCTTCTTCGAACTGCTCCTCTTCGGAATCTGGCTAAGACAATAGCCAGGGACGAAACCAATATGAGTACATTTGATTGTACTCGCAAACTGCCCCAACTCGAGCATGCATTAGTTTTGATAATCTTTAAAATCCTTAGTTTTTAGAAAAGAAAACATCTCTATATCTTTCTTGAAAAAGAGAAGAGTAGATCTTTAATCTTGTTGAAGGCAAAAATCTTTTGAAAAGTAGTTTTTCGGTATCTTGGTTGGAAACAAACCCTTTGGATAAAATAGTTTTCTCACCATGTTTGTTGAAAAGGGTAAGAAGTTCTTTTAAACCTTTTTCTCGAGAATAAACCTTTGGTTAAAAGATAGGAATTTCCTTTAAAACCTTTTTCCTCGAAAACCACCGTCTTGTCCATTTTTCCAAAACTTCCTTTTCTGATCACAGCCCCTTCATGGTTACTTATTTTCCCAGCAACCTCATACCACCCCCTCGGTATAGTTGCATAAAACAATCTCCACTTCATTTTCCTTTCAAACTCAAAACTTTGTAAAACTTGCACATGGTCTTAGCAGTTCTTCCCAACTGTCCATATCCGAGGACTCGGCTATTCGAATAGTTTTACCCTCTGCAGAGGTAGTACGCTTTTCCCACACCCATCCGGTCACTCATCGTGTCAGCCACGTCCCGCCATACCAGAGGTATGCGAAGTTGAGTTCCCGGCCATAGTCTGTCTTTTGCGCATGCTAGTATAGGACCCTGCCTCTACGATACTTTCCATCGACACTTAAATCCTCAGAAACTAAGTGTGAGGACTCGTAGTTCTGCCCGGCGGACCCAAGGGAGCCCTTCAATCCTCTTTCTCTGACACGTTCATACCGGCTACCGGTAGACTTCATTTAAGAGGACCCAGGTCAGGGGGTAGGTCCTCAGACCATCCCCTCATGGAACGAGGTTATCCTCGTTATTGAGGCATCCAGTACTAACACGAGCAAATTATATGACTACGCCCTTGCCCATATGTGGGTAAATGTGGTCGCACAGATTATCGGCTGGGGATGTAAGTACAAGGACACAATGTGCATTTTTCGTAAACCACTTCCTTCACACTTCTTCACTTCCATGCCGACCTCTCGGCATTTCATCTTCATCCGAGTACTTTCAAAGGGGTTTTGAATAAACATTGTTCTTCCCATCCTATAGTTTTAAATAACTACCCTATACTTCTACATAGGGTGGCAAAATAGTTTTCATGTATTTGTAAAAAGGGTTTTCCAAAATCATTGATACTTTTGAACAACTCCTGAGATTAAAATAGATGTATATAAATGCAAGCTCAGTGAAGTAGCTTGCCTTGCTCCAGAAAGTGGTACTGATCCTGATCTTCTGGTTCAATAAATTTCCCCTCCTCGATAACTCCGGCAACGTTCTCGTCTAAACGTTAAACAAATAATACAAACAATCACTACACTCACTCAATCAACATCACAACATTACAATCGTAAGTTCTACAACCAGCCACTGCATATATCAAGCAACACCCTTTGGTTTCATTTTAATTGAATTCATCAGTCTTTAGTTACTTCCTAAATTTGGCAGAACTGGTTGTACATTGTTTAATTCACCATTTATTCTAGGTTGGTCACAAAAATCCAAACTAAGCCTCTATGGATAGCTACTGATGTGTAGAAGACAACCCAATTGGATTGAGGTCATTTGGAGTTATCAAACTCCCTACATATTTGTTTTAAACCAGAAACTCACTAATCAAGTTTTAGCCACTAATTAATTTATGTTGCTTCAAAAATTAAACCCTTTTAGGGGTAGCTAACTTTGGTTGAATGTGACCTAATAAAATTGGTTTCAGCTCAAATGGATCTACCATTAATTCGCACTAATTGATTTAGTGCAGAAGGGTTTACTAAAGTTCAACCAAATGCTAAAGATTCTAAACTGTTCCAATAATTCTACCAAAATTTGGGGAGCTAAAGGATCCTAATACAAAGCTAACAAAACTGATTTCAAGTCATTTGGACTAATATAACTCCAGAATCAAATGGTTTGGTGTTTCAAACCTTCTGGAGCATTTTTAATAATACATTTTTATTATTTATTTAAATGATATGAGACCACTTTGGTGAGTTAAAGATTTTCATAAGCTTTCCAAAACATTTGAGTTTGATTTATTTGGATTCCTAAATCTCGAGATATTGAATTTATAAACTAGGTCCAGTACTGAAATTCCAGAGAAAAAGAATTAGGAAATTCCTCTCCTCTGGATAATGTTGAAAATCCTGACATGTGGGGCCTACTAGTCAGTGACTCAGTGGATAATTCCCGCGTGTGGATAATGTTTAAACTTATGACAGGTGGGACCAACCCTGTCAGCCTAACAGGAAATGAAACGGTATGTGGCCGTTGGATCTAGATCCAACGGCTCACAGAGCCCGCGATGATGAATACGTTACCCGCGGCGGCGCTGGAGCTCCGGCGACGGCGAGGGGGGGCCAGGGGTGTACCTGGGTGTCCTAGGGACGAGGCAGAGGATGGAGTTCGACGGCGGAGGGTACGGGAAAGCTCGGGGGCGAACTTGTGCGTGCTGGGGACGGCTGCAATGGCGTCGGTGAAGCTCGGCTGCTCCTTCGCGGCCGTGCTCCAACTCCGGCGACGGCTCCTGGATGCGTCTGTGCACGAAACAAGGAGAAACTACGGCGGGTGAGGGCGGTGATAATGGTGGTGAGGATGCAGGCCAGAGAGGAAAGAAAGAGGGAGTATCACGGCCGGGCCGTGATCGACCTCCACCTTCTACTCCGGCGAAGCTCGAGGAAACTCAGAAGCAAATGGGGCTTCGAGGGAGGGGCTCCTCCCTCCTGGAGGTGCACGAGGTGTGTGGGGAGTGCGGGAGAGGGATATGGCGGGGTGTGGAGGCACGGGTGCGGGGGTGGCTTTTTATTGCCGAACGTCGGCGTGCCGTGGACAGGGTGCACGAGAGGAGATAGGGGGTGGGAGAGCACGGCAGTGGCGGTGGTACTGTGCGGTTACGGAGTGGGGTTGCTCTGCTGGGGCTCAGAGGGAGAGAGTGGTCGCGTGTGGCTCGGGGGTGAGCTCGGGACGCACGGCGTCCATGGCGTGGCAGCGGAGTGCGACGGGTCGTTGGCGTCGCTGCAGAGCACCAGAGGTGGTGTGGGCATGTCCGGGAGGTTGAGGGGTGACAGGAGAGCGTCGGTGACGGGTCACGCGAGTTGGGGTGCCGTGGTGGAGAAAATCGGCGTCGGCGTCCACGCGCGGCCAGAGCACGGTGAGCTTCGACAGGGCTGCTGGGGTACGGCGCCTCAGAGCGCCAGGGTGCGGTCTCCTCCTTCCTGTCGAGTGCGGTGAGGGGTGAGGTGATGGAGGATGCAGAGCAGGGCCAGTGCGGCTGCTCTCTTTGACACGCCACCGTCGGCCGGTGTGGTGCAGGTGATGTCGTGCGTTCTTCTTCGACGGCCACAGGCCTCTGGCCCAAATTGCACGTTCCCTCCTTGCTCTGGTGGCTCAGTGAGGTGAGTGAGAGAGATTGGCAGTGAGGAATCGAAGGATGAACCTCTCAATCTCCCAATTTGATTTTGGTTTTAAGAAAAAGAGGAAGAACACGGGCAGTGTCCACCATGTGTTAGAGGAAATGCTTCAATGAAACTTTAATTCAATTTTTTTTTGAATTAGTTCCATACTTGTTTCACATGTATAAACAGGGATTTTTGTTATGGTGGTAGAATTTTATTTGATATGTGCAACATAGCACATTTTTGTGATTTGCAAATAATAAAGAAGGGTATAGAATTTTAATCTCCAATTTGAAGAAATATTTTTGGAGAGGGAAAAGATGTAATAGCAAAGTGGGGGTGATCCTTATGTTACTCCACTGAAGTTTTGTTTGAAAAGGAATAATTTCTTGGAATATTTTTGTGTCGTATTCCTAATAACCCTTAAAGATTAAAGAAGGGATCTTGGAATTTGACACATTGAAAATATCTTTGTAATTAGATATTTTGAGGATAGGGTAATAGGATAATGAGATGGTTATTATTGCATCTCATTCCCGGATTTTATAAAATAAAATAATGGTTATAGCAAAATAGGGATGTAGATAGGGAGGGAAATTTAAGTAAGACCTTTTTCTTTTAGTTAGTGTTTTTATTGGGAGTGTGTGAATAAACAAGTCCCCTCCCAAAATTGTTGTCAGGGGTGTTCTAAAGTTTTCAAGCACATTTGAATAATTAACCACACAAGCAATCAAGTTGGCAGGAAATAACAACCAACACTAAACAACCAATCATAAGTTTTCAACCAAGTTTTTATTACTCAGATAAGTGGTGGGGTGGTGATCCAGTGTCATCTTGACAGGAGTAAGGTGGGAAAAGCTCAACTTCATACGTTGATATTTTTCCAAAAAGGGTTGCTAAAATATATGGGCCATATACTTCCCACTTTTATTGTTTTCAAAGAAATGAAAGTATGAGTTAAAATAAGGCTACCAATGCAAGGGAAATATCAAGATATAGATCTCCATATTTTTGGAAACACATAATTTTGGAAATACTTTTATTTTCAAAGAGTAAGTATTTTGGTTGTTGCTACACAAAGCATCCTTTGGAAATAAGTTGGTCCAAATAAGAGTAGAGAAGATGTAGGGAATATTTTGTTCTTGTCATGACACGATCACCAAGTTTATTATTTATATTGGTTGGGTCTTAGATTTGCTAATCAAAACAATCCAAACAACAAGTCAAACCAGTTCAAACATAGCAATGGGAAGGAAAACACAATCATCAGCAAAACATTTCAAAAAGTTTTTTGTTGGTTCTGAATTTTGGGGTCTGGTAAAACTAAGTTTTTCTTGGTTCCAAAATTTGGGATGTTACAGATCCTTCCCCCTTAAAATAAATCTCGTCCTCGAGATTTGCCCGGGGGTACGGGGGAATACGAGAGCACAGATTTCGGAAGATGCAGGGTTTCTTTTATACAAAATATCTGTGCCACCAATAATTGGCTTAAGACACAGTGGGGTTGGGTTATCCAGAGAGATTTCGTTTGCAAAGGATACTGGGAAAACGAGGGATACGGTCTAGAATAAAGGATAGAAGGACACGGGGATTGTCTGCTTACTCACTGGCATGTGGGACCAGGGTCCACCTGTCAGTCTCTCCTTCCCTTTCTTCTCTTCTTCCTCCTTGCTCTCCCTGGCTTCGCACTCGCCCAGCGTTCAGTGCGCAAAGCACTTCCCTGCGGCACTGCTGCGCGTGCGGTCCGTCGATGCAGCGGCAGACACGGCTTTGGGACACGACACCTATATGGTTTCGCGCCATTAAGGCGAGTACTGCTCGGGATTCCTCTTCCTTCCCTCGCAAAGCGGTGTCGAGGAGCGGCATCCGAGCTCCGGCTATAAATCGGAAATCTCCGAGGCTTTTCTCCCCCTCATCTCCACCATGAGTTTTATTCACGCCTTTTTCAAAGCCTACTACGAGATGTTGGAGAGAGCGGGTTTCATCGAGCAGGTCATCATCGTCGTGCTCTTTGGGATCTCGTCGTCGGTGGTGACCGCACTGCTGCTTGCGGCGGTGGTCGTCTTGACCCTTGGCTTCTGCAGTTGGTGGGCTGACGCGGGTGGTGAGGCTGCGGCAGTGGTGCCAGCTGCAGTGGAGGAGCACGCGGCGGCGGTGGAGCAAGTTGTGGTGGAGGAACCAGCTGCAGTGCCGGTGGATGAGGTGGCAGATCTTCCTGCTGGAGGTGAGCCGGCTGCTCGGGTCGTTTATCGCCGTCGCGCGACTCACGACTCGGCTTCGGGTGAGCCAGGCTCCTCCTCCGGTGGCGTCCTGGAGCTCGAGAGGGAGTAGGAATCTCTGGGGTGCCGTTGCATCCGTGCTGAATACTGGCAGTGTTCTTCGTAGGAGTAGAATTTGTATCCTCTGTTTGCTTCTGTACTGAACTTAGTTGATGTATCCACTTTGCCTCCTTAAGTGAGACTTGTATCTCTGAATTTTCCTTAGTCGTAATAGATCTGATCTTGCAGCACAGATAGGAGGTAGAGGTACTAGAATAATCTTGCTTTAGTGAGAAAATATATTTTGAGGAAATAACACTGCATTATATGGTACCAACCATTTGCAGTGGTAGCATAACATTTCAACCATATAGGTTGAACACAACAACTAAAAATACCCTACAGGGAATCCTTCTGTGTTCCCGCGAGCATTGACACTCAGCAAGCATTCTACGGCTTGCGAGGGTTACATCTCGGGGAGGGCTCGGGCCCTTTCTTTAACATGCAGAGCGCACAAGGTTCATATTGGGTGAGGAACCTTGTGATGGAGGCATGTAGGAGACCACACACAAAATAATTTGCATACTACAAAATAATCCCATTCAAAGTTTGCATTAATTCACAGGGGGGGGGTATATGCGTCTGGGGTCACATATACGGTTCCTGGTTTAAGTGATCTGTTGTTTCCTTTTTAAAACCTTTAACTGAAGAAAGAGCATGACATTCCATCAGGTGACAACCAAGTGGTTAAGAAGATGATAAGAACACCAAGTTTTTATTTCGGGCTGATTTGACATCAACCAAATGGCTTATAGCAACTTACACAACACCAACAACAAACAAGCAAACAACTTTGCCGCCTCTCTCCTACTAACCTACAAGCACAGATCAGGCTAACTAAGCATGGGTTCTATTCCGCTTGACGGCCTCTGGTTGTCGGTGGAGCGTGGCCGAGACAAAGAGTGGTGTTCACATCTCTATCTTCTGCGGGGTGGGGAACTACAGGCATGCCTTCGAGGATTACACCTCGCTCTTGGGGTTGCTGCTGAACTCGGGTTAGAACTTGCGCTACAGATGCATCAAGGCTACGGTCCAGCAATTCATCTGGGAACGGTTGTCCTGTTTCCTGAGCTTGCACAGGATTGAAAGTGGGTGGGTTCCTTGCTCGGCTCAGTTCCAGGTGGGCTCGACCAAGGTGGCGCCTTGTGATTATGAGTTCCGCCATCAGGGAGTGGAAAAATCTTGTCATTGAGGCTCCGTAAGTAACCAGGGTGATTACGGCAGGGTCGACTTCCCTTCCGATGGGAATTTGAGCAGGCTCCTCTCCAAGCGGAGGAGTGACGGGAAGAAGTTGGAAAGCTCGACTCTGCGCCATCGCCGGTTCTGCATACCGGAGACGGACAAGGCCTTCCCAGGCTGCTACCTGGAGGGCTTGATCTAGAGTAGGCATGCTCCTACCATGGATCAAGTAGGCCTGACTTGTGCCCAACGGACACGAGTTGATGTGCACGTCGACTTGGAATTCACGCCCGGCAGGTGGGAGGGAGTTCTCTAACACCACATATCGGGGGCGGGCAGGCCGACCAAGAATATGGCAGACGGCCTTCCAAAGCATCAGTGGAAATCCGCCATGCTCCTCGGCAGTGGTTTCCAGAATGACCCTTGGGTTTGCCATTGGGTTGTTTTGGCTCGGGAGAAAGGATAAGAACGCAGGATTCCTGCCTCAGGAGAGTTGGGTTGCTAAGGACGGGGAGTGAGGGTGGGTATAGACGGAAGATGGAACGGGGCCTTATATAAGCTAGGTTGTGTCGGCTCCTTTCTATGGAAGAACCCGGTGGGCGTCTCTTATGTAGTGGGGACAAGTCCTACTGTACTCTACTGTGAACCGACGCCTGGCCATGCTGTTAGGCAGGGATGGGTCAAATCCGTTGACTCACTGTAGGGGAACATCACAAACAGACAATAAACACACAAGGTACATTTAGTACCGATGGACGCCTAATACTTGTTGCAGTTGGGTAGTATAACTAAAGTTCCTATCATATGTTTTTCCTAGGGACCTTGGTTATACTGGGTCGGTGAAGTCTTCACTTTGTCTCCTTAGGCTTCTGCTGGAAGAAGTGAGAGGGTCGAATTTGCACTTGAGTAGAATTGTTGATGTTGAGCGGAGGTCTTCGGAGATCTCTTGATTTGTTGATGTTGATGATCTCAGCATTTGTAGATCGATCACCCTGATGTTGAATGTTGAATATTCAAGATGGATGCTTCTTCTTGTAGGTGCTGGCTAATTAGGTCTCCATTGGGTTCATCGTCAAGTATTTTGAACAGGTAAGAGGGAGTAGAGAAATCCTTGGTAAATTTCAAAATAGAAGGGTAAGACTCAGAAAATTATTTTAGAAGATGAGAAGAGTGGAAGTCATTTTTGGACTTCCCTAGATAAAGATATATTTTTGGTATTAACATATTTTTAACAAAATATTCTCTTCCTAACTAACGTCCATGCTAACTAAGGTCTGTTACAGTCAGGATGGCTCTGATACCAAGTCTGTGGGGACCCCGAACTAACTGTCCGACATACCCTTGTGCCTACATATCAGCGATCCCATGATCAGTGCGTCGCTGAAGCACAATTAAACTTGGTAACCAAAGAACATCCATACATACCGAATTTATTTACTTACTTGATGGAAGTGATCAGCTTTAACAGGTACTTGCAGCGGAATCACCAACAACGTGGAGCCCAAGTCATACGCCTTAACCCTACAGGCAGCTGACTGGGAAGCGCCCTAGTTCGCAAAGACGTCAGTGAACTCCTCTTCTTCGAACTGCTCCTCTTCGGAATCTGGCTAAGACAATAGCCAGGGACGAAACCAATATGAGTACATTTGATTGTACTCGCAAACTGCCCCAACTCGAGCATGCATTAGTTTTGATAATCTTTAAAATCCTTAGTTTTTAGAAAAGAAAACATCTCTATATCTTTCTTGAAAAAGAGAAGAGTAGATCTTTAATCTTGTTGAAGGCAAAAATCTTTTGAAAAGTAGTTTTTCGGTATCTTGGTTGGAAACAAACCCTTTGGATAAAATAGTTTTCTCACCATGTTTGTTGAAAAGGGTAAGAAGTTCTTTTAAACCTTTTTCTCGAGAATAAACCTTTGCTTAAAAGATAGGAATTTCCTTTAAAACCTTTTTCCTCGAAAACCACCGTCTTGTCCATTTTTCCAAAACTTCCTTTTCTGATCACCGCCCCTTCATGGTTACTTATTTTCCCAGCAACCTCATACCACCCCCTCGGTATAGTTGCATAAAACAATCTCCACTTCATTTTCCTTTCAAACTCAAAACTTTGTAAAACTTGCACATGGTCTTAGCAGTTCTTCCCAACTGTCCATATCCGAGGACTCGGCTATTCAAATAGTTTTACCCTCTGCAGAGGTAGTACGCTTTTCCCACACCCATCCGGTCACTCATCGTGTCAGCCACGTCCCGCCATACCAGAGGTATGCGAAGTTGAGTTCCCGGCCATAGTCTGTCCTTTGCGCATGCTAGTATAGGACCCTGCCTCTACGATACTTTCCATCGACACTTAAATCCTCAGAAACTAAGTGTGAGGACTCGTAGTTCTGCCCGGCGGACCCAAGGGAGCCCTTCAATCCTCTTTCTCTGACACGTTCATACCGGCTACCGGTAGACTTCATTTAAGAGGACCCAGGTCAGGGGGTAGGTCCTCAGACCATCCCCTCATGGAACGAGGTTATCCTCGTTATTGAGGCATCCAGTACTAACACGAGCAAATTATATGACTACGCCCTTGCCCATATGTGGGTAAATGTGGTCGCACAGATTATCGGCTGGGGATGTAAGTACAAGGACACAATGTGCATTTTTCGTAAACCACTTCCTTCACACTTCTTCACTTCCATGCCGGCCTCTCGGCATTTCATCTTCATCCGAGTACTTTCAAAGGGGTTTTGAATAAACATTGTTCTTCCCATCCTATAGTTTTAAATAACTACCCTATACTTCTACATAGGGTGGCAAAATAGTTTTCATGTATTTGTAAAAAGGGTTTTCCAAAATCATTGATACTTTTGAACAACTCCTGAGATTAAAATAGATGTATATAAATGCAAGCTCAGTGAAGTAGCTTGCCTTGCTCCACAAAGTGGTACTGATCCTGATCTTCTGGTTCAACAAATTTCCCCTCCTCGATAACTCCGGCAACGTTCTCGTCTAAACGTTAAACAAACAATACAAACAATCACTACACTCACTCAATCAACATCACAACATTACAATCGTAAGTTCTACAACCAGCCACTGCATATATCAAGCAACACCCTTTGGTTTCATTTTAATTGAATTCATCAGTCTTTAGTTACTTCCTAAATTTGGCAGAACTGGTTGTACATTGTTTAATTCACCATTTATTCTAGGTTGGTCACAAAAATCCAAACTAAGCCTCTATGGATAGCTACTGATGTGTAGAAGACAACCCAATTGGATTGAGGTCATTTGGAGTTATCAAACTCCCTACATATTTGTTTTAAACCAGAAACTCACTAATCAAGTTTTAGCCACTAATTAATTTATGTTGCTTAAAAAATTAAACCCTTTTAGGGGTAGCTAACTTTGGTTGAATGTGACCTAATAAAATTGGTTTCAGCTCAAATGGATCTACCATTAATTCACACTAATTGATTTAGTGCAGAAGGGTTTACTAAAGTTCAACCAAATGCTAAAGATTCTAAACTGTTCCAATAATTCTACCAAAATTTGGGGAGCTAAAGGATCCTAATAAAAGCTACCAAAACTGGTTTCAAGTCATTTGGACTAATACAACTCCAGAATCAAATGGTTTGGTGTTTCAAACCTTCTGGAGCATTTTTAATAATACATTTTTATTATTTATTTAAATGATATGAGACCACTTTGGTGAGTTAAAGATTTTCATAAGCTTTCCAGAACATTTGAGTTTGATTTATTTGGATTCCTAAATCTCGAGATATTGAATTTATAAACTAGGTCCAGTACTGAAATTCCAGAGAAAAGAATTAGGAAATTCCTCTCCTCTGGATAATGTTGAAAATCCTGACATGTGGGGCCTACTAGTCAGTGACTAAGTGGATAATTCCCGCGTGTGGATAATGTTTAAACTTATGACAGGTGGGGCCAACCCTGTCAGCCTAACAGGAAATGAAACGGTATGTGGCCGTTGGATCTAGATCCAACGGCTCACAGAGCCCGCGATGATGAATACGTTACCCGCGGCGGCGCCGGAGCTCCGGCGACGGCGAGGGGGGGCCAGGGGTGTACCTGGGTGTCCTAGGGACGAGGCAGAGGATGGAGTTCAACGGCGGAGGGTACGGGAAAGCTCGGGGGCGAACTTGTGCGTGCTGGGGACGGCTGCAATGGCGTCGGTGAAGCTCGGCTGCTCCTTCGCGGCCGTGCTCCAACTCCGGCGACGGCTCCTGGATGCGTCTGTGCACGAAACAAGGAGAAACTATGGCGGGTGAGGGCGGTGATAATGGTGGTGAGGATGCAGGCCAGAGAGGAAAGAAAGAGGGAGTATCACGGCCGGGCCGTGATCGACCTCCACCTTCTACTCCGGCGAAGCTCGAGGAAACTCAGAAGCAAATGGGGCTTCGAGGGAGGGGCTCCTCCCTCCTGGAGGTGCACGAGGTGTGTGGGGAGTGCGGGAGAGGGATATGGCGGGGTGTGGAGGCACGGGTGCGGGGGTGGCTTTTTATTGCCGAACGTCGGCGTGCCGTGGACAGGGTGCACGAGAGGAGATAGGGGGTGGGAGAGCACGGCAGTGGCGGTGGTACTGTGCGGTTACGGAGTGGGGTTGCTCTGCTGGGGCTCAGAGGGAGAGAGTGGTCGCGTGTGGCTCGGGGTGAGCTCGGGACACACGGCGTCCATGGCGTGGCAGCGGAGTGCGACGGGTCGTTGGCGTCGCTGCAGAGCACCAGAGGTGGTGTGGGCGTGTCCGGGAGGTTGAGGGGTGACAAGAGAGCGTCGGTGACGGGTCACGCGAGTTGGGGTGCCGTGGTGGAGAAAATCGGCGTCGGCGTCCACGCGCGGCCAGAGCACGGTGAGCTTCGACAGGGCTGCTGGGGTACGGCGCCTCAGAGCGCCAGGGTGCGGTCTCCTCCTTCCTGTCGAGTGCGGTGAGGGGTGAGGTGATGGAGGATGCAGAGCAGGGCCAGTGCGGCTGCTCTCTTTGACATGCCACCGTCGGCCGGCGTGGTGCAGGTGATGCCGTGCGTTCTTCTTCGACGGCCACGGGCCTCTGGCCCAAATTGCACGTTCCCTCCTTGCTCTGGTGGCTCAGTGAGGTGAGTGAGAGAGATTGGCAGTGAGGAATCGAAGGATGAACCTCTCAATCTCCCAATTTGATTTTGGTTTTAAGAAAAAGAGGAAGAACACGGGCAGTGTCCACCATGTGTTCGAGGAAATGCTTCAATGAAACTTTAATTCGAATTTTTTTTTGAATTAGTTCCATACTTGTTTCACATGTATAAACAGGGATTTTTGTTATGGTGGTAGAATTTTATTTGATATGTGCAACATAGCACATTTTTGTGATTTGCAAATAATAAAGAAGGGTATAGAATTTTAATCTCCAATTTGAAGAAATATTTTTGGAGAGGGAAAAGATGTAATAGCAAAGTGGGGGTGATCCTTATGTTACTCCACTGAAGTTTTGTTTGAAAAGGAATAATTTCCTTGGAATATTTTTGTATCGCATTCCTAATAACCCTTAAAGATTAAAGAAGGGATCTTGGAACTTGACACATTGAAAATATCTTTGTAATTAGATATTTTGAGGATAGGGTAATAGGATAATGAGATGGTTATTATTGCATCTCATTCCCGGATTTTATAAAATAAAATAATGGTTATAGCAAAATAGGGATGTAGATAGGGAGGGAAATTTAAGTAAGACCTTTTTCTTTTAGTTAGTGTTTTTATTGGGAGTGTGTGAATAAACAAGTCCCCTCCCAAAATTGTTGTCAGGGGTGTTCTAAAGTTTTCAAGCACATTTGAATAATTAACCACACAAGCAATCAAGTTGGCAGGAAATAACAACCAACACTAAACAACCAATCATAAGTTTTCAACCAAGTTTTTATTACTCAGATAAGTGGTGGGGTGGTGATCCAGTGTCATCTTGACAGGAGTAAGGTGGGAAAAGCTCAACTTCATACGTTGATATTTTTCCAAAAAGGGTTGCTAAAATATATGGGCCATATACTTCCCACTTTTATTGTTTTCAAAGAAATGAAAGTATGAGTTAAAATAAGGCTACCAATGCAAGGGAAATATGAAGATATAGATCTCCATATTTTTGGAAACACATAATTTTGGAAATACTTTTATTTTCAAAGAGTAAGTATTTTGGTTGTTGCTTACACAAAGCATCCTTTGGAAATAAGTTGGTCCAAATAAGAGTAGAGAAGATGTAGGGAATCTTTTGTTCTTGTCATGACACGATCACCAAGTTTATTATTTATATTGGTTGGGTCTTAGATTTGCTAATCAAAACAATCCAAACAACAAGTCAAACCAGTTCAAACATAGCAATGGGAAGGAAAACACAATCATCAGCAAAACATTTCAAAAAGTTTTTTGTTGGTTCGGAATTTTGGGGTCTGGTAAAACTAAGTTTTTCTTGGTTCCAAAATTTGGGATGTTACAGAAGCGGTCCATAGCGAGATGGACTCCATCATGGCTAACGGAACATGGGAAATTACTGAACGTCCCTATGGTTGTAAACCGTTGGGATGTAAGTGGGTGCTCAAGAAGAAGCTTAGGCCCAAGTACAAGGCTAGGCTTGTGGCCAAGGGTTATTCCCAGAAACAAGAGGAAGATTTCTTCGATATTTATTCACCTGTAGCCAGACTGACCATCATACGAGTATTACTCTCTTTGGCGGCCTCGCATGGTCTTCTCGTCCACCAAATGGATGTTAAGACGGCTTTCCTGAACGGAGAGCTAGACGAGAAAATCTTCATGCAACAGCCAAATGGCTTTGTAATAGATGGTCAGGAAGGAAAAGTGTGTAAGTTACTGAAATCTTTATATGGCCTAAAGCAAGCACCTAAGCAATGGCATGAGAAGTTCAATACAACTTTAACCTCAGCTGGTTTTGTTGTTAATGAAGCTGACAAATGCGTATACTATCGCCATGGTGGGGGCGAAGTAGTTATACTGTGCTTGTAAGTTGATGACATACTGATATTTGGGACCAACCTCAAAGTGATTGAGGAGGTTAAGTCATTTTTATCTCAGAATTTTGAGATGAAGGACCTTGGTGTGGCTGATGTTATTTTGAACATCAAGCTATTGAGAGATAATGAAGGTGGAATTACACTGTTGCAATCCCACTATGTTGAGAAGATTTTGAGTCGCTTTGGATATTCAGACTGCAAAATTTCTCCAACACCATATGATTCTAGTGTGCAGATTCGAAAGTTCACAGGCACATCTAAGGATCAGCTGAGATACTCTCAAATAATTGGTTCACTCATGTACCTAGCGAGTGCTACAAGGCCTGACATCATGTTTACTGTGTGCAAACTGAGCCGGTTTGTTTCCAATCCGTGTGATGTGCATTGGCGTGTTGTTGAAAGAATTATGCGCTATCTGAAAGGTACTGAGAACTATGGACTTCACTATACCGAAAGCCCATCAGTGCTTGAAGGTTATTGTGATGCGAATTGGATCTCTGATGCTGATGAGATGAAAGCCACAACGGTTATGTGTTTACCCTTAGAGGTGGTGTTGTTTCCTGAAAGTATTGCAAGCAAACGATCCTGACGAGATCGACAATGGAAGCAGAATTAACAGCGTTGGACACATCTGGTGTCGAAGCAGGATGGCTTCGAGATCTATTGATGGACTTGCTAGTGGTTGAAAAGCCAGTTCCAGCTATCCTTATGAACCGTGACAATCAGACAGTGATTACCAAGGTCAAAAGTTCAAAGGACAACATGTAGTCCAACAAACATATAAGAATGAGATTAAAAGCTATCAGACATTTGAGAAACTCCGGAGTGATAGCGCTGGATTATATCCAGTCGGCTAAGAATCTGGCAGATCCCTTTACTAAAGGGCTATCACGTGTTGTGATAGAAAATGCATCGAGGGAGATAGGGATGAAACCCATATGAGTTGCCATGGTAGTAACCCAACCTATGTGATCGGAGATCCCGTGAAGTAGGACCTGGGAAAACAAGCTAGTGGTCAACAGAGGAGAGTACTTTTACTAACCCACTTCGTTGGAGATGCACTACTCTCGATAACTATATGGCAGGTTGACATTTGTCTTAATATGTTCCAAGGCTTTGTATAAGCAAGACGCTATCCTACAGAGCGATCTTTTGAGGAACACACCTATATGAGCCTGACTGCAGGTCACAGTCTATGAGATTGGATTGATCTCTAGTAAGTTCATGAATAGGTCAGGAGTGTGACTAATATGCTCCACCCGAGGGGTTAGCCTTCGGCAGCCTAGTACTGATAAGACTTTTAGCGAAACTACTTTACGGCAAATTGACAATTCAAGGCATAGTCCATTGTCAGTTGTGAAGGAGTGTAGCTATTTGTTCTAGGTGGATGTTCAACCTTAACGGGTCTCCACTGAAAATACTGGTATATCAGAACAGTGTTTGGAACAGAGAACACATCATGGGTCTTTGGGATCTGGTGGGGATTGCTGAAATATTGTTGAAATATTAGCATCTAATATTTCCAGATAAATCCCTAGAGACCCATTTTGTCACGACTCACTTCGTCACGACGCGCTCACGCACTGCGGTTTGCGGGAATCTCGCGCGCCGCGAGTACGTTTGCCTTAATGGAAAATGAATATGCACTGAAACGTTTGTCTTAAGTGTTCTTAAGTACGGGAGTTTTAAGAATTCATTGTGAGCTGAAATGTCTGTCTTAAGTGCTCTTAAGTACGAGAGTTTTTAGAATTCATTGTGCTTAATGGAGAATGAATTTGAGCTGAAATGTTTTGTCTTAAGTGCTCTTAAGTACAGCCGTTTCCAGTCTCTTAATTCTCTCCTTAATTGCGTGCGTTTCCGTTGGTCTTCCTCCTGCGTGTGTGGCTATATGAGAGAGGTCGCTCCTCTCCAGCAAACACACGAGAAAGATCGCATCTGCTTGCGCCGCCACCATAGTCGTTCCTCTCGCTGTTGCTGCCATCACTGATCCCATCCCGTCCACCGCGTACACGGCTGATGGGAGAGCAGGCCTCCGAAACTCCGCCTCTCCAGATCCTATACGGGAGAGGGGCGATTAGGTTTTTGGGGAGCGTCTCCTACGCGACTGCTCGCTCAAGTTCGTCCGCTTCAACTACATCTGCATCAACTACGTCCGCGTCGACTTCGTCCTCACCATGGCCACTGAAGCCGACAAGGAGAAGGCTGCTGCTGAAAAGAGGATCGCCGACGAGGCCACCTCCTCTGCTGCTGCAGGCAACTGGCCTACTGGAGGGTATAACATGTTTATCCCTCTCCTGATTATTTCCATCATCGCAGTACTAGGAATATGCGTAGATGTTTCTACTATCTGCCTAGTACGTAGTTTCATCATCAAGTTTCAGTATGTCATTAGCACTGTTTACGTCATGTTCACGATTTATTATTGGATTAATTTAATCAAACAATTGCCTATATACTCAACAGATTTTCTTCCCGAGAACCGAGCTGACCTACTGTTGCCGACCAATGTCGATGTTTTCAGATTCATGAGGAACTTGTTGACTACACTGTAGGGAGTCGGTACAGTAACGCGATCTAGATGATCACGGTACCGCCGCGATGCACCGGCTGTGCCACGCGCCGTCTCGATTCCAGATGAACGGACGATGGAGATTGATATCCGAGTATTTGTTGTTAGTGTACAAGTCGTCGTTGGCTACTGTAGAGCTACTCGTCGCATGTTGCCAAGGTCGGCCGAGCCGCCAGGCAACACGTCGAGCACGCCCTACGTTGCGCCATCGTCGCGCTTCCATGCGTGCTGCATGTCCAGCTGACTGCGCTCGCCGCGCACCATGCCAACTGCGTCGTCAATGTCGAGGAAAGTCGCGTGCCCTGCTGGCCGCGAGCATCTCGCCATGCGTCGCGTCGACACGACCATGCGCGCCACGCCACGGTCACCATGGCCGAGCAGCCGCCGCCCCGCTGGCTGGCGCTGCTCCGCCCGACCCTCCCTCATGGCCGTCGCCGTAGCATGCCTCGCCTCCGGCCCCACTGGCCCGTGCTCCGCGTCGGACGTGGCCGTGCTCGCCGTGGCCGCGTCGCCCGTGGATGAGCTCGCCGTGTCTGAGCCGCGCGTGTCCTAGCCACGCCCCTGGCTGAGCTCGCCGTTGCCGCGACGCCCGTGGCCGTGCTCCTCACCGCCGAACCCCTGCCCTCCCATGCTTCCGGCTGGCCCTGCCGACCGCCGGCGCAGCCGTGACGGCGGCGCCGCCATCCCCCGTGGCGCTAGGTTTTCCTAGCGCCGGTCCTCGATAGGGACGAACGGAGTGGGCCGGCCCACAACGAGCGGCGCGATATGGGCCTCATTCGGCCCGTTTACCGCATGCGCCATTAAAAAAAGGGACTTGCGCTACTGGGAGGCTGGCTGGTGGACTTTCGGCCTGATTTTTAGGCCCAGTGGCCGGACCGGAAACGACTGCTTGCGCGACAATTTGCATTTTAGCCCTCAGATTTTTTAGTTTTACGTAATTTTAATTCCTGCTGAATTATTTCACGTATAAGCCCCTGAAACTGTCAGTTTTTGCTGAAATTGAATGTTTAACCGTAAAACAATCTCAGAAAGTCAATTTTAGGGCCAATTTTTCACGTTAGTGATGCACTTAACATGTTTCCGTTATTATCATGCTTGTATTATATGTTTTCATTGCTAGAATTAATTGTTTAATTACTTTTAATCGCTTTGAAATCATTGTTAGCATGTTTTTAAATATTGGAACGTCACGTTAATGAGCAATTGTATCTTCATCGCATTTATGCAATGGATTACCTGCTTTAATCTGGATTACCTGTTGTAATCTAATATAATTTGCATAAATTGTAGATCGCCGGAATCGTCAACCGTGAGTTCACCGAGCTAACCAAAAATGGTTGAACAACCTGACGTGGGCATCGGACGTGGAGATCTTCCTCACGTCTAGGGCGCTGACCAAAGCGATTGGCCTGGGGACCCAGGCGGCCACCAGCGCTGTCACCCCTGCTCAGAATGCCCAGGCACTACATTTTCTGCGTCACCACCTTTGCAGTACTCTGAAAAACGAGTACATGGTTGAGCGGAGTGCTTTGGACCTCTGGAATGCTCTTAAACAACGTTTCGAGCGACTGAAGTACACTGTTTGCCTGCAGGCAGAGGCGGAGTGGATGCGTCTGAGGTTTCAGGACTTCAAGATGGTGGGAGACTGTAATTCGGATCTGCATCGGATTTGCACCTCTCTTCGGATGTGTGGTGTCACTATCACCGACACTAGAAGATTGAGAAGACTCTCTCTACTTTCCACCGCGATGATGTACAGTCTTCGCGGAACTACCACCAGGGGAAGTACACGCAGTATGCAGAGCTTGTGGACATACTCCAGGTGGAGGAGGCATAGGATGAGCTCTTGCAAAAGAACTCTCTCGCGCAGCCACTTGGAGCGAGTTGCCGTCAGGAGGGCCATGCTAACGCGTACAAGATCCATATGCCTCTCAAGAAGAAGAGGGGCAGGAAGGGCAAGAAGGCGCCTCACCCCCCATGCCAGGCTCAGAAGCATCAGCCAGACAAGGGGGGGCAGAGGCCCTAGGACTGCTACCGGTGCGGCTCTACAGAACACTTCTCACGCGAGTGTCGTGCACCTAAGGACATTGTGGCAACGTACTAGGCTAGTAAGAAGGTGCATGAATCGCACCTCGCCTTAGTACAGGGGGAGGCACCTCCGGCACCCGTGGTGGCGCCCGAGATCCTCCCGTCGCCTCCACCTCTGCCTATGGTTGCACCTGCAGTTGCGCCCATGGAGATAGCCCCTATGGTCTCAACGGACGTCGGCGTCTCTATGGAAGTCGATCACTTTGTGCTCCCTTCTGCACCTCGTATAGGCACTGATGATGATCTTATACTCAGTGAGGAGCAATTCGCTCAGTTGGACATTGAGTTTGAAGTGAACGGCGTGTTCTGTATGCCCGTCTAAGCTTCCAATGTTTAACTTATCATGATTCTGCTATTTGAGATACATTTGGTTTGTAAGCTCTATAAGAACAAGACATATTCATTATTTCGACGCTTGAATGACATTTGGTTATCGTTCATTAATTTCTCTATTTATATATGATGGCATGTTATGTTCTGAGATATATATGCATTTGTTTTGTAATGTCGCTACTTCCTCGCTTCATTATTTTAATTACATGCAAATGTCTTAGAACACGTGTGGCACCCCCAATGGAGTAAACATGTCTTGTGGAAAACGATACGTGAATACCATCTTGAGAGAGATTGTGTGCTTTGAGTCAAATAAAATCTTGAGGTAGTATTATGAAAATCGCCGGCTGGGATCCTTATATACTTGGCTCCGGAAGAGCCACTATCATAATACTCACGGGAACAACTTTGATCATTAACGATGCATTGTTATACCCCGAGTCACTGATGTCTACGCACGCTTCTATTCTTGTAGACAGTGTTGGGCCTCCAAGTGCAGAGGTTTATAGAACAGCAGCAAGTTTCTCTTAAGTGAATAACCCAAGGTTTGAACTCAGGAGATAGAGGTCAAAGATATCCCTCTCAAGCAACCCTGCAATTAAGATACAAGAAGTCTCTTGTGTCCCCAACACACCCAATACACTTGTCAGGTGTATAGGTGCACTAGTTCGGCGAAGAGATAGTAAAATACAAGATATGGATGATTATAAGTGGTAATTGCAATCTGAAATAAAAATGGCAGCAAGCAAACATGTAGCAAACTGGAGTAAACGGTGTTTCAATGCTTAGAAACAAGGCCTAGGGATCATACTTTCACTAGTGGACACTCTCAACAATAATAATATAATTGAATACATAGATATTTCCTCTTCACTATGCTACTCTGATTATTCTCTCGTTGGATAACGAACACCAATCCACTGCGTAGGGCTATAAAAGCACACCTTAAAGTCGCATTCCACATCTAGGGAACCCCACACTGTCAACTTGAGCGCCCTAAATAGTACTAGACAAACACCGCAATTTCATAGAGACATCCAACGCAAATAATAACTCATGATAAGTATTCCTGTATCTTTAGCCTAAGAGCCACACACGGGCGCACACTGTCAACTTCGCACCGTGGGACAAAGGTGACTCCGGAGTTTACATTAATAAAACCACTCAAGTAGCATATAAGATAATGAAGAGTAACATCTATGGATTCAACTAGATTACAAAGCTCATGATCACATAAAGATCACACCATGGGAGAGAGAGATAAACCACATAGCTACCGGTAGAGCCCTCAGCCCCGATGAAGAACTACTCCCTCCTCATCATGGGAGCAGCAACGGCGATGATGGAGGCGGTGGCGTCGATGGAGATGGCTCCGGGGGCAATTCCCCGTCCCGGCAAGGTGCCGAAACAGAGACTTCTGTCCCCCGAATTAGGGTTTTTGGTGGCGGCGGAGCTCGGAACTTTTCTGGGAAATCGTCGATTCTTTTAGGGTTTTCGGGGTAGGAGCAATATATAGGCCAAAGGGCGTCGCGAGGCGGTGCACGAGGAGGCGACACCACCCCTCGGCGCCGGTGGGCCCTTGGCCGCGCCGAGCCCACGTGTGGGGCCCTCGTGGCTCCACTTCGCCTCTCCTTCGGACTCCAGGTGTCTTCTGATAAAATAGGGGCCTCCGTAAATTTTCGTCCAATTCCGAGAATATTTCCAGACTAGCTTTTCTGGAATACAAAAACAGCAGAAAACAGGAACTGGCGCTTCGGCATCTTGTTAATAGGTTAGTCCCAGAAAATGTATAAAATGTATGAAGTGTATGTAAAACATGTAGCAATTGGTATAAAACAAGCATGGAACATCAAAAATTATAGATACGTTTGAGACGTATCAGCATCCCCAAGCTTAGTTCCTGCTCGTCCTCGAGTAGGTAAACGATAAAAACAAAATAATTTTTGAGGTGACATGCTACCATCATAATCTTGATCATATAATATTGTAAGGCACATGTAAATGAATGAAGTGATCCAAGTCAATGGTCTATAGTTTGCTACCAAATAGATAATGAGTAAACAATGAATCACACAAGCTAAACGTTTTCATGAATAGTACTTTCGAGACAAGCATCAAACAGTTTTGCATAAGAGTTAACTCATAAAGCAATAGTTCTAATAAAAGGTATTTAATCAACACAAAGGAAGAATTAAGTTTCAGCATTTGCTTCAACTTTCAACATATTTATCTCATGGATATCGTCAACACAAAGTAGTATAACAAGTCCAATACGTAGCATATAACGCATGTTGTAACAAAGTTGACACTAGTGTTTGCTTGTGGAAGACAGAAAGAATAGGAAAACTGACTCAACATAAAAGTAAAAGAAAGGCCCTTCGCAGAGGGAAGCAGGGATTAAGTCATGTGCTAGAGCTTTTAGGTTTTGAAAACATATAGAGATTGCATAAAATATTTGACACTCCTCCCAACCTTGCTAACACAAGCCATGGCTAACCGAATCCTCGGGTGCCTTCCATCAATCACATACCATGGAGGAGTATCTATTTTGAGAGGTGTTTGTTAATTGTCAACGAATGGTAGCGGGTGAGAACAGTATTCTACCTGTCAAACGGACTTTTAAGAGCGGCTCCCATGAAGGACGTTATTTCTACCAGCAAGGCAGATCATCCCTCTTTCTCTTTGGTTTACACACGCAGGTATTTCACTGTTTGTCATTGCTTACTGATGAATCAGGGCAAAAGTGTGAAGAGAATTAATGGTTAAAGTTGTAATTAATTGGGACTGGGCACCCCGTTGCCAGCTCTTTTTGCAAAATTAGAGGATAAGCGGATGTATATGCCGCTAGTCCAGGTGTAAAAGTCCATTTGACAAATAGAATAAAGAATAACCACACTAATTCCTCATGAGCTAGTAAACATTGACACAAAAGGGAATAATAACATTTTGAATAATTTAAAGGTAGCACATGAAAAATTTACTTGGAGTGGCAAGGAAATACCACATATAGGTAGTTATGGTGGACACAAATGGCATGGATTTTGGCTCAAGGATTTGGATGCACGAGAAGCATTCCCTCTCAGTACAGAGTTTAGGCTAGCAAGGTTTATGTAAGCAAACAAGAATATCAACCCGTACACCAAGTTTTATATGACAAACATATTGCAAACGTTATAAGACTTCATACCGTCTTCCTTGTTAACCAAACCCTGTTATTAGAAAATATCTAGACCTTAGAGATACCACCGATGCAAACCAAATTTTCAACAAGCTTTACGGTAGTTCTTCACTAATAGGCTTAACTCATGTGATGCACAAATTTAATCATGATCTACTTGTTAACTCAAAACAATTGACAAGCATCAAGTTATCCAAATTAGTGATCTACAAGATTAAGCAAGTTTTTCCTTATACCAATTACCACATGCAACATTTTCTGAACCAACCAAACACCAATCAATTATTTCAACAACTCTCCAAACAGATATAAGTGAAGCAAGAGAGTACTTTCTACAAAAGAAAGCTAATAGCTCTGACAAGAGATACATGAAAACAAGAGCTAAAAGCTGAACAGCGCTAGATATGAATACTCAACAAATATAAGTGAAGAATAGGAGTATTCTCATGAAAAAGCGGAGCGTGTCTCTCTCCCAATCAAGAATGCTAGGGTCCAGTCAAGCTTTATTGAAAATAAAAGTACAATACTGAAAATAAAAGCACACAGACGCTCCAAGAAAAGCACATATGATGTGAAAGAATTAAAATATAGTTTCACTAGAGATGACCTGATAATTTTGCCGATGAAGAAGGGGATGCCTTGGGCATCCCCAAGCTTAGACGCTTGAGTCTTCTTGAAATATGCTGGGGAGATCCATGGGAGCCTCCCCAAGCTTAAGCTCTTCACTCTTCTCCATCCTATTATATCACTCTTCCCTCTTGACCCTTGAAAACTTCCGTCACACCAAACTCAAAGTAAATCTCATTAGAGGGTTAGTGCATAATCAAAAATTCACATGTTCTATAAAGACGCAATATGACTTGTTACTTTAAACATTAGCTACTGCCACTGATGTTATGTGAAGCTCTTCCACCCAAAAAAGAATTTCACTCAACACTAGTAAAAGAGAGAATGCAAAATAAAAAGGCATAATCTGTCTAAAACAGAACAGTCCGCAAAGACGAATTTTTTCGAGGCACTTACAACGCTCAGATCGAAAAACTTTGAACTAATGAAAGATTCAGACATTCATAAAGATTACGCACAAAAAATTTCAGATTTAATTAACAATCTGGTGATTTTAGGAATTCGTACAGTGAACAGCAAAAATCTGTTTCTGCGCAGCAATCAAAATTAAGCATCATCTTAACACTAGAGGCTACTCTTGGCACAACAATGCGAGAAAATAAAGATACAAAGGAGTTGCTACAGAAGTAAACAGCACCTTGACTCAAATAAAATAAAAATAGCAGAAAATAAAAATAATGGTTGTCTCCCACAAGCGCTTTTCTTTAAAGCCTTTTAGCTAGGCATGATGATTTTGATGATGCTCTCATATGTATAAGAGGTGAATATGAAAGAGCATCAAGAAGCAAATATCAAACACATTTAAGTCTAACCCACTTCCTATGCAAAGGAATCTTGTAAGAAAATAAATCAATAAAGCACAAAGTGACTAGTATAGGAAGGCAAAACAAGTGCAACATCAAAACTTTCAACATAAAGAGAGGAGACTTAATATTATTGAGATGTATGAATCCATGTCTCCCTCTCTCATAATAACTTCCAGTAGCATCATTGATAAAATCCACAATATAACCATCACATGAAACATTCTTATCATGATCCACATGCATAAAATTATCATTACTCTCCACATAAGCATAATCAATTTCATTAGTAATAGTGGGAGTAAAACTATCACAACCATCATTGTAATCATCAAAAATTGCAGGCATAGTATAATCATAATAAACTTTATCCTCCATAGCAGGTGGCACCAAAATACCACTATCATTATAATCATCATAAATTGGAGGCAAAGTATCATCAAAGAAAATTTTCTCCTCAAAACTTGGGGGACTGAAAATATCATATTCATCAAAACCAGCTTCCCCAAGCTTAGAGCTTTGCATAGCATTAGCAATAATGGTGTTCAAAGCATTTATAGTAATAACATTGCTACCATCATGCAAATAATTTTCCATAGGTTTTTTAATTTTCCCTTCAAAAGCATCATGTCCTAACTCAAGATAAATTTCATAGAGCTCTCTAATTTTTTTGTTGTTTTCCATTAAGCCTAACTAGTGAAATAAAAACAAGAAACAAAAAGATATAATTGCAGAATCTAAAGGAAATACCTTCGAGCACTCACACGTCAGCAACAGTGCTAGAAAATAGCTAAGTAGCTGGAGGATGTGAGTACCTTTTACCTTACCTCCCCAGCAACGGAGCCAGAAAATAGCTTGATGTCTACGCAGGCTTCTATTCTTGCAGACAGTGTTGGGCCTCCAAGTGCAGAGGTTTATAGAACAGCAGCAAGTTTCCCTTAAGTGAATAACCCAAGGTTTATCGAACTCAGCGAGATAGAGGTCAAAGATATCCCTCTCAAGCAACCCTGCAATTAAGATACAAGAAGTCTCTTGTGTCCCCAACACACCCAATACACTTGGCAGGTGTATAGGTGCACTAGTTCGGCGAAGAGATATTAAAATACAAGTGATATGGATGATTATAAGTGGTAATTGCAATCTGAAATAAAAATGGCAGCAAGCAAACATGAGACAAAATGAGAGTAAACGGTGTTTCAATGCCTGGAAATAAGGCCTAGGGATCATACTTTCACTAGTGGACACTCTCAACAATAATAATATAATTGAATACATAGATATTTCCTCTTCACTATGCTACTCTGAGTTATTCTCTCGTTGGATAACAAATACCAATCCACTGCGTAGGGCTATAAAAGCACACCTTAAAGTCGCATTCCATATCTAGGGAACCCCACACTGTCAACTTGAGCGCCCTAAATAGTACTAGACAAACACCACAATTTTATAGAGACATCCAACGCAAATAATAACTCATGATAAGTATTCCTATAATCTTTAGCCTAAGAGCCACACACGGTGCGCACACTGTCAACTTCGCACCGTGGGACAAAGGTGACTCCAGAGTTTACATTAATAAAACCACTCAAGTAGCATATAAGATAATGAAGAGTAACATCTATGGATTCAACTAGATTACAAAGCTCATGATCACATAAAGATCACACCATGGGAGAGAGAGATAGACCAGATAGCTATCGGTAGAGCCCTCAGCCCCGATGGAGAACTACTCCCTCCTCATCATGGGAGTCAGCAACGGCGATGATGGAGGCGGTGGCGTCGATGGAGATGGCTCCAGGGGCAATTCCCCGTCCCAGCAAGGTGCCGAAATAGAGACTTCTGTCCCCTGAATTAGGGTTTTTGGTGGCGGCGGAGCTACGGAACTCTTCTGGAGAAATCGTCGATCCTTTTAGGGTTTTCGGGGTAGGAGCAATATATAGGCCAAAGGGCGTCGCGAGGCGGTGCACGAGGAGGCGACACCACCCCTCGGCGCCGGTGGGCCCTTGGCCGCGCCGAGCCCATGTGTGGGGCCCTCGTGGCTCCACTTCGCCTCTCCTTCGGACTCCAGGTGTCTTCTGATAAAATAGGGGCCTCCGTAAATTTTCGTCCAATTCCGAGAATATTTCCAGACTAGCTTTTCTGGAATACAAAAACAGCAGAAAACAGGAACTGGCGCTTCGGCATCTTGTTAATAGGTTAGTCCCAAAAAATGCATAATAATGGTATGAAGTGTATGTAAAACATGTAGCAATTGGTATAAAACAAGCATGGAACATCAAAAATTATAGATACGTTTAAGACGTATCAGTCACTTGCATCCTCTTAAGTTTTCAATGATTTTCGCGCTAATAGTCTCCAGCTGAGACCGGTGTTGTGAATGGTATGGAATGCCTCCTGATCACCGGGCGCAATGAAAATGGTAAACATGTTCTTGGAAATTTTTCCTCCATTGGACGCATGGCTATGCTACACGGTAATTGTAGCACTGCCTGTGTACTCTACCTACCGATGCTCTGAACTATTTTGCCTATGGCATGATAGATTAGGCCACTCAGTCTAAGTATGACGAGGAATATACAACCCAAATGGTCATAATGTTAAAGTGAAAAACTTCCCAAATCCTGATGATTTCGTGTGCTCCGCATACGCTATGGGGAAGTTAATCATTAGACCGCCCCCTTAAAGGTGAAGGATAAAATCCATCATAAGAGTTGTATTTCACCAACCAGATGTTGGGGCAAGCTGTGTTACACGCTACTAAACTCGTTAAATTTAGACCGTTAGCCTACAACATCCATTCTCATGTGCAGCTTGCGGAGGGGTCGGCACCGATAATTTCCCACCTTTATAGGTTCGGTTGCCAGGTGTATGTACTGATTGCACCACCCCAGCGATCAGCAAAGGGCACGCTCCGTAAGTCGGGGATATACGTTGGTTATGCGACTATGTCCATAATCAGGTATTTGGACCCCATGACAAGTGCATGTCATACGGCCCGCTTCGCTGATTGCATTGACGAGGATCTCTTTCCGACTTTAGGGGGAGATAATCAACCCCTTGATGATAAAAGTCGAGAAATCACGTGCCAAGTCACGGAGACCACGCTCATGACCCACGCACTGCCGAGACAAATAAACAAGTCCAAACGATAATTGATTTGCATGCATTAGCGAATCAACTGCCTGATCACTTTAGTGACTTGTAAACTGTGACAAAGTCGCATATGCCTGCGCGCAATGCATCGGAAAGGGTTGAGATACCGAAGTTAACTATGGTACGCCCGCTCCCGTCCAAAGGCCTAAAAGGACGGGAAATACGGTTTCTCAACTCCTAAGTACTCGGGGACGCCCGAGGAAAAAGGATAAGAGAGATTTATCACAAACAGTCACCGAAGCCCCTAGTAAGATAAAGAGGAGCCAATTGAGACCTGGCACAAGTACGGGAAGTCCTGTGCACGGGATTCCGAACTTGAACATCCCTATTGAGGGAACATCCTGCGGAGATGTGAGTACACACATCGTCGCGAAAAAGCTAAAGGACCTCGCTCCTGTAATGGGAAATACGGTGGAGCAAGAGGTAGCGCCAGATGCGCCCCATGACAAAATGGCCATAAATTATATAGAAGCGGGAGAGTCAAGGAACCGAACAATGGCAATCGTCGACATTAATTTTGTTATAGAATTTACCTCAATCATAGATCCTGACCCTAGGCCTAGCAATCCCGCTGATTGTAAAATAAGGTCGGATTGGAAAGATTGGCAGGAGGCAGTCACCTCACACATGGGGTGGATCGGTACAGAGCAAGGCTCGTCGCTCAAGGGTTCACTCAACGACAGATGTCGATATTGAGGAAACTTACTCCCCAGTCATGGCTGATATAACCTTTAGATACTTGATCTCGATGGCAGTAAATCTGGACTTAACAAGGAAATTGTTGGATGTCATCGCTGCTTACCTATATGGTAACCATGATTTGGACATTTACATGAAGATACCGGAAGGTATCCCCATTCTGAACCAAGAGAGCAAATCGGGGTCTATACAGTGTTCTTCTTTGGAAGTCATTGTACGAACTTAAAGAGTCTGGTAGGATGTGGTATAATCGCTTAAGCGATCTCCTTCATCAGAAGGTCTACACGATCAACGAAGATGGATTCTGTATAATCTCGGTGTACGTGGATGATTTGAATATAATTGGTACACCTAGAGATATTGAGGAAGCGATTTCCTACCTGTTGTCGGAATTCGAGATGAAGAATTTGGGTAAAACCAAGTTCTGTCTGGGTCTGCAACTTGAACATTCCCCTGTTGGGATACTAGTGCACCAGTCTGCCTACACCTTGAAGGTGTTAGAGAGATTTGGATTTCATAAGGCATATCCTTCGAAGACCCCAATGATTGGGAGGTCTTTGCAGCAAGATAAGGACCTGTTCAGGCCAAAGGAAGAGGGGGAGGAAATTCTAGGACTGGAATTCCCCTACTTGAGCGCCGTTGGAGCACTCATGTACCTCGCGAATTGTACACGGTTGGACATTGCGTTCGCTGTCAATTTGCTTGCTAGGTACGGTTCTGAGCCTACCAATAGACATTGGAAAGGAATCAAGGACGTCTTCCGATGCCTGCAAGGGACCAATTATAGGAGGAATTAAGACCTATCATTGGTAGGTTATGCTGATGTAGGGTGCCTGTCGGACCAGCACACTTCCAAGTCATAGACTGGATATCTTTTACTTTGTGGTGGAACTGATGCTCCCTGGAAATCGTCTAAGCAAAGTCTTCTATCGGCTTCGACGAACCACTCTGAAAATCATAGCACTATAAGAAGCATCACAAGAGTGTGCATGGTTTCGACGGATGATTCGCCACATTCAGCAGACGTGTGGGCTGAACACCGTACAAACCCCCACCATTATCTATGAAGATAATGCAACTTGTGTTGCACAAGTGCAGTCAGGGTATGTGAAGAATAATCTCATCAACCCCAACTTTTCTATGCGCATGAGCTGCAGAAGACGAACGAGGTGAGGATCTTGCATACTAAGTCGTGTGACAATCTCGCTGATATGTTCACTAAATCATTACTGGCATAATCTTTTGAGAGATGTGTTTGTGAATCGGTATGATTAAACTTAGAGATATGCCGGACTCTGGGGGAGATTCCTCATACCCCCATCTATAAATCTCGACCCAGATGATCGAGTACTCAACTTGATGTTGAGTGGATTGTACTCTTTTTCCCTTATGTGAGTTTTCCTGATGTTTCTCACATGGAGGTTTTTAATGAGGCAATTCGTGCAACATGAGGAGACGTATTCTATGCGCTCTTTCTCCATATTTTTCCCACTGGGTTTTTTCGGAGTTTTGAGACATAGACAATACGGGATGTCGGACCAAGGGGGAGTGTTGGGAAACCGTATGCACCACGTGTGGGTCCCACCCTTTCTTGGGGTGGGGGTTTTCCCTCTAGATTGGTTCTCAACCCTAGCCCCTCTCCCACCTATATATGCCCATGTATTGTATGGAGAGAGACACACCATTGATAATAAAGATCAGTCCCGCCTATATCTCTGTGTTCTTTTACTTTTTGCATCTTTGATTGTGCCGCGTGTACGACTCTTTCGACTACGCTCTCGCTCTACGCCCTTGGACTGGACTCGCCGGCAAAGGTTGTGGAACACTTTGGAACCGGATCCTCTCGACGAGAGACTTGTATTAGCAGATTCATTGGTCCAGTTTAAGCCTTTCCTTTTACCTTTGTCCTTGAATCACTAAATGCGGTCCAGTTATTGGCCTACTGGGTCTCCATTCCCCATTCCAACACCGAGGAATCCTCCCCTCATCAAGATTGTATGTCTACCCGTTTTAAAGAAAACAAAAGATTATATGTCTATGTTCAGATCACAGAAGGCATTTTTTTAAATAATGACATTTTTATTGTGTAACGAAATTATCCTACATAACTTTCTAAAAGGATAATATGCCATCTTGCATAGTATACTTGAGCCTACAAAACATTATGCCCAAATCCTGCCCTCTCGTGTTCATAGGATGATCCTCAAATGTGAAAATGAACCATCTTCCCTTTGTTTAGTATCATCAACTATCAAATGATTGTGTGTTCTTCCTACTTTTACAAAAAAAACAAAAAAATGCGTGTATGTTCTACACTCCTACTAGAGATAATCATTGCATCCATGTCAAAGTGTAAAATGCATCACATAATGTTGCTCAAGCATGCCATAATATTACACACTACTAACCCATGGTGATTGAGGTTGTGAATGTCTCAAGCTTAGCTCAAATTGTTCGGAGGGTGAATGTACAATCTTACAATCTAAACTCAGGTTCTATTGTACATGAATTTTATTATTTACTTAATGTAAGCTCTATTTTTTACTAAGGTAGGTACAAATAGAATTTCGAATGTGGCTCAGAAAATTATCAGGCCTACCCAAACTGCTTTTATGCCAGAAAGACACATCTTAGAGGGGTTAGTTGTGCTTCATGAGACGATACATGAGCAACACCGGCGGAAAATGGATGTTGTCCTTTTTAAGATTGACTTTGAAAAGGCGTGTGATAAGGTTAAATTACTTTTTCTCCAACAAACTATGCGAATGAAATGTTTGACACAACTATGGTGCAAAATGATCGCTAGTTTTGTTCAAGGAGGGTCAGTGGGAATAAAGGTTAATAACGATATTAGCCATTATTTTCAAACAAAAAAAAGGCCCGAGATAGGGGGCCGTTATCACCTAGTCTTTTTAATATAATAGCTGATATGTTAGCTATTCTTATTGAATGGGCTAAGGAGGATGGACAGGTTGGAGGTTTAATTCCGCATGTTGTTGAAGGTGGGGTCTCAATTTTCAATATGCAGATGATACCATTCTTTTCATAGAGCATGATTTACAGGAAGCAGTGGATATGAGGCTCATTCTTTGTACTTTTGAACAACTATCCGGTCTAAAAATAAATTTTCATCAGAGTGCGATATTTTGTTTTGGTAAAGCAAAAGATTTCGAGGACTAGTATAAGTGAATCTTTGGTTGTGCAGCTGGGTCTATCTAGTTTAGATACCTAGGAGTGTCTATACTTCACAGGGTGTGGAACCCGATAGAAATTCGTTTTGAAAGAAAATTTGGTTGTTGGCAAGTAAAGTTATTATCTTACGGAGATAGACTTGTTCTCATTAATTCTGTGCTAACGAGTCTTCTGATGTTTACGTTATCTCTTTAGAGGTGCCAAAAGGGGTACAAAAAAGGTTGGATTTTTATAGGTCTCGATTTTTTTGGCAAAACCATCTTAAACGTAAGTATAAGCTCACGAAGTGGAATATTATTTGTAGACGTAAAGTTCAAGAGGGGGGGTTAGAGTTTGAGGTGCTCGAAATTAAAAACAAGTGTTTGCTAAGTAAGTGGTTATTTAAGCTGTTGCACGAGGAAGGGGTTTGGCAAGAATTGGTTACAACCAAGTACCTCCGGGACAAAACGTTGTCTCAACTCCAAGCTAAATCTACGGATTCTCCTTTTGGAAAGGGCTCATGCGAGTTGAGGATGAGTTTTTCAGTAGAGGTTCGTTAAATTTAGGAAATGGCACAAATATTAGATTTTGGGAAGATGTTTCGTTAGGTGATACATTATCACAACAATTTCCTTCTTTATATAACATAGTTAGACGAAAAAACATTTCTATTGAACCTATCTTAGCTTCCCCTCTCAATGTTGAATATCGATGACCTCTTACTAGTAATAAGTGGGATAGCTGGTTGCAACTAGTTGAAAATATATTTTTATGTTGAACTAACAGATCAGCCGGACAATCTTGCTTGGAGTCTTACACCTTCTGGATCTTTTTCGGTAACGTCCATGTATGCAGATTTTATGAATGGGCACACGACCTTTCTTCGCAAATACATTTGGAAGCTAAAAGTACCACTCAAGATTAAGATCTCCATGTGGTTTCTTTATATAAAAAAGTAAATTTGACAAAGGACAACCTGCTAAAACGTAATTGGCAGGCATGTAAATAATGTGTGTTTTGTGACTCCGACGAGTCTATTGATCATCTTTTTATTAATTGTCCTTTCACTTGTATGATCTGGGCAGTTGTTGAATGTACTTTTAATATTGCCTGTTTGCTAATTGGTTAAACGAGAATGATAAAGACACTAAGGCACGGATTTGGGTGGGGTTTGTGCATTAGTATGGGCTATATGGTACCGTAGAAACGACATTCTCTTTAATAAGGTGGGAAATGCTCGTTTTTTCATAGGTTATCCATATGGCTACACATTGGATGCAAACTTGGGCATGCCTTTTGCCTGGGGATCACCGACCGCTTATGGAGTTTGGATGCACTCGCCTCCATAAGATTGCTCGGGATATCTTCAATTGTGGTGGATGGCCGCTCACTAGAAGATTACAAGATGCTTAGGTGTAATACTCTATACTCTGAAACCTTGTAATAAAGAAAGCCGTGTGCATCAATTGATGCAGAGGTTGGGGCCTTGCTGTCCATTGTGAAGAAACAAAATCTATCTATCGTGTTCATTCTATAGTTCCCTTTGAAATCAAATGTATTATAAAGAAGATGCGTGATGTTGAAATGTAAAATTGTGACTTCTGAAACAGGGGGGTGCCAAGGAAAAAAGGGTTAATACAACCAAAAAGTTTGAGACTAATGTGACGTGAGATGCAAAAGATTTAGCATGAAACGAATTGGAATACATATGGATACGAGGTTATTTGAATTGTTTTGAATGAAATGGAAACATAGAATAGCTGATGAAAATTTTGACCAAGGAGTGAAACTTATACGAAAAAGAAGATCATACTTTTAGTAGAGGTGCTTAGGTCAGTTTTTGTTGCTGAAAAGTTCGAAATCGTGGCAAAATTCAGAAAAAATAGTAAGTTGCGGTTTATTGTTGTGTCTCAAGTGCGCGAGGAGAGAACTTTGATCGAATTTGTGAATGTCACAAACTTAGCTCAGTTGGTCGGAGGATGAATGTACATTCTAAACTCAATGTCTCCGAAATATAGGGGAATGCATGATGTTAAAATGGAATTTCCGAAATAGGGGAATGAAAAGGGGGAAATGTCGAATATGTATGACTAGTTGAGGATCAGAAACTGGGACAAAGAAGGAGGAGCACTGTGTCAATATATTATGATAGAATCACTCTTTGGTGAGAATTTCAGAAATTCGCTCCCGGGATTTTGGGATGTGCCACTTGGACCCAACCGTAACTTAAACTGTAGTTTAGGATCGTGAAAGCAACGGATTTAGCAAGAAACAATTTGGAATGCATATGGATAGGAGATTATAATTCAATGGGGGCATGCATGTCTGGTTCGGGCGAAATGGAAACACATAATAGCTGATGACTATTGCGGCCATCGAGTGGAAGTAATACGGAAAGAAGGTGGTCATGGTTCAGGTAGAGGTGCTTGGGTCATTCTGCGTTCCTAAAAAGTTGGTAATCGTAGCAAAATTCAGAAAGAAAATAGAAGTTTCAGTTTATGACAGTTTCCAAATGTGCCAGGAGTTGCTGAGAAAAAGACGCACAGGATCAGCGCGCATGGAAGCTACGATGTTGGCCATGTGTACTTGGCGTCATACTGTCATGTACAGTAGTACTAGCTCGGACTTCAGCGGCGGACCAACTACCTCACAAGCTCCCAGCTGCCTCGCCACGCCCAGACCCTTCGAGAGAAAACAAGCATGGCCGATCCCGACGAAACACGGCAACCTCTCCATCCAGCTCCTCTAGCAGAAGGCGAAACCCAGCAAAACACTCAAGAAATAGGCTTTCGCCCCACTATATATATATAGCAACCACCCGATACAACATTGAGACCACTGCTGGGGCCAACAGCACAAAACAGTCCAAAAGGAAAGAAAGAGAAAGAAGAAGAGAAAACAACGCCAACATCGGCGGATCAACGAAAACGAAAGTGACTCGCAACCGCCGCGTCCGCTCCGGCAAATTCCCACCACGATCCTAGCGCTCCGAATCGCCGCGTACCAAACAGCACCTCCAAGAAGGAAAGCGACGACGACGACGCTGCTGCCCGGACAGGTCCTAGGGTTTCCCCCGGTACGCTCCGGAGAGTGGGGAAGGGGCACACCCGACGCCCTTCAAGAAGGAAGGGTGACACTCTCAAGCGCCACCGCGTCGGTGTCAAAATGACGGGGATTTCTCCCGACCCCCCAAAAAACCACAACCCGGACAATCTGAAGCGCTCCACCAAAACTTGCCGCCCACCACCAGACGCCACCTCGGTCTTGAAGTCACGAACGCCGTCTCACCATGGCAAACACTGCGAGGCCAGACTGAAAAGAGACAACCGTAGACAATGGTAGGCAGTACCACAGCCACGCGGGAGGGAACAACCTCCACCGCCAAAGGCGGTAGCCGACCGGACACAACAACAGGAGCACACCAGACCATTGGAGTCGGAGGGTGGCAGCAGCACGGCCACCTGGAGGACGTCCTCCACCGCCACTGCGGGTGCAGCAAAACACTTGCCCTGTTCCGGCGCTCTGCTTCTGCTTCAAGCACCGACTTGTGATCAGACAAGAGCACGACACCATGGCGCGCAGGCCGGGGGAGGAGGAGGCGACGCCGTGGAAGCTGCCGGACCACCCGAGGCTTGGGAAAGGGAAGGTGGTGGGCGTGGTGGTGCTGGACGGCTGGGGCGAGGCGCCGCCCGACCCCTTCAACTGCATCCACGTCGCCGACACCCCCACCATGGACGCCCTCAAGAAGGTGCGCGCGTAGTGGTGATCCTACTAGTTAACTCTGCCTCTTCTGATTGCATGTGCGTCGCAGGGTGCTCCGGAGCGGTGGAGGCTGATCAAAGCTCACGGGACGGCGGTGGGACTGCCTACGGACGATGACATGGGCAACAGCGAGGTCGGCCACAATGCGCTCGGAGCCGGCCAGATATATGCCCAGGGGTAACACGCTACTGACACTAGCGATCTGCCTTTGCTTCTCTTCTCTGGTCTAGCTTAGAAATAATTTGCAGTGTACCATGAAATTTTGTTGAAACCAAATAAGGCGGCAATCCAAATTTTCGATGACACACACACTACATTTACTAATCTGAAAAGGAATCATCAGAACACTAGTAGGATGTCAGTTTTTTTCGACGGTAGTATCATGTCGGATGGGCATGTGGTAAATGCTGTGTGCGCGCCTTATGTGCCGGCACAAAGATCATGTATGATCAAAAGCAATCAAGTTTTTTTTTTTGCGAGAGCAATCAAGTTAATTTCAGCACAACTAGGAAGTATGCGTTAGTAAACACATTTCACTGGCATACACAAATGGTGTGCAGCTACTAACTATACTAGAAGTTTGCAAATGATAAACAATAGTACAACAATATAACCACCAACAGCAACGTGTATAACTTTGTATATAAACACATAGAAAATGAACATCTGCATTACTTACAAATAGCTGTCTATCACAGTAATATATCAAGTAAAATATAAATCAATTTTTACACACAGATGAACCCAGCAGCTCAATTTTGTGTTTCGTTTTCCAAAAACAAACTTTGCGTTCATTATTCTCAGATTTTAACAATACAAAGAACAATATATCCCTTGAGCGGGAAAATTTCCTGTTAACGGACAAAAACAAATTCCTGATGACAGTCAAAAAGGACAAACGAAAGATATGAACGCACTGCCATAGCCCATCACAGCCTGGCTGCTGAGAGAAGGCTTTCATAACTCGTGAGCTTGTGGAGAGACGTATACAGGTACAGGTAAGAAGGGGAATGGAGCTACGGAAGCATAGGCAACTGGAGGGCGTGACTGAGCACGAGAATGTTTCCGGTCTTCCCGTTTCTGTCTAGCTCTTTCTTCATCCTGCAGCTCGCCACCATGGAGAACGAAAGCCATCTCACTAGTCTGATGGATGTTATTATGCTCCTTTTGTTCGTTTGGCAGCCGATGCAATATAAGTCCAGCCATTAAAGCAGGAAGATACAAAAGGCTCCCATGGAACATTCTTCTTGCACTTTTCGGACTAGGATTCAGCACAAATGATAAGGCTCCAATGGTAAGGCCCATCGTTAGAAGTGATGCTTCAAAACTGAACCACTCAGATGTGAGACCCCCTACAAAGCGTTAGTTCCACGAATAAGATCTCAAGTTACCCCAAGTATATTACTAGGAAAATGAAAATAGAATATATATATATATGGTTAGTACTTACAGTTATATGCAAATAACCCCAATGGCAGCATGTATACACAATTTCTGAGTGATACCCAAGCAGTTCTTTTACCAGTAGGATCAGCAAAAGAGAGCATTCGGTACCTGAATCAAGCAGCCAATCACATGTAAAGGGTACAAGTCGGGTTGGTTTCACAACTGTAACATTTTGGTGTAACTTCTACTGTAAATCTGCTAATAACCATTTGGGATAAGTGAGTTACCCTCCAGCAAGGTAGTCGTCACGGCATAGGTACGCAAGTGCCATGAAATGCGGTAACTGCCAATAGTACAGTGCAGCAGGCAGTATCATAGAGTTGAGTGACAATTCAGATGCCGCTGCTGCCCACCTGTATGAAGACACATAAGGACCACATCATATTGCAGAGCTTCCATTGATATCAATACATAAAATAGGAGCATAATAATACACATACAATATGCCCATCAGGTATTAAGCATGATATTCCACACCCTGTGCAGGTATTCTATCAGAGCAGTGCTACAAAAAGTAAGGATTTACAAAATAAAAATGTAGGGACAGTGTGACCATGGATAGGCAGATGCTGGTCAAGGATCGATGTAAAGATTTTTTTCTTCGCAAATATATTAATCTGGATAGATTGAAAAGCCATACGCCCAATAAGTAGAAATTTGTGTGTTCAGACGGTACGTCCAGATGGCTCTAGGCTGTATACGTTGCTTTATTCTGACATTATAAGTGACTGTCTATTGTGGTCGTGGGTGCACAAGGCAGCAGGAAAAAGAGGCATATCTGTGAAGGCATTGGATAGGTTGTCGTGGAGATAGGAGTAAGAAAAGAAATAGCTCAGATAGTAAGTATCCTTGAAGAATTGGATAGTCCAAAATTACGAAGAGTCCAACTGAACTAGGAAGGTAGAGTTATGGTTTGGTCTTGAGTTTGAATTGAAACCCAACTTGTGGATCAAGTTGGTGGTCCTATCAATCTGCCATCTCCCTAGTTCGTCCTCCCTAACATATGTTCTATTACCCAATCCCATATGCTGTGCCATTCAGGAATCTTCATGGCTGTAGTTACCAGGTTGTTCCACTTCCACGGCCAAGCCATTCAATTATTAAAGCAGGAAGCACAATAAGAACGTACACTAGGAGGTGAAGAACATACACTCCATTCAACATATAAAATACCTCCTTCAACAAGCACCTAGACAAGCCAAACATGTGTTTTCAGCAGTGACATACCCTAGAAGTGGCGGAATGGCACCAACAACTGCTCCCACCCATGTATTGACAGGGTGTATTTGCTTCAATGGAGTGTATACAAATGCATACAGAATGAGATTGGATGCTGCAAGCCCAGCAGCTAAGCCGTTGGCCTGCACAGACCTTGCCAAAATTTCGCAATGTTTAGTTCCAATAACAGCATTATACCAACTACAGCGGCAGTACACACTTAAAACAAAGTGTAACCAAGTACAGGTAAACAAAGAAGAGGCGAACCTTGCAAGCCAACAGTGCTGTTCCTGCAGCTCCAACACTTGTAGCCCACATGGCAGCATGCAGCAGACTAATGCGCCTCGATGGTAGGGGGCGTCGCATTGTCCTTTTCATTTTAGCATCATTCTTTATCTCAAACACCTGAAAAGGATGTAGTCATGTAGATGCATCAAGCTCATTGTCTGCTAATCGTAATAACCAAGTGTAAAATGATATCAACAAATCCTGATATAATGTAAATATGTAGGGAAGTCGGAATAAACACTAAAGGATTGCAAGAATGTGTACAATGAATATTAGTTTAGTTGCTCATCATGCCAATCACAATATCTGCCCCAAAACAAGCACATACCTGGTTGAGGGTATTGGCAGATGCGGCAACCATCATGGTACCAGTGCATGTGTAACAAAGTCCAGCAATATCTACGATGCTGCCACTTCCGAGTACATATCCAGCCCCCGATGTTGCCACAACAAGTGCACTAAAAACATAAAAATGGAATAGATGATCAAAAAACGAATTGCAAAAAAGGGCAAATAGTTCTTCAGTTATGAGGAGTTCCAAGATGCAAGGTACATATGTTAACTCGTACATACACTCTCCAAACATACATTAAACCCACTCCCACAAAATAATTCCATAAAATGGCATGAAAGTAGCAGTTCTGATGCTACAAAAAGAGGAAGTCGAACATGATTTTGCTTATGTAGAATCAATGATTATGCCTACTGTCCAAGCAATTTTCACTCCGTTTTCAGGCACTGTATCAAACTCTCAATTTAATTTACACATTCTAGCAAAAAAAAGAAGGCATAACTAATGTTTCCAGGTGTACACAACTTTCAATTGCCTCGGAGTTGCATTCGATGTTCTAAATAGGGCCAACAGTTACAAAATATAAATGTTGTATGCGCAATGTTAATTCTAAAGGAAACAAACAACTAAACATTTGGATTACGAACATATGGGATATAGTTTCATAAATTATCATATACGAGGAAAGATAACTAGAAGTTGAACGTCATTACAATTTAAAGGATCTGATGGATGGAAGAACTATGGAGACTAAACACCTTGGGACCAAGAGAAAAAGGTACTAATGAAATGATAGCTCATATTTACAGCTATAAAGTTCAGTTTAGATTTTTCAAGGAAAATCCCTACTTGACCAATATGCACTAATGATTTGGCAGCGGCAGCTGTGTAGATTGGAACATTGATACATGTATATATTTTTTAAATGGATCTCCACTGCGTGCTAAAGTTTTGGCCAAACCCTAAAAATTTGAAGATACGAGACCATAAGCACAATGAACTGATTGTCGAGGGCGAAGACGAGTAAAGGAAGAAGAGAAGAGGTCACGTACCTACCGAACCTTTAAGTATAAAGACGTCTACTGCAAAACACCTCTGTTAAGTGTGTTTAGGTAACTTGAATGCCCTTTTGCTTACCAAGAATTTTGGGAGTTCCATCGTTGTGGTTATAACAAATAGAGGTGTGGCTTTTTTTTTCCTGTATGTAATACACTGACAATTCCATTTCTACATCATATTTACAAGGCATCATATGTTAGCAGAAGAGCATCACGAGGTTATTTCGCACAACCAGTATCATGAAGCCCAAGGGTTCACAATTTAGCATAGTAGGTCCTACATGGCATAAACGTTAAGTGGTACTAACGAGTTCGTGTGTGATAGATCATAAATCACAGAGTTGGTAAACATTAATTTCCTTGGAATTTAACCATAAGAATCGAAGAGCGTGTCTTTATTTTATTCTGAAAAAAACAATTGTAAGAATAGAAATGATCTTCCACAGGGAAGCGGGAGCAAATCGCGCACCTGAGGCGGGCTTTGGAGAGCTCCCAGTAGCACTGCCCGTAGTGCCGCAGCACGTCGGAGGCAGATCCGGCTCCCGAAGAAACAGTGGCGGAGGCGGCCGCCGTTTCAGCGACGGTGGGCGCGGGGGCGGCGGCAGAGGGTGCGGAGGAGGCGGCGCGCGCAGAAGCGAGGGGAGCGATAGCACTATAGGGGTGGTGGATAGGGTCAGCGAGCAGGCAGGAGCGAAAAGCCTTCGCCAGGGAGGAGGCGGTGGCGCCGCCTCTCCACATGGCGGCGGAGGCGACGACGAGGAGGCCGGAAAGATCGGGGGAATATATGATCTTTAGCCACTAGTAGTTTGAGGATATGCCCCCAAAGTTAGTTTGGACCTTGATGATTTGCCTTGTGACAGGCGGGGCCGGCGTGGGAAGGCGAATTTGCTTCTCTTTATACCTCCAATTCAACTCAGCTGCTAATGTGTATCCTCAGATTCTGCAATTCAATAGATCAAACATGAATATCTGGAGGCAAATAGGCAGCTGTATTGGAATGAAACTAAGACACGCTGAAGTGGTGCTGTCTCAACTAAAATCTGAACCAGCGGATGGAGAACTTCAATCATGTTGCATATGGACGTAAAGAAGATGACTGCAAGATGATGTCAATAAATAACTTGCACCTCTAAATAAATATGGACGCTTTGACTTTCAGGACTAAGATGAAAAGACAAAAGAATAGAAAAGTAAATAAATATGGAGGAAAGAACCATCCGCAGGCATCCCATGATCTAACAAATAGTTCTATCAACAATATAGGACTGAGATTTATGTCACAGTCCAATTTCCAAGTTTCAGGTTACTAGAGGTTGAAAATAAATCAAATCTTAAGTTCACTTCTCCTAAGGAAGCAGGCAGCTCAAACAAGCAACATAAGGGAAACATGTGAAGCAATAACTCACCTTAGTTTCTCTGCATGGAATATATCTCGTTAGAGCTTTCATGTCTGATGTCTTCAACAATGGTATAGCATATTAAATTACCTATATCCAATTAGAAAGCAAAGCAAGATAGCTACCAAATTAAGAATTTCATATATCAAATGATACCTTAGCATGTCTACAAAAATCATGTCCAAGAATACAGTCCTAACATTACAGCCGTAAGCCATGAGTTATAACAACTTTGCTAGTATTTTCAAATTAAGTGTCTGAATTCTTACATCAGCAGAATCTTTCTTAAGAAATAAACATGCAAACTTTGCTAGTATTTTCAAACAAAGGATTTGGGAAGTATTACTACAATGTTTTCCTTCTCAGAAGTTTGGCAAGCTTGACCAGGGCAGAGCATAAGAAGGATGAAGCTATTGACACGGATGATCAAAGGATGAAGCTATTCACACGCATAAGAAGTATTGTTACAGAATTTGTTACGGAAACAAATCTCAAAGACTATTTCACTGTGAAAGTTCAGAAATACTATTTGCTAGTATGGTAATTTAGTTAACTTGGCATCGTTTCCTTTGGCAGGCGCAGGAAGTAGATGTGCAGGAAGAAACTGATAGCAAATTCACTAACCCTAGTAGCAAATTCTGGTTAATAATTATCAGGTTTCATGAACTGAAAAAACAAAGGGCAGGAGGTTTCTCACATGCGAATCTGGGAGAGCTAGTTGATATCACGCTCCAAGATTTGAAACTCGTCGGCATCGGCAGCTGTAAGATCTGGACGAGATCGTTGCTATATCAGATAAGCCTGAGCTGAGAAGAAAAAGAGGTGGGGAGAAGGAGTAGGATGCAAACCTTCGTCCATGCCTGAGCTCCTGACCGCCGGAGCCGTCGCTGTCGTCGGAGAGTACAAGGTCGAGCTCTTGGTCGCCGGAGCTCCTGGTCTCGGGACGGAGAAGGACACGGCCGGAGAGGTGAGAGGCAGCAGTCGGGAGGTCCTGCTCGCGTCGGGTCGCCGGAGGAAGGCGTCGGGTCACCGGAGGAAGGCGTCGCGTTGCCGGAGGAAGGTGAGAGCGACCGCCGCCGCCTAGGAGAGCGAACGAGCGAGCCGTGGATTTCCTCCCCGACCTCCCGAGCCCTGGAACCCTCACGGCCGCGGAAGGGCCGGTTTTCCCTCCCCGCGTGGGCCGCCAAATGGGTCCGTGGGGCTACCCGGGCCAGATTCGCCCGGGGCTTTTTCGCCCGGGGAAAAGGCCGCTACCAAACTAGCCCATAAGAGGTGAAACCGGGCTGTGGACACTCCATTGATGTGCTCAACATTTATAAGCTAAATGTATTTTAAGCCAAGTTACTGATCGATTGCCCACAATGTGCAGTGCAAAACTGGTAGATCTGGCGATCGCCTCCGGGAAGATATACGAGGGGGAAGGTTTTAAGTACATCCAGCACTCCTTGGAGACTGGTACACTGCACCTCATTGGCTTGCTAAGCGATGGAGGAGTACACTCAAGAATTGACCAGCTGCAGGTAAACACCATTGCTTTCCACTCAACAGATTTCATCATTCTGCAGTAGTCTGGGCTGCTGTTAATGCTTTGGCTCTAGCAGTTGCTTCTGAAAGGTGCCAGTGAACATGGCGCGAAAAGGATACGGGTCCACATTCTTACGGATGGCCGAGATGTATTGGATGGCAGCATTGTCGCATTCGTGGAGACGCTCGAGAATGATCTAGCTAAGCTACGAGAGAAGGGTGTTGATGCAAGAGTTGCATCGGGTGGAAGCAGGATGTATGTTACCATGGACCGTTATGAGGTAAATCCTTAACGCTTTTTTTTTCATTGTGTCCAAAATTTGAACTTCTCCACCACTTCTTTAACTTTATACTCTTTCTCTTGACTCCTACTGTATGTTGTTACGCAGAATGATTGGCAAGTTGTGAAACGCGGTTGGGACGCCCAGGTTCTCGGTGAAGCCCCCCACAAGTTCCCAAACGCCCCTGAGGCTGTGAAAACTCTCAGGGAGGATCCAAAGGCTAATGACCAGTATTTGCCCCCTTTTGTTGTCGTCGATGAAAGCGGAAAACCGGTCGGGCCAATAGTGGATGGAGACGCTGTTGTGACATTTAACTTCAGAGCTGATCGCATGGTGATGCTTGCAAAGTGTTAGAGCATCTCTAGCAGAACCCGCAAAACGCCGACCCGCAAAACGCATTTGCAGTTCGCGCAACTCGCGGTTTTTTGCTCAGAACGCCGCGCGGCGGAGCAGAACCCGCAAAGCAGAACCGCAAAACAGAATGCTCCGCCGCGCGGCGTTCTGAAACTGCATATGCAAAACAGCAAGATAGGCAGAATATCATAAAATGTCAAATTGCTTACAAATTCGACATTAATATAGCAAATTAAAGTAGTTTCTTGAATCTAAAGACGCCAATTAACTAGTTTCTCCCTGATGAGGATCATCGGAGTCATCCTCAACATGAATTTCTCCCTTTTTTGGCTCTTGATCCCTCAACTTCCACTTCTCACTATGTTGGAGAAGTTTCCAACAATGATCAAGGACAAATGGCTTCCTCTTGGATGCGGGCATATCCAAGTACCTTTCTCTCGCAATGCGGTCCTACAATGATGAACAAATGGTGAACAATGGCCTTGTAGTGAGAACACTACATGAACAATGGTGAATAAACTCACCCAATCACCCTCCACGGTACCACTCGGTGGCGCATTGATCACTTGTTGCAAGCATCCACTCCATCGACCACATGTAGTCTTGATAGTTTCCCAACGGCCTTGTAGTGATCGATAGGTCCGGGGCACCGTACGGCCATTGCGTGGCATGAGTTGGAAGAATTTGTCCTCCACCCTTTGCCAATACCGGTCTTTGGTTTGATCAACGCCGGCCGTTGCATCGAGAGAGATACTCTCCCAAGCACGGATCAAGCATTGGTCCTCCAAAATGGTGTAGTTCGATCCTCTCCGACTCAGGCCGGCCCCGTCCACCTCCTCGACCTCGTTGTCGTCTTCTCCCGTGCCACCATCGACGCCACCGTCGAACTCGTTGTAGCTGTAGTTGCCGAGCGGAGGCGACTCGATTTCTACCGACCCGATCATGTCCATGAACGCTTGCGTGCTGCAAGCTGAACGAATTCAGCTCGTCGGGGACGGGCAAGATGAACAGAGCTCAATTTTGAGTTCGAAAATTCATACCTTTCGGTCCCGGCGCCGGGGACGGGCGCGGTGGATGCAGCATCAGCGGAAGCGGCGGCGGCGGCGCTAGACCTGATTTTCCTCCCCGCCAGCTTCTTCGGCTTCCTCGCGGCGGTGGGTGGCTTCGCGGCGGCGGGAGTGCCCGCGGCGGCAGCCGCGGCAAGCAGAACTTGGGCCGCGCCTGCGGTTCCCAATCTTCTCCGCTTCGGCGCCGCCACTGGAGCAGCAGCGGTGTCGGCGGCGGCGGCGGCGGCTCCGATCTCTCCGCGGCCCGCTGGATCTGACGATGGCGCGTCCCCGACGCGGACGGTCACCAGGGACGGGTCGGCGGTGCTCATGGCCGGTCCGGGGCAGGGCGCGCGGTGGCCGGAGTGGGGGAAGAGAAAGAGGTTGCAGCGGCGGCGGGGACGGGCGCGCTGAAGGTTCCCTCGCGCCAACGACACTGGAGGATGAGGTTCCGGCTGCGGGTCGGGGGAGGAAACCTATCTTTCTCGGTTCGGAGGCGCGGATTCTCGGGGGCCTGCAAAATCTCTTGCGGGTTGGGCAAATTTGCGGATTCTGTTCTCCGCCTTTTTGCGGTTTTCAACCCGCATCGGGCGGTTATTATGCGGGTTTGCCCCTTTTGCGGGTTCTGCTAGAGATGCTCTTAGCAACCCTCTCCTGTGCAGCGTCATGGGCCGGTGTATGGACCATTGTATGGGCTCGGCCCATCTGTCAGCAACCATGGACACGGGAGCAACACTACAAAGATGCAAGGCGCTGCAGCTGGGACGGCATCCAAGTTGGATCAGGCGAAACGGCAATTGGCACGGCGGCGGCGGCAACCCTACCCTTGTATCTGTTCTTTCTCAATTCCCAATTAGCTACTTCCCAATTCGGCACATCTGTGCTTGTAATCGATACCTGCTACTCTGTAAATAAATCTCGTGCCACCATAGCTACTGAATTCCCCGATCCCTGATCACGTAGCTAACATATGGTATCAGAGCCAGCATCGCCATGCCCACCTGGGGGGCTTCCCATGAGGATGGGATGTGAGGACCCCTCTGTAGGCCGGTGGAAGCTACTCACTTTAGTCCCACCTCGTTTAGGGGAGGAGGCCACATCCACCTTATAAGGGAGAGATTCCTCCTCCTATCAGTCCGGGTTTTTGGGATGGAATGGGCTCTCCTCTTGTAGTTGGGCCGTGTGCGCATAAACGTCTGAAACTAGGCCGAGTGTTGGGCTAAATCTGAGTGGATGCTAACATATGGTATCAGAGCCAGCCCATCACACTCTTCCTGAAAATTTTCCCCAATTCTCTTCACCGATTTCCCATCCACCATGGAACCAATCATAAAGGCGGATCTCAAGGAATTTTTCGCCGAGATTCGTGGTGAAGTCAAGCAGTGGATCGCCGAGGGATTTCGTACCTACAAGCCGGCCTTCGCGGCAGATCCACTCGATCCATTGGCGCTGAAGGCCGGCACAACGTCACCCACGACCACCATCGACGTCGTCCCTCTGCTTGCTGCAACTGCGGCAAGCGACGACGACGAGGCTATCAAGGTCGCTGCATCTGTGTCTCCGACCCCCACAACTGAGAGGTCACTGGCGGCCACTCTCGTGGTTTGCAACGACACCACCGCTGGGGCGCGCGCGATCTGTTCGGAGGTATGCGCGACCCAAGTTGTCACCACGCCATCGCCCATGCCTGAATCCACGACCACCACCCCCTCGCCAGGAAGCCCACACACCGGCGTCTCCGTGTTGCCATCCTCTGTCCAAGTGCTCAACGCGTTCATGCCTGTCAGCTGTTCGACGACATGCCTTGACGTCTGTCCAAGTGCGTCCACGGTTGAGGGTGTTCCCAACGACACCACCGTAGTGGTGCACACGCTCTGTTTGTCAGAAGTCGTCACCATGCTGTCACCCATGCCTGCCATCACGACGATGACCCTGCTGTGGACATTCCCGTCGGAATGCATCACTTGCCGTGGCCATGGACGGCTGCTACGACCCAGGCCGTGGCCATCGTTTCCGGCCAGCCAGCTTACTGCTCCAGAAAAGCGACCCAGGCCGTGGCCATCTTTCAGAGAGATCAACGGCTGTGAACCTCCCAATAATTCCATGGAGAAGGTGTTCTGGCAGTGCAGTGCTGACAGTTTCTGGGCAGAAGGTTGTGCCGCTATGGAGCTACAAGTTTCAGACTTATGTGTACAGATGCAAATACCGGAGCAAGTTGTCTATGGGTACATGGCTCTATCGCTAGTTCAGGGATTATTTTTCTTGGCTGCTCCAACCATAAGCTCATGCATCATGGTTCTTTCCTTGAGTAATCTGTTGGCTGATTGGCATCTTCAGAACCAGAGCATAATGGTAAGGGATCGGAACTGGCACAGTGCACAGCCTGCAATTGCTCGAGGTGCTCTGCTCATGTGGATTTTGTCAGCTATCCGTTCTGCACAGCAAGCTAATGAAATTATTTATGCTTCTCCTGGGCCTGAGCGACCTATCCCTGTATTTCTTCTGAACTCGTTGGTCACAGTTTCAGTTACTAGTGTTGGGTCAGTTGGTTATGCTCCTGGTTCTCTCAGGACTCATATTTTGGACGAAAAAGTCCAGAGAGCACCATACCTATGTGAAATGATTCAGTATAAGGCTATATGGTTCACAGTTGGCGCAGGTAGTTGGTCGTTGAGAACTCTGTATCAAGAGCAGCAGTCCTCTAGTTATCACATATTCATCTCTGAAGCCAAACCACCTACCGGCATTGGAGGCATTCTGATTGATCATGACCGTAGGCCAGTCATTGGTATTCATGTAGTTTTGTTAACCTGGCCTAGTTCACGTGTGGACAAATTGCTTCTCATTCTTGTCCAATCTGCATCTCTAAAATGCATGGATTTCTACTGGCTTGAAATTACTGTCTTCATTGAAGTATTCAGAGCTTGGTTTTCTTTGCAAATTGGTGCTACTGGTGCAACCCAACTAAATTTTCTACTGACTGATGCGTGTCAACTTACTTGTGATGCATCTGAAGGATCTTGCTGCTGTGTTCTGTCCAGTCTAAACTTGCATAGCACTATCTCTTTGGCTGGCAGTGGTAGTCTTGGTTGGGCTGCTCATCAAGCAAATTTATGTAAGGTTGTATCAAAACTACTTTCACACTTAGGCTGGACATGCTATACTGACATCCACCAATCTGAGTCGCTGTACACCAAGCAAACATGGGAATTAGCAATGGGCATTTCTCTCAGGGGACAAGTAAAGGAAGAGACATCAGCAACATGGGTGTTAGTGGTGTTGAGCAAACTGGACACATCTAACTGCATCATTACCTCGTTCGCTGACAATGGCAAATATTCACATGCTATTGTTGTGATATTGAATTCTCATGGGAAGCCACATCGAATTGACTATCACTTGCAAAGAGGTACGCCTGCTGAGTTGCCTAGTCTGATCAGCTGCAAGTCATGGCTACAGAACCATCAGAATACGACGCAAATGCAAATGCAGACTGGGTATTCTTTGCAAATGGAAGTTACATGTTCAGTCCAGCCAACTTTGCTGTTTACTTAGGCTGCAGAGTTATTGATGTTTATTGTGACAATTGGTGGTGGACAAGGAATACTTCAAGGAGGGAGGCATACGTCAGTTTTGGACCGTCACAAGGTGCTTCAATTGCCATGGGACCCCGGCATCACAGTGGCAGCTTGGGGACAAGCTGAGTTTCAAGGAGGGAGGGGTGTTAGCAACCCTCTCCTGTGCAGCGTCATGGGCCGGTGTATGGACCATTGTATGGGCTCGGCCCATCTGTCAGCAACCATGGACACGGGAGCAACACTACAAAGATGCAAGGCGCTGCAGCTGGGACGGCATCCAAGTTGGATCAGGCGAAACGGCAATTGGCACGGCGGCGGCGGCAACCCTACCCTTGTATCTGTTCTTCCTCAATTCCCAATTAGCTACTTCCCAATTCGGCACATCTGTGCTTGTAATCGATACCTGCTACTCTGTAAATGAATCTCGTGCCACCATAGCTACTGAATTCCCCGATCCCTGATCACGTAGCTAACACAAAGGCTCTAGAGTATGAGACTTTCGACAAATTTGATCGTGTCAGGTTCCCCAAGATTCGCTATGCTGGTCGGCCCCACATGTCAGTGACACGGGCTAGCCCAGCCTATGTGCAAAACGATTAGGTTGGATTTTCTGGAAAATAAAAAAAGACAGAAAACCGATTAAACTTTTAAAATCCATAACAAATTGGATATTTGTCCAAAAATTACAAATAAGGGACCAAAATGTTCAGAAAAGTAAAGCCTGTCTATTGGTATAATTCACCTATCCAACTAAATTATTTTATTTGCTGTTTTATTAAAATAATGAAAATGGCAGAATAGAAAAGAGTTTTCTTGGAGAATTCATAACTTTATAAATAATGATTCAAAAATTAAGTCTGACCTATCAAAATGTTCAACAAGTTATAAACTTCATGTTCCACCTTGTTTCCAAACATGGATAATTATTTTGTAATGTTGTTTAAAATAAATTAACAAAAGGGCAGATTGAAAAAGGATTTTATAAATTAATCTGTAATGATTCGTGGAGTAAACCCAATTGGCTTGTCTTCTGTATGCTTAGGGTTACATGTTCCTAACTTGGTATGATTTTGGGAGTCACTGATTGAGTGTGAAGATGATTGCAAGATTTAGGCCTTTTCTGCCTATTTTTATTATACCTTTATTAATTGTTGTGTTATGACTTTATTGTTATAAATGTGTTTCCTAGCGTGTGTTGGGTGGTAATCCACTGTTGTGACGTGTTTCCTTATTTTTACTAGCATGTTAGGAGAACTAGTTGTGAGTCATGTATTGTTAGGGTTTTATTCCCTATATAGTTTTTCTCCTAGTAATTAGGAATTACTATGCTTGTTTATTTTGATGTTAGATTATTTTGTGTGATTAATATGCTTGCCTTGCTTGCTAAACTTGGTTGTCCTTAAGTTAAGTACTATCATGGGTATCTTGTTAATGTCTCTACCTTTAGCTTGGTGAAATATTTTGAAATTACAGAGATTAATTGGTGGCTTAACTTTTGTCTGAAGTATTTCCTGTTTAAATAAAGATGTTTGTTGTTCATCTTTGCCTAAGATAGTTTTGGGATCTATGTTCCTAGCATGGGTATAGTGTTGGACTACTGAGTAGTATAATGCCCTTGTAAGTGTAGATCTTAGTTTGTTGCTCGAATGATTAGTTTGATGCTTGTGGTTTGTTACTTGTTTGTGTATCACTTGTGGTTTTGTTTGGTGTATTGAGTGTTGTTTCTTTTGCGACGCTAGAAAATAACGCTATCAGAGTGACCCTTGGAGAGGATTTCTGGAGAAGGATGGTATTCATTTTATTGACGTATGAGGAGAAGTACAGGAACATTATGCTGGAATCAGGCAAGCTACTCTCTGAGCTTGCACCCCTAATATATATGCATCTACTTTGTCCAAATGGTTTATTCATAAGTAGCAAGAATTTTGAAAACCTTTTTCAAAATATGTGAGAAACTATTTTGCCACCCTATGTAGAAATATAAGTTAGTTATTTAAAACTATAGGATAGGAAAAACTATTGTTTATTCAAAACCCCTTTGAAAACTCCCCAAATGGTTTATGGAATGCCGAGATGTCGGTGCGGAAGCGAAGGAATGGAAAATGGTGGTGTTTATGAAAAATGCACATTGTGTCTTTGTACTATGACGACCAACCTTGCCCTGTGCGACCACATTTACCTCCATATGGGACGGGGCTTAGTCATGTAATTTGCTCATATTAGTATGGGATACCTCATCGACGGAGATGACTCCGTTATGCATGAGGGGATGGTTCGGTGACCTACCCCTTGACCCGGGTCCTCGCACATTGGTGGAGGATAGAAGGCTGTCCCCTATACTCCGCCGGGCAAAACTATGAGTCCTCACACTTAGGTTCCGAAGGGCTGGACTGAGTGTCGATGGAAAGTGTCATATGGGCAGGGTCCTGTACTAGCATGAGCAAATGAGAGACTATGGTCGGTGACTCAACTTCGCATACACCTTGTATGGCGGGACGTGGCTGACACGATGAGTTGCCGGATGGATGTGGGAAAAGCGTGCTACCTCTGCAGAGTGTAAAACTATTCGAATAGCCGAGTCCTCGGTCATGGACAGTTGGAAGGCCCTACTTCGACCTATGTGCAAGTTTTTGCAAAGTTTTGAGATTTGAAAATAAAATGGAGATGTTTTATATATGCAACTATGCCAAAGGGTCGGCATGAGGTTGCTGGAAAAGAGGAAGACCATGAAGGGCTATGGTCAAGAAGTGCAAAGTTTTGTGTTTTAAAAGTGAAAAATGTTTTATGCAACTATATCAAAGGGCTGGTATGAAGTTGTTGGGATTAAATGACCGTGAAGGGCTATGGTCGAAAAAGGAGGAGTTTTGGGAAAATAAACCTGGTGATGATTTTCGGGAAAACGTTTTAAAGGAGACTTCCTACCTTTTTCAACAAAGATATATTTTCGGGAAAACGTTGTAAAGGAGATTTCTTACAAAGACATATTTATGGGAAAAAGTTCTAAAATTCTTCTTACCTTTTTCAACAAAGTTATATTTTCGGGAAAAGTTCTAAAAGAGAATTCTTACCTTTTTCAATAAAGATATAGAGATTTCAAAACAAAGTTTTGTTAAATAAAAAGTCTATCCTTTTCTTTTTCAACAAAGATATAGAGATGTCTTTCTAAAAATAAAAGTCTTATTAAACTAGTGCATGTTCATGCTGAGGAAGTTTGCGAGTACAATCAAATGTACTCATATTGGTTTCGTCCCTGGCTATTGTCTTAGCCAGATTTTGAAGAGGAGCAGTTCGAAGGAGAAGTTTTCAATGACGTCGATGCGAACTAGGGCGCTTCCCAGTCAGCTGCCTGTAGGGTTATGCCAAATGACTTGGGCTCCACGTTGTTTGATGATTTCCGCTGCAAGTACCTGTGGAAGTTATGGCTTCAATCAAGTAAGTAAATTCCCTCGGTATTTATGGATGTTCTTTTGATACCCGTTCGATTGTGCTCAGCGACAAACTGATCATGGGATCGCTGATGTTGTAGGCACGAGGGTATTTCGGACAGCTAGTCCGGGGTCCCCACAGTGTGTCAAGTGCGCGAGGAGAAAAGTTTGGTTGAATTCGTGAATCTCTCAAACTTATTAGCTCAGTGGGTCGGATGATGAATGTACATCCTAAACTCATGTTCTCTGAAATATAGGGGAATGCATGATGTTAAAATGGAATATAGTGTCTTCTGAAATTGGGAACTGATAAGGGGGAAAAAGCCAATACGTATGACTATTTTAGGATAGAAAAATGAGGACAGCAAGGGAGGAGCATTGTGTCAATATATTAGGATAGAATCACTTTTGGTGAGAATTTCAGAAATTCGCTCCCGCCGGGATTCGAACGCTTGTTGATAGGATGTGCCACTTCGACCAAAATTGTAGTTTAGGATCGTGAAAGTAACATATTTAGCACGAAACAAATTGAAATGCATATGGATACGAGATTAATTGAATGGGGTCATGCATATCTGGTTTGGACGAAATGGAAACTCATAATAGGTGATGACTATTGCGACCATCGACTGGAAGTGATACGGAAAAGAAGAAGGATGGCATAGTTCAGGTAGAGGTGCTTGGGTCATTCTGCGTTTTTAAAAAGATGGGAATCGTAGCAAAATTCAGAAAGAAAATAGAAGTTTCAGTTTATGACTGTTTCCAAATGTGCCAGGAGTTACTGAGAAAAGGAAGCACAGGATCAGCGTGCATGGAAGCTACCATGTTGGCTACTTGGCCATGTGCCCATGTGTACTTGGCGTCATACTGTCACGTAGAGTAATAGTTGAGACTTCAGCGGCGGACCAGCTACCTCGCAGAAAGAATTAAGCAGAGAAATCTCATCTTTACACTTGTACCTCTCCCAGGCTCCCAGCTGCCCCGTCGCGCCCAGACCCTTCGGGAGAAGACACGGCAATCTCTCCATCTAGCTCCTCTAACCCCAGCAAAACACTTGCCCTGTTTCGGTGCTCTGCTTCTCCTTCAGGAACCGATCGACTTGTGATCGGACAAGAGCACAACACCATGGCGCGCAGGCCGGGGGAGGAGGAGGCGAGGCCGTGGAAGCTGCCGGACCACCCGAGGCTGGGGAAGGGGAAGGTGGTGGGCGTGGTGGTGCTGGACGGCTGGGGCGAGGCGCCGCCCGACCCCTTCAACTGCATCCACGTCGCCGACACCCCCACCATGGACGCCCTCAAGAAGGTGCGCGCGTAGCTGACCAATTCACCGGCTCCTGTGGCAGCGTGTGATCCTACTAGCTAGTTAACTCTGCCTCTTCTGCTTGCGTTTGCCTCGCAGGGTGCTCCGGAGCGGTGGAGGCTGATCAAAGCTCACGGGACGGCGGTGGGACTGCCTACGGACGATGACATGGGCAACAGCGAGGTCGGCCACAATGCGCTCGGAGCCGGCCAGATATATGCCCAGGGGTAACACGCTACTGACACTAGTGATCTGCCTTTGCTTCTCTTCTCTGGTCTAGCTTAGAAATAATTTGCAGTGTATCATGAAATTTTGATGAAACCAAATAAGGCGGCAATCCAAATTTTCGATGACACACACACTACATTTACTAATCTGAAAAGGAATCATCACAACACTAATAGTATGTCAGTTTTTTCGACGGTAGTATCATGTCGGATGGGCATGCATGTGGTAAAAAAAATGTGGTAAATGCTGTGTGCGCGCGTTATGTGCCGGCACAAAGATCATCAGATCATGTATGATCAAAAGCAATCAAGTTAATTTCAGCACAACTAGGAAGTAATTAGGATGATAAATTAATAAAGAGGCCATATGCATCACTTTGATGCAGAGGCCGGGCCGCCCTTTTCTAAAAAAAATGTGGTAAATGCTGTGTGCGCGCGTTATGTGCCGGCACAAAGATCATCAGATCATATATGATCAAAAGCAATCAAGTTAATTTCAGCACAACTAGGAAGTAATTAGGATGCGTTACTAAACACATTTCACTGGCATACACAAATGGTGTGCAGCTACTGACTATATGTATTTAAGCCAAGTTACTGATCGCTTGGCCACAATGTGCAGTGCAAAACTTGTAGATTTGGCGCTCGCCTCCGGGAAGATATACGAGGGGGAAGGTTTTAAGTACATCCAGAAGTCCTTTGAAACTGGTACACTGCACCTCATTGGCTTGCTAAGCGATGGAGGAGTACACTCAAGGATTGACCAGCTGCAGGTAAACACCATTGCTTTCCATTCAACAGATTTCATCATTCTGCACTTCGCAGTAGTCTGGGCTGTTGTTAATGCTTTGGCTTTAGCAGTTGCTTCTGAAAGGTGCTAGTGAACATGGCGCGAAAAGGATACGGGTTCATATCCTTACGGATGGCCGAGATGTATTGGATGGCAGCAGTGTCGCATTCGTGGAGACGCTTGAGGATGATCTAGCTAAGCTACGAGAGAAGGGTGTTGATGCAAGAGTTGCATCTGGTGGAGGCAGGATGTATGTTACCATGGACCGTTATGACGTAAATCCTTAACGCCTTTGTTGTTTTTCATTGTGTCCAAAATTTAAACTTCTCCACCACTTCTTTAACTTTATACTCTTTCTCTTGACTCGTATGTTCTTACGCAGAATGACTGGCAAGTTGTGAAGCGCGGTTGGGATGCGCAGGTTCTCGGTGAAGCCCCCCACAAGTTCCAAAACGCTCTTGAGGCTGTGAGAACTCTCAGGGAGGATCCAAAGGCCAATGACCAGTATTTGCCCCCTTTTGTTGTCGTCGATGAAAGCCGAAAACCCGTCGGGCCAATTGTGGATGGAGATGCTGTTGTGACATTTAACTTCAGAGCTGATCGCATGGTGATGCTTGCAAAAGCTCTAGAGTATGAGACTTTCGACAAATTTGACCGTGTTAGGTTCCCGTAGATTCGCTATGCTGGTATGCTTCAGTATGATGGTGAACTAAAACTCCCAAGCCATTACCTTGTTGCTCCCCCGGAGATAGAGAGGACATCCGGCGAGTACTTAGCCCACAATGGCGTGCGCACGTATGCTTGCAGGTACTGTACTGTACTTTGTCCTGTCAATAGCCTCTATTTTTGGATGTTCTTCTGTCTTTGAATATTCTGGCACTTGAGCATCTATTTTCATTTTGATCTTCAGCGAAACTGTCAAATTTGGTCATGTCACCTTTTTTTGGAACGGGAATCGGTCTGGCTACTTCAACCCAAACCTGGAAAAATACGAAGAGATTCCTAGTGACACTGGTATACCCTTTAATGTACAGCCAAAAATGAAGGCCCTGGAAGTTGCAGAGAAGGCAAAATATGCAATTCTAAGTGGCAAATTTGATCAGGTACTTGGCAAAATGGGATCCTTCAGCAGCATAAATTCAAGCACTGATGTGGTCGTTTTGTAGGTGAGGGTGAACATCCCCAATGGAGATATGGTTGGTCACACGGGTGACCTTAAAGCCGCCATCGTTGGGTGCAAGGCCGCTGATGAAGCCGTCAAGGTATATCATCTTCGCAGTCCATGCCACTCTGAAATGTTGTGCTTATGATGGACACAAATTCTCCTGTTCAGATTATTCTCGACGCCATCGAGCAAGTAGGTGGCATATTTGTGGTCACCGCTGACCATGGCAATGCCGAGGACATGGCGAAAAGAGATAAATCCGGGGAACCGATTCAGGACAAGGATGGAAATGTTCAGCCCCTTACTTCACACACGCTGAATCCAGTAAGTGCAAACCGGATATGCTTGTTTCATCAAACGCCCTATCCTAGACCCACAAGTGTGGAGTTCTCATCGTACTGTGGAACCGCTTGCAGGTTCCCATCGCCATTGGAGGTCCTGGTCTTGCGCCAGAGGCTCGATTCCGGGAAGACCTTGCGGATGCTGGGCTCGCCAACGTTGCAGCAACAGTCATGAATCTCCATGGTTTTGAGGCTCCTGATCACTATGAACAGACTCTCATCCAAGTCTCGGCGGATAAGTGAATTTGATTCCACATTCTGCCAGTCGATGCGGTGTAGCCGTCCAAGTTATCATACAAACTGATTCCAAGATGGGTGCCATGCTTTTGTGTAGCAAATAAATGTCCATCTCTGTATCTGACAATATGTTCGTCTGTTATAAGGTCGCCTGCACTTATTTCTGACCTCTTTTGAGTTCATGTTCTATGGAAGGCTTTCATCTTCTATGGAAGGCTTTCATCTCATGGTAACTGAGTGAAACAGATTGTACGTTTCTCAAGCTGATGCTTGACATGCTCGAAATTCAGTGAGAATTTTAACGTCCACTGCGTAGCTGAAGTTAGATATACTTATCATATACTCCCTTCGATCCAAAATAAGTGTCACAGTTTCATTGGTTCCCAACAGGCCAACACGAACGGCTAGGGAGGTTAGATCATCAGTTCAACGCAAGCTCCTCATAAAGCAAACTCGATGCAGTTAAATCTTTCATTCGCGTCTGTTATCAGCCATTATAACAGCCAAACATACCAGTCATCTCAAACAACAGGAAAATTACTTCAGATGTACAGAAAGACACTGAGGATATGGTGACGGCTAGGGCTATATGAAACAGCAGGAGAACAGAACCAGCCACAACAACCTGGCTCGGTCTTAACAATCAATCACCTCAAACCATTTGTACATCTACCGGGTAGGGGTCAACTATCAAATGTATAACAACACATGCTATCGAAGCTTTGACTCGTTTGTTTTGCTGCTCCGGAAGTTTGAGAGGGAGAAGAATGACCTTGATGCTGGAGGTACAAAGAAGCGCAGATGTATTAGAGATTGTTGCACGTATATAAACTGTTGATAGAAGTGACCCTGACTTGTTTGGGGTAAAAGGAACTAGCCTTTAGTTGATGGTGCAGCTCCAGGCCTGTCTCGTAGCCTATCCGAGCACGTGGCATTGAAGCTACTTGTGGTCGATTGAGCTGGAAAATAAAAAGGTTTAGATTTAAGCAGAACTGAAACGGAATAATGTGTAACTGTGATATAGTGGTTGATTGAGCTGGAAAATAAAAAGGGTTAGATTTAAGCAGAACTGAAACGGAATAATGTATAGCTGTAATATAGGTCAGGTGAGCATAGGAACATGAACATGACAAATATACAGGGAAAAGTTTCTGGCTGAAGGTAATATAGTATTTACAAAGTATATTTCACAGAAAAACATAACTGATCCATTCACATTCGCATTTCTGTTATTATACTGACGTAGAATGACGCCACATTTTGCCATGGTAAAGTTGTGTTATGAATAATTATATCGGGAGGAACTAGTGATGCAAATATCGAGAGGCTCAGACACTAGCAATCTCAATGTTGAGATGCTTTCTACAAAAAACTAGAGTATGTAGGACTAGAAGCCCCAGTCGCATTATGGCTTGAAAAGGTACCTGATAAGATGCTATTAGTCTTGGAACCATCAAAAGTTCTCCTGCTCGAATTTGCACCATCACTAGTACCAGATTCTTCTTGTTCATCTTCTCCTTCAGAAACTACCGATGAGCTTGCCCAGCCATTGGTGTTGTTGTCTCCTTTGTTTTTTCGAGCAAATTTTAGAAGTCTCTTGAATCCTTTTGGAGAATCTTTATGAAAAACTATTGCAGGTGGGTTTTCAGCATTTCCCCACTCAATAATTTCTGGTTCGTTGCTATCTGCTTGCAACATTTGTGACAACGAATTGCGGATTCTTGGGCTTGATGATGGCAATGGTTCAATTGCTGGTGAGGTGACATCCTCACCTGTCACACTTTCACCCACATCAGTAACTTCTTGATGTTCTACTTCTACCCAGGCAGCTGATGAGATGTCCATGTCCTCGTCAAGAGGTTTGACCTCAATGACAGAGGGCTCAACCTGGTCACTGGAGCCCATTTCTGGCGCAGTTACACTCGAGCTCGCGTTTTCTGTTTGTTCAATATTCAAATCATTATCGATCGAAATTTCTAAATTTTCATCAACATCATGTGCTGGTTGAGCAAGATCAGCCTCTGGTACCTTGGTAGTTGACTCGGTAGTCACAGGAGATTGCTCCTTATCTTCTAATTGGGTAACACTTCCAACGTCCTTCGAAGAGTCACCAAGCTGCGTCACTTTACTCTTAACAGCACCCGAACCAACACCCTGACTAATCCCAGTGGCTTTCTTCACAGGTTTGGATTCTAGTGGCACAACACTGCTTTTCTTTGGGACCTTGTTGTACAAGCTTGACTTTGTCGTTGCACTTGATTTTTCTTCTGAAGCAGGTGAACTTTTAGCCACTCTGCTTGGCTTTGTTGTTGCCCTTGTCTTCTTCTCTTCCTGCACCTTAATGGCTGGCTTTGCGGCAGTCACGGGTTCTTTCTTGTTCTTCACTGGTTGAATGGTTTTTTCCATCCTGGAAATCGGCTGAGATGACGGAGGTGTTGTCACGGTCCTTCTCCGGCTAGTTGGCGTCAATGTTGAAACAGCTGCAGGAGAGTTTTTAGTTTTCTGTGCAGTGCTTGTAGTTGCTTTAGTCAGAGATCCACCTGACCATGAACTACGGGTAGCTGGTGCAGGTGATGGTTTTGGGGAACTTTTTTTGGCTGGTGTCTTTGAGGCCACTTCCTTTGGCAAGACTGGAGGTGACGAATTTCTTCGGGCCCTTTGAGGAATAGGCGAATTGCGTTTCTCTGTTATGGTGCTACTTTTGGGGGTAATTGCTGCTTTGTTCTGCCCAGCTGATTCCTTTAAGAGCTTGGTGCTCGCCTCCTTTGCTGGCCGCTTTCCACCTTTCTCAGTACGAACTTTCGTGTCTCGCTTCTCCTTTTGCTGTCCACCTTTCTTCTCACTTGCAGAAATGAGCCCAGCAGCAGTGACATTGGCTCCTGCAAACTTCCCAGGCATGACCTGCATCATTTTCATTAACATTTGGTTAAGTTCGGCTTCCTTCTGGCGATTCCATTCAGCAGAGGCCATTGCCCTATCACTGTTTGACTCCTGCCCAGATTGTGTTTGCTCAGCAGAAATGTTACTATGGGATGACACCACGTTTTCCATCTCTGACCCTGCATCACCATGGTAACTTCCTACCCCCGGTGGGACTATACTGATTGGCGGTACATCTGCCTCAGCCTGTAATTCGGCTTCATTCTTCGCTGCATCGGGAGCCATACAATTGGATTTACTTTGAGATGTGGAATCTGAGGTTTTTTCTTCTGACGTACTGTTCAAAGAGTCACCCATTCCTGAACTCCACCTTCGTAGTACAGATTTGGTAGCGACCAAGCCAGCTTTCTTACTTTCAGAATCCGGATTCTCAACCTTTTGCTTGTTCTCGAAAAGGCTAATCGCGTCTTGCACGCTCATCCTTCTTATGTTATTGTCGGATCTCCTTGGCGGCTGGTCTGTTTCACCATTGCAGCTGCTTTCGTCATCTTTGTCCAAAGCAACTCTCTGGCTAGGAGGGAAATAGCTGAGGCTCTTGATGGCAATTGGCGTTGACCTACGAGATCCTGATCTCCCAATTTGAACCCTTCGCATTGGAGAAGCAGACCTCCTAGGAGAAGCAGATCTCATAACGGGGCGGCTTCTTTCAACAACAGCCTCGTCTTCATCACTGGACTCGGAGGACTCATCGCTTTCCATTGACATTTTCCGTTCAACTTGTGCAAGCTTTGCTGGGGAGACATTACTGGTAATAGGTCTCTGGATATTGGTCTGGGAGCTGATACCGCGAATCTCAAGTGCATCATCATGTTTCTCAGCAATAGAAGCCTGCTGTGGAGCGAGCGCACAGGACTGCCAATCCCGGATCAACAGTAGGCAACGCATCAACCAACTAAAGAAAAACAAGAAACACCAACCATTAGCTTCTTGTATCACATGAAAGAAAATCAATGAAAAAGATCTTCTAAAAATTAGGGCACCACAGAATTCTCAAAGAGATCTAATTACAAGAGAACAAGTTGGGAAGCTTTCGAAGAGTGTCAGAAAGGATCAGATAGTATAATGATAACAGGAGGTGAAGGACCCACAGGTGAACTAGTAGGGCTGTATGCACTTTCTGATTGTCAAAAAATAAGAGGACATAAATTCACAATAATTTTGCGTCATACCTAAACTCTGATGTTCCGAAATGCTGAACAAAAGTAGACAAATCTGATATTTCTTTATTTGACAAATTAGAGCCAACTGCTCGACTCAATAAGACCATGATCTCTTCCTTCAAAGCAGACAGCCTCAAATCCAGTGCTCGAAGTAATTCATTCCTTGCACATTCAATTATAGAAAATGTCAACTAAATGAGGGGCAAAATAGAGTAGCAGGAAAAGGAAAAGGAAAAGGCTTTACTTTGTAGCCACGGAGGAATTTGGGCCAACATTTCCCTGAAAGTGTTTAAGAACTAAAATGTAAGCAAATGAAACATAAAAATGCACAAAAATATAGAGTAGTCGGAAGCCTTTCACAAATGGAAATCACCTGTTGTGGTATGCCAATGGTACTGAAGAGACCCCCTGCAAAGACAAAGTATCATCATAAACTAAGCACTGTACCAATATAATCCAGAATAGACATTCAGTGAGGAAGATATCATATGTATCCCTTGCCATGTGCAGAAATTGCTTGAAGGTCATAGATTCCTGATGATATATAACAGTTCCCTAAAGGTTTTAGTGCTTATCTTTGTTAATAGAGTACGTTCTAAGTCTGGTTAAAACTTACAATGAACCCTGATATAATATTTGCCGTAAAAACATTTGCTCCAGGCAAAATGCCGCAGGCTCAAGTTATAAAAAGGATTTAAAAGAATGTTAAACTTATCCCATTATGGCAAATGCCAAAAGGCTTTCTGCCTATATAAATCATGTGGGAAGTTTTGCCATATTGTGCAACACAGGAAAAAAAACTGAGAATAAACAAGCACATTACCAATAGAAGGTGTAGATGAATCTTTGGATGGATAGATCATTCATAGAATTTGCAGCTAGTAACTGTATTTCTTTCAGTGATGAGCAAAAATCATGGGTAGACAGGAAGGATTGGTTGTGTATGGCAAGTTGGCAACTAGCAATCAACAAGGACGGATTCAGGAAAATATGGCGGCTCAGCTTGCAAACAAAGTAGTGGTTTGCTAGTTTATTGGTATCAAATCGAAAGGTTCGCTAACAAAATACTCAAGGAACTAAAGCCCCGAACTAAATACTCACACACAAATGCAACCCAGTTAAGCAATGTGATCCATGAACCATTAGTCTGTAAGAGCGTTAGGCTCAACGCCAGAAATGATTTTTAACAAGGGAATGACTAATGGTCCCCTAAGAGTACAGGTAAATTATTCTTGAAAGGTCCACTCGGCACAGCACTAAAATGGTACTCCCTCGGATCCATATTAATTAAACGTACCATAGTTCATACACACTAAAAGGTTGTGATAGTTTCATGTACAAAGAACAATGGAAGAAGCAAAACTTTCTTTAAACATACCTGCAAAAGCACCGCCCATAAGACTTTGTTGCTCCTACATAAACCAAATGCATTTAATTATTTACGGCATCTGCTATTTTTTAGATAAGATCTGGACTCAAATGTCCTATCAAACTTAGCTAAAGTACATTTGGTTTACTATTTTTTGGGCGAAATAGTGATACCTTGGAGTAAAGGGAATCATGAAACTTTCTAGTTTCCTCCAGCTGAGACATCTCCTGTAAAATTCCATTCGCCGTTTTTGATGCATCAGGCGAATTGATGATATGCAGAAATCTGGTAGAGTGGCACAGATGTTCAATTTAGTAAAGATTAGAACAGTAACATAAGGAACTAGAAAAAGGTCCAGGTGCAATACCTCTCTAAGGTGGATTTGGTAAACCAGCTAGAGCCTTTTGCATCTCCAGCCAATAACAGCTTAAAGGAGCCACTTGATGAACGAGATTGGAAGTTTTTGGCATCTTCCAAGTGCAGGACTAGTTGATCAAAAGGACCAGATGCTACCGACTCAGCGCTCTCTTCACTACAAGCAATTGCCTCGTACCTGGAGAAGGGAAAGTTTCAAAAAACTTTATTGAGTAAATTATACCAGATTGAAAGGCTCAGTATAGCATATCCATGAAAATGCAGTTTTCAGCTAAATGCAGCACAGAAAATCTGAAGCACGCTGCAAGATAACTTCATAAGCTCAATTCATGGTGAACGATAAAACAATTGTTTCACCTGTTTTTGGTCGAGGACACATGGAACACGGCAGAAGCAAGCTCTACGTTGGTAGCAACTCCCTCCTCCATTGCCTACGACTACGAAAGCAACAAAACGCTCAAGTAGCCACCAATTCCTACACTACGATTTCTCCAGATGGGATCAGCTCCTCGTCCACTTTAAAGACCTGCAAACAACAGGAATATCAGCACAAGCATCACTAACCTTGCAAAAGGGAACATATCACAAAGAAGAACGAATATGATAATGGCAAGGACGCAAACGCCAATATGCCAACATCTATAAATGATTATCTGTTCGAGGCCCGCAATACACAGGTTATACATGTCGCTTTCAGCACCAAGGTAGCAACCAAGTCTAGAGCAAACAGATACAGGATGTATTGCCTAGCCCACTCCACACTTAATAAGGCATTCATTCTGCTTCGCTATGCTCCCACATCAGATACAAACTGATGGGTTTTCTAGCACTACAACATCACTACATCAGCGTACACAATACACTGGCATGAGCTTACCCAAACGGTGAGTGCTCAACCTTAGGACTCCACTGTCAGTCACGCAATCAGAATCATAGATGGGAAACCAAACCACTGACACAAGTTCAACCGAAATCCGGGTACCCTCAGTACAGATCTTCCACCTTCGCTACTAGACCAAGCACTGTGGGCAACGAATCAGAAATGCGAGGTTTCCAACTGATCGAAAGTTTGGAACCACGGCGTGCTCCCGGATCCAAAACCCAAATCCTTCAGACCCAAAACTCAAAAGCCCGAGAGATCCAGGCAACCCAACACCCCCACGGTTCGCAGGAACCGAAGCGACAGGACGCGGATGCAGATTCCAGTGACAGCGCCCGCTCACCGGCACCTTCCCCACTCCTCACGCTTAGAGCTGAAGCAAGCTACCCCCGGAAACCGCAGCAAAAACATCGGTGAAAAACCCACAGCAAGCGAATGCCTCACCAGATCGAGCGGCGGCGGCCTCCGCTTCCCGCATCCGGAGGGCGCCGCGGAGACTGGATCGAGAATTCAGAGCTACCGGAGAATTTGTGTTTTTTCTCGTGGGGCAGTTGCAGTGAGTGCAGGAAATGGACGCGAGGAAAAGGGACAAGTGGGGAATGCGGGGTTTAAATGACCGAGGGTGGAACGGGGAAGTGACACTGCGGTTTGCGGGTATTTACTGTCCTGCCACTGGCCTGGTGTTTTGTGTACCCGTGGAGTGCGCTTTGGGTTTGAATGCTCGGCAGGAGTGGAAGCCGTCGGTCGGTGGGAAACGTCTGGCCAATTTACCAGAATGCCCTCCGGACGAATTACGTCTTTATGAGCGATCATTTGTCTTATTTATTAATTTGATTGACAAATCCTAGGAATTTTGAATTGGGTAACATAAAATATAATGTTATTATGTGGGGGCTACGCTTTTCAAATTTAAGCACATGGGAGTACTAGTATATTTAAGCCTCAAAAACAAAATATTTAATCTAACATGGGCCATTAAATACGGTTCTTCATAAATAATAAATATATATTGTACTTCCTTTGTACTCCATATTTTTATGAATGTTTTAAATATAAAATGTAAAATGTTTTAAATATATTTTTCTGATACGAATGTACTTAGACACGTATTAGTGCATGGATTCACTCATTTCAATATGTATGTGATCCATATTGAAATATCCAAAACATCTTATATTTTGATTCGGAGGGAGTATCTGGTCCCTCTTTCCTGGTTCAAAGTGTGTGGATGGCAATTCTCTAAGCACTAGGTATTCGTTGATGGAGCTGAAATCTTTCATGCATGGGTGGAGAGAAGCAACGGCAGAGATATTGAGGATTGTACGATTTTTGAGTCATGCCCTTTGAAATGGGGACAAAGGGAGTAGTGTGTTTCTTCGGCAAGAAAAAGAGTTCAGCAATCTTGATATTGAAAATACATATGCAAAACAATAGTGGGAAAGATTTCACTCATGGGAACTAAATATTACTAGTGTTTTGGGCTTCCAACCAGGAGCAAAGATCCCCTTAGGGCAAGGTAGGGCGGCCGCCTTACCTTGATTTTTTGGTGAGAATATTCTTATGCACGTGTTTTTCCTGAACAGTTTGAGTGGTTGTAAGTTAAAAACGATTATGTATGAGAAAGTTATGCATGTTTTAGTAAACACTGTGCAAAATCGATTCTGAACTGAAAACAAGGACTAGCGCAGAGATAGAGTTGAAGATCTTTGTGTTTGTGTAGATATTTGAAAGGCCCGTCATGTTTCCCACGGTTTCTCGCCTCATTGAGCTGGCATTACTTTTACCTATGGTGAGAAAAAACAGTTAAAAGGAACTTGTCGGCGAGAAAAAAACATCAAGACCGAGTTGCGAAGAAGGATGTGTGTGATGGCTTATTGATGTGCTGAATCGAGCTTATTGATGGCTTATTAAAAAAACTGACAAGAACAGACCACGAGATCTGGCCATATGTTCGTGTAATCTCAAAGGCGAAAAGTCGGAAAAGCCGCGGGCAGTAGTATTGTGCAGTTTACGCCATCCCAGCACCGAAGATTCTAGATGGGGCAAAAGAAAAGGCCCGTGGGGCGCCATGATTCGTGGGTCTCCGAAGAAGGACGTGCCACGACGCTCCCCGCCCCACGTGCCATCGCCAGTTCCCTTCGGAACACGCTGCCCGGGCCTCTGGGGTCGGTGTTGGCTTTGCGAAAAGTCTCTGTCGGTCCTGCCCGCTGAAATTCTTTCTTCTGCTTGTACTATATTGCTGGTCCGTGCGGTGGCACCGGTCTTGTGCTAGTACCACAGTGATTGCGTGGTTAATTTCCCTGGGCCCGCCGCTCCGCGTCTAATGCTTGCACGCATCAACGTGTCCGTACCGGGTTAGCATCCGCTGCCAGCGCAAAGTCAACACTCCACAGACCGCAGTTATTAACACGCGAGGCTGTGCGGTGTACATCGACGGCGTCATGGCCTCCTGGACGTTTCCTCTAGGCTGAGGCTGAGGCCGGTTTTTATTTTATTTTGCAACCGAAGTTGTTTAGACTTTAGATCAAGCGGGCAAACCCTCCTACCTGGACGGAAAGTCCAGACACGGTCCGGACACAAAAAACGTGCACCAATCGGCTCCCGCAAAGTCAGCCAAAATGTTCAAACTACCCGGCAATTATAAAACCAAACCTATATGTGCGCCATGTCGAACCTGTCCCGCCGGACCAACCCCCTTCTTCCCCAAAGATCTTCTTGATCCGTCGTCCTCTCCCGCCACCGTTTCAGTTGACCCGCCACAACATCCCTTTCCTCACCGAACCCGCTGTCCGCCGTCCATGGATAAGGAATCCCAGTCGCGGACCTCATGGAGAAGGGGGCGTCGTCGGAATCGGTCGACATGGCAACGTCGTCGGACGTGAAGCCAGAGACAATCGGCCAGAAGGAGAGGTGCACCCAGTAGCGCATCCGCGAATAGGTGGAGAAGGAGGAGGCTGAGAGGAAGGCGAATGCGGAGATGCAGGTCGGCGAGTCTGGTCCGACAGGCGCGCCCGCGCCCGCGCCCGTGGCCAAGCGCACCGCGCACAAGCTGGTGTCGACGCCCGCACCAGCGGCCCTCGCAAGAAGTTTGACGTCCTTAACCTTGAAAACGGAGGACAACCCCTCGCAATGGCACATCTCTGAGGGGTTCACATAGGATGACATTGAAGTGGTGTGAGGCTCCAACAGACGCGGGCATCACCGGTGTTGAAATACAATTGCCTAGTCTCTCCTAACATATCAGTCTTTTAGGACAATTGGCTAGAGCATGCGATCCAATATGGTATGAGAGCCAAAAGGTCACGGGTTGAAATCCCAGCCAACGCAGTATTAAAATAAATATTTGCGGCCTCCCCAAAAAGATCCACACCCTAGACCCGTGAGCCTAGGCATCTGTCCAGAAAAAAATAGCAGCCCCACGGGCCTAGACGTGAGGGGGTTGATATCTTGAAATACAATTGTCTAGTCTCTCCTAACATATCAGTCTTTTAGTATAATTGGCTAGAGCATGCGATCAATAACCGACACTGCCCGTAGCCACTTGGATGATGACAACGCAAAGTGGGTTAGGTGCATGAAGAAGAAGACCACCGATTGTGACCTTGTCGAGACTTGATTCATTCTTGTATCGGTACTATGAATTGTTAAATTTTAGTTTGTGTTGATTTTGGTCTGTAAACTCTAAGACTAGTCTTAGTTGGATTTGTTGATAAATCTATGGTTTGTGATCAACGTTGCATGTATTTGCATTATTTTGATCCAAATATTTGAGATAGCGATTATAGATGTTTACTTTTAAGCTTGTCTGGATTCTGTACGCGGACACGTCTTGACACCTCTTTGGAGATAGTGGACGGAATTTGCACAATTCCAGCTAGCTGGTTGGTGCAGTGCAGTACGACACAGCAAGGACGAGCTCGCAGGCACATCAAAAAATTACTAATCCAGTTGGGACTCGAGCGTGAATTTGGTAGGTCGTGCGCTGCGGTGGCGCACGGCCGCACATGCGATGTTTCGCTATTTGTTTACGCGCATCCATGGCGGACCTATACATGGGCTCGTTTTATCTGGGAGAAAAGGTGTCGTTTTTTCGCTGGCAGATGAATCTTTTCTTTTAGACTCCACGGCATCGGTTTTATCTCGCTAGTAGTTTTTTTTTGAACAAAGGAGCGGCCCAGAAGGGTCTGGATACCATTAATTAATGTGGCGGGTACAAATTACATCAGGGACCAGAATAATAACAGAATTAACAACCAAGTCCCTAACTCTTACATAATAGACCCTACAAAGAAAAAGAGGAAAGCAATTGGGTCCTCCGCCACGAACAGAGAAGATAGAGCTCGAGCCATGGTCGTCTTCCTCAGCAACGGGGACTACACCACTTGCCACCAGGGAAGCGATGAACACCATAGCGAACTCCACAAAGGGCCTCCGGATGGAGGTTGAACACATGCCGGGAAACTCTGGCGATTTTGGCCACCAGATAGCCATCATAGTCGGCCGGCTGCAGCAAGCCGCCGAGATTGTACACCAAGCTTCGGTATCTCTACCCCAAGGTAGCTTGATATCAACATCGTGCCCGACGATTTGCTTCCTCCCAACACATCCACTGTGAGTAGAGAAAGTCTCGTCCATCACCAAGAACAAGCTACCAGCTTCCAGCCACCGCACTTGATTAACAGATCCGCCATCAAACTCCGGGCTCCCGCCACAAGCTGGAGGAGACAGATTCGAGAGAAGATTGCAGCAGTAGAAAGCAGAAGATCCAGCCTTATTGAGAGAATCCAGTGTCTGCATCACCGCTGTACTTGGCTTCCTCCATGGAAGCACCACCGCGAGAAACAAGAACACTTCGCAGAGCCAAGCCTGGCCAGAGCAGCTCCACTCAAAGATTCCAGTGCGTACCTTATTAGGAGGGATGCGCGAGTTCCTCCGCCACCCTTGCACCACCGACTGCCACCACCGGAGCACAGGGAGGCAGACGAAGCTCATGGCGCGGCGGATCTGGCCGCCGAGATCCGTCGTCCGACCCTCAACGACTACGGCATAGAGCCAAGAAAAGGCATAGCGCCACAGCAACCTAACTACAACCCTAGATCTACTATATACAGGGGTAGCTCGACCACCTACTCCATCTTCACACCGGCCAGCGAGCCCGCCGGAGCAAAGGAAGGAGAGGGTATTATTTCTCCCGTATGGTCCATCCACGCGTGGTCCCGGCTACATAAACTAGGATGATGTTGTCTTTGTTAGAATTTTGGGCCCATTTGTGGGAACAATTCCTAAAATCTCAAATTTGGCCCATGTGCATGGCAGAATTTTGGAGGTGCAATGTGGTGCTAAAGTTTAGTCCCACATTGCTAGTTGGAGAAGACAAACACCACCTTATAAGGTGGAGTGTTGTGACACTTGGTGTGCTAGTTGAGAATAGAAGGCTCTCTTCCGCGCACTCCTCCTCCTCCGCCGTCCGTCCGTCTCGACACGCCGCGGGTTGCGGGAATGAGCCGATGCCTATATTTTGCTATTCGGGAAAAACGAGTCTTTTGCGTACGCGTATAGTTTTGCCAGTTCGGGTCGCTCCCGGATCGTGGGCTGCTATCCGACTCGGACGTGTGCGACGTGGGTGGGAGTTTCCTGAGCCGCACTATATATTGCCTTTCACTGCGTGCGCCGTCACACATCGAACCAATCTAGGTTTTGCCATCTCGTGCCTTGCGCCGCCACCGTACTCTAATCCATCCCGATCATCGGCGTGCACCGGCGTTTGGGAGAGCAGGTCTCTAGAACCAGTCGGCGAATTAGGTTTTTGGGAAGCGCTTCGCGCGACTGCTCGCCGCTTCCACCACGGGTCGTCTTCCAGCCGGAGCTGCGGATCGTCTCCGCAGGCGTCGTCTTCTTCGACCCGTCATCACCAACGTCATCGTCAACAACATCACCGCTGATCTCGCCGCGGTGAACCTGTCTGCATCGACTGCTGCCTCCTCTGCAAACGTTCGGTACGTGTGACATGTTCCGAACCACATGTTTACTATGGATATGTTGGCGTATATGTTGCTGCTACTGTTCATGTTGTTTAGTACGTCTAGTGTGTTCGTATTTCACATGTTAGTAGCTGTTGTAGTCATGTTCAATATTCTGGAATTAATCATGAAATTATGGCCTAATTATCCAACAATCCAAAAACCTAATTGTAGGCAATTTCGTGATTTAAATATGGCTGGTTATACCGATGCAATGAAACCGGAAAAGTTCACCGGTGGTCTGGGCTTTAAGAGATGGCAGCTGAAGTGCCAACTCTGGCTGTCGGCCATGAATGTGTGGGAAGTTAGTAGTGGTCTTCCTGGAGGAACTATATCTGAGGAAGCTCAGAACAAGTTCAAGAGAGACGCTACTATTTTCCGAGGATGCGTTCTGAGTGTTCTTGATTCTCGTCTGTGTGATGTGTATATGCACATAGAAGACGGCAAAGAGCTTTGGGATGCACTGAAAGCTAAGTTCGGTGCAACCGATGCAGGCAGTGAGCTGTATATCATGGAGAGCTTTCACGACTACAAAATGGTGAATAACCGTGGCGTTGTCGAACAAGCTCATGAGATATAGTGCACTGCGAGAGAGCTCGAGCTCCTCAAGTGTCCCCTACCTGACAAGTCTGTGGCTGGATGCATTATTGCAAAGCTACCATCGTCATGGAGGAATTTCGCCACAGCTCTCAAACACAAGAGACAGGAGATATCGGTTGAAAACCTGATAGCGTCTCTTGATGTTGAGGAGAAGGCTCGGGCTAAGGACACTGCTGAGAGAGGTGGTGAAGGTCAGTTTAGCACAAATATGGTACAGAAAAACCATAACCACGGCAAGAGCAAGGCCAAGAGCAAGCCTGCTGACATGGGTATACATATTGAGTACCCTACCATGAGGGTACCTGGTGCACGTGACGACTAAGTCCCAATATCGAAGAGCCTACTCGAAGCCCAAGACAAGAGGCCCAAGAAGATGGAGTACCCTCCAAGACTAGACATAGGCATAGTCGGTTTAGGCTTTCCTTATGTAAACTAGGTCGGTTACAAACTCCCGAGACCCAGCCTATTTAAAGGCTGGGAGGGGTACCGATCTGGGACCAAGCCATACACGAACCACCAAAGCTCTTGCGAGATCATCAACTCGCCGGAGCTCCCCTGTAATCGCATAATCCACAATCAATACCAGACAAGCAGGAAGTAGGGTCTTTACCTCCACCCGAGGGGCCTGAACCTGGGTAAATCTTTGCCTCTGCTTGTCAGCCGACGAAACTACCAGTACTACCACGTTCTCTCCCCATAATCTCAACCCTAGGTCCTTAACCATGGGATTTGATGAGGGTACACCTCGTCAATTGGCGCCGTCTGTGGGAAAGAATAGTGCTGGACTCGCGGTTTCTTCGGTTCCATCGGAAAACGGCGACTCGCCGATCGGATCTACAAACGGCAACTCGCCGGCTGCATCGACAAACCAGAACTCGCCGACTCAGGCGGCACACGGCAACTCGCCGGCTCACTCGACAAACGGCAACACGCCAGCTTCACCCGCAAAAAGCACATCGGATCCTCTGATGGATTTCGAGCCACACTCGCCAGGATTCCAGGAGGCCTTCTCCGATCTCGAGTCAGGTTTGGGTTTAACCGTTGGTTCGTTCAATTTTTTCGTCAACAAGCTTGGTGTGCAGGACTTGACGGATCCACGCCAACTCGCGACTTTCGCACCCGAGGCTCCATCGGCTGCGGCTCCTTCGACTGCGGATCTTTCCACTGCGTCCATACCATCATCGACCCTCCAAGCTTGTTCGTCTGCAACAACCATGTCCACACGAGAGATGCGCGAGCTCATTGAAGAGCTCCAGGGCGAGGAGGCCGAATCAGCATACCGCACAAACGATCCCGAGCTGGATCTCCCACTCGAGGATAGTTTCGACTGCGGGATCTCCCTCAGCGACTTCGACGACCTCGAAACTCATATCGACAACCACGTCGACTCCGAGATCTGCGCCAACAACAACCTCGACTTCGAGACTCATAACAACCTCGCCGACGCCGAGATGGGCATAGGCGACGAAGACGTCGACTGCGAGATCCGTCCAGACGAACCACTCGATGAACATACAGGCTCAGACATGAGCCTCGATGAAGATGTCGAGTCCATGACGGGACTCGAAAGTACATACATATGCCCTCGGGTCATACCCCAACAGGTCTATGTGGCCATCGCCGCAGAAACATCAGAAACTGCGGCCAGTCGCAGGCCTACAGAATTCCCGTGCACAGTCACTATGCCGGACGGAGCCACAACCCTCACAATCACTGCTGAGATGGCAGCAAAAGCAGATAAAGTTATCAAGGAGTGCACAATGATGCCAGCAGACGCAACACAAGAAGAGATGTTGACCTTCCAGTACTTCAACTGGCAGGAGTCACTTCGACTGAAGCAGATAAGAGCCACACTCGAAGAACGCAAAAAGCAAGCTAGCTTGTCGAGTGTGCGCAGAAGACAGCTCTCCCTGAGCTCCACCGGGCGAGCAGACACAGGACGCAGATCAAGGTTGTCACACCTCTCGCCAGGCGAGAAGGCGGCACTCACCCGCAACTTAGGCAACTCCTTCATGACATACGACGAGGAAGGACTGCCGGTGCCCAAAACAGCAGCAGGTGCTCTCTACACCGCTGCAGCATACCTGGAGGCAATCAAGCCCCCAGCGGATGACCCCAACGCAAAACTACACCGCCAACAGATCAAATCACTCGCCTTAGCTGCAAAGGCCATACGCCAAGTTCCAAGAACTCCAGGTGGGAGTCGAGACCGTGCCCTAGTCGACGCACCTCGGGAAGAGCATAATCACAGTGGTCGTCGCCACCACTCGAAGGAAAGAAGCGGCTCGCGAAGGCGCAGGTCCAGGAGCAGATCACGCAGATCTTACAGTAGCGACTCATACTCTGATCGAGAGCCTGAGCCACATGGAGCTCTGTGCTTCACTCGACGCGTCCGCGAGACACGGATGCCCAAAGGATTCAAACTCACATCCGAACAGCCCAAGTACACGGGTCGACAGGAACCTTCCGGGTGGCTGGAAGATTACAGGCTGGCAGTTGCGTGCCAGCGGGGCACCAACACTACAGCCATGCAGTACATACGACTCATGCTCGAAGGCACAGCTCGCGACTGGCTCAAGGCCCTACCTCCATCAACATACGACTCGTGGGATCACTTCCGCAGGGATTTCGTCAAAAACTTCGAGCCTCTATGTGAGCGCCCGAAAACATTCGAGGAGCTGCGGGCCTGCGTTCAGCGTTCAGACGAAACGTTGAGGTCATACATCAGACGATGGACTGAGATACGTAACTCAGTTGGAGTGGTTTCAGAAGATATGGCCATGGATGCTTTCGTCATGGGCCTCGCCAGGCGAGACTTCAAAGAAGCACTTGGCCGCCAAAAGCCAAAATCTGTAGCCCACCTCTGCAGATCGCGACTGAGTGGGCAGATGGAGAGGATATGGCACGCACCACACGCGGGTCCTCACCCCGTGACAAACATGAGAATAGCAGTCGAAGCCATAGAGACTCGTACAGAGACGACCGAAGGCGCAAACGTTCAAAACGTCATTACGACGATGACAGACCCGAATTCATGGCGGCTGGGTTCTCCACACCCCGCAATGATCAGGACAGAAGCGACCGACGGTCGGAAGATCGGCGAGACAGTCGAGACGATCGGCGAGACAGTCGAGATGATCGGCGAGACAGTCGAGATGATCGTCGCGATGGCCAACGCAGTGATAGCTACAAGAGGAAGGATTGGCGCAAGTCACGGGCACAATCTGAGCGATCATTCGAAGAAAAGATGGACGCTGATTGCAGATTCCACCTGTACAAGGGGGACGATGGAAAACTGCGATCCAACCACTCGATGAGAAACTGCAGGGAGTTCGACCAAATGGCGACTGATTACGTAAATCGCAGAAAGGCAGCAGCCGCACAAGCACCTGCACCCGTGCCTCAGCCAAACAACGTGCCTGTTCTGATGGCACCACCTCCACCACCACAGCCTGCCCCAGGCGGAAATCTCGCGGGTGCCATACAGCCCGTGCCTCGGGTGGACGAACCACAGTACCCTCCGCCCCAAGGGCAGATGTACATGATACAGAAAGGTCGACCTTCCAACAGGGAGCAAAAACTTCGCACTCGACAGGTAAACATGGCGGTCATGTCACCTCCTGCGGTAACAGAATACTTGAAGGGATCCGAACTACAATAAGCTTCAGCAAAGAGGACCACCCTCCATCGGTTGTTCGACCAGGGCACTCTGCTCTGGTACTCGACGCGCAAATTGGAGGCTACGCCATGTCCAAGGTCTTCATGGATGGTGGGAGCGGCATAAACATCATCTTCGCAGATACGCTCCGCAAAATGAACAGGTCAGTCGAAAACCTGCCAAGATCTTCAAATACCTTCCACGGTATCGTTCCAGGGAAAGCAATAAGCCCAGAGGGCACCATACAACTCGACGTAACGTTCGGGGACAAGCACCACTTCAGGACAGAGTCGATTGAGTTCGAAGTGGTCGACTGGAAGTCACAATACCATGCTATACTTGGACGCCCGACGTTCGCTCGATTCATGGCGGTGCCACATTACGCATACCTCCAGCTGAAGATGCCTGGACCAAAAGGAGTAATCACAGTCAAGGGGAACTTCCAAAAGTCTGACTCTTGCGACCGAGAATTCAGCAAAATCTCTGAGATGTTTGGCATGGAAGCAACACTCGCTGATCTAGCGGTCTCCAACGATCGAACACTTATGCCAGAGCACAAAAAGGTGGCAGTCGACAGAGCATTCAGTGCCACCAACGACACAAGATCGCATCAGGTGCACCCGACTGACCCGACCAAGACAGTCAATGTCTCGTCGAGTCTGCCTATCGCATAGGAAAGCGCGCTCGTCGAATTCCTCCGTGAGAACTGGGATATATTTGCATGGTGTCCAGCAGACATGCCAGGTATTCCCAGGGAATTCGCCGAGCACTCTCTCCAGCTACTTCCAGGTGCTAAACCAGTCAAACAAACAATGCGCCGCATATCCGGCCCAAAAAGAACTGCAGTCGAAGCCGAAGTCGACAGGCTACTCGCAGCAGGATTCATCAGAGAGATCAAGAAATCACAATGGGTGGCCAACCCCGTACTTGTAGAGAAGAAGCATACAGACATCCTGCGGATGTGTGTAGATTTTACAGCACTCAATAAGTGTGTCCAAAGGATCACTTTCCACTACCTCGAATCGACCAGATCGTCGACTCCACCGCCGGGTGCGCTCGCTTGTCCTTCCTGGATGCTTACTCGGGTTACCACCAGATAAGGATGAAGGAAGAGGATGAAGAAAAAACGGCGTTCATAACCCCACTCGGGGTCTACTGCTACACCACAATGCCTTTCGGGCTCAAAAACGCAGGCGCAACCTATCAGCGCATGATGCAAGATTGCCTCAAGAAGCAGATTGGGCGAAACGTCCAGGTCTATGTAGATGACATCGTCATCACCACAAGAGAAAAAGCACGCTACTCGATGACTTGCGGAGACATTCGCAAACCTCAAACGCTTCCACATCAAGCTCAACCCGAAGAAGTGCACGTTCGGCGTGCCAGCCGGGCAACTCCTCGGGTATCTAGTCTCAGCTCGAGGAATCGAGGCGGACCCGGAGAAAATACAGGCCATCTTGACGATGCAAAGGCCTTCAAAGCTCCACGACGTGCAAAAGTTGGCGGGTAGAGTAGCAGCACTCAGTCGATTCATCAGCAAGCTAGGCGAAAAAGCACTCCCGTTCTATCGACTGATGAAGAAGGCAGATAAGTTCGAGTGGACGCCAGAAGCCGAAGCAGCCTTCACGGACCTCAAGCGAGTCCTCACAAGCCCTCCAATCCTCGTAGCACCAAGGGAACGCGAGCCACTATACCTATATGTCTCTGCAACTAATAGGGTGGTGAGCACTGTTCTGTGGTCGAACGCAGAGAGGAGGGACACCCAAAGCATACAACGTCCAGTCTATTACTTGAGTGAAGTGCTCTCCACATCAAAGCAGCGGTACCCGCACTATCAGAAGCTGGCATACGCCGTGTTCATGTCCTCAAGGAAGCTGACGCATTACTTCTCCGAGCACCCGATCACTGTAATCAGCACTTCAGGGATCGGGGACATCCTCACAAACCCCAATGCAACTGGGCGAGTAGCAAAATGGCTCATCGAGCTAGCACCAAGAGACATCAAGTATGATTACCCGAAGGCCATCAAAGCACAAGTTTACCCGACTTCCACACCGAGTGGATTGAAGCTCAGCTCCCAGGAGCACCAGATGTGTCCAATTCCTGGACCATGTACTTCGATGGCTCGAAGAAAAACGAAGGCGCAGGCGCAGGTGTCATCCTCATATCACCAAAAGGCGACAAGCTCCGCTACATCCTACAAATGGGGTTCGAGTTCCCGTCCAATAACGAAGCAGAATACGAGGCTCTGATCCATGGCATGAGGATGGCCAAAGCCTCGGGTGCACTCGACTGATGATCTACGGCGACTCGAATCTGGTGGTGCAGCAAACAATGAAGGCTTGTGACGCAATCGCAGATAACATGATCGCCTACCGTGACTGTACAACATCATGGAGGGCAGCTTCGAAGGCTGCGAGTTGCGGCACATAGGGCGTGAAAGCAATGAAGAAGCAGATAAGTTAGCCAACATTGGTGCGACCAAAGCACCAGTGCCACCTGGTGTCTTCTTCGAGCGCATAGAGCACAGATCAATCAAAAAGAAGCGGCAACTCCTGCACCAGCCAAGAGCAAAACACCTAGCACAGAGGACCCACCAGTCGAGGTACTCCTCATCGAGCCAACTTGGACTCAACCCTTCCTCGCATACATACTCCGCGGCGAGGTACCCGAAGACTTCACAGAGTCAAGACGCGTCACTCGACGATCTAAAGCATACACTGTCATCAACGGTGAACTTTACAAACGCAGCATATCAGGTATGTTCCAGCGTTGCATAGCATTTGAAGATGGCCAAGCCATCCTTCGTGATATTCATGCAGGTACTTGCGGGCATCACGCCAGCAGTCGATCACTCGTAGCCAAAGCCTTTCGCGCAGGCTTCTACTGGCCCACAGCACTCAAAGACGCGGAGGACATAGTCAAAAGGTGCATCGGCTGCCAAAAATTCGCCACAAAGCCGCACGCACCCGCATCGGCGTTGAAGACAATACCATTGGCCTGGCCTTTCGCCCAGTGGGGGCTCGATATGGTTGGGCCACTCAAAAAATCCTCCCATGGAGGGCATACTCACCTTCTGGTGGCGGTCGACAAGTTCACCAAGTGGATTGAAGCAGTACCCATCACAAGTTCGACTGCCACTACAGCAGTCAATTTCATAAAATCCATCATATACCGCTTTGGTGTGCCAAGCAGCATCATCACTGACAACGGTACAAACTTCACGGCTGAGGAATTCAAATCCTTCTGCAAAGAGCAAGATATCACGCTCAATTATGCATCTGTGGCGCACCCGCAATCAAACGGCCAAGTCGAAAAGGCCAATGGGCTTGTGACGAGTGGAATCAAGAAGCGCCTCCTGGTGCCACTCAAAAGGGCTGCGGGTGCTTGGGTAGAAGAGCTCCCGTCTGTGCTATGGAGCCTACGCACAACACCCAACGCCTCAACACAATTCACTCCATTTTCATGGTCTACGGCGCAGAGGCAATCCTGCCATCAGACGTAAGGTTCAACGCACCAAGAGTCGAAGCATACAATGAAGAAGATGCAGAGAGCACTCGAAGATGCAGTCGACTTGCTCGAAGAAGCACGCAACACAGCGCTAGCACGTACAGCTGTCTACCAGCAAGATCTACGCAACTATCACAGCCGTCGACTGCGTACCAGGTCCTTCGAGGTGGGTGACTTGGTACTTCGACTGAAGCAGAAGAAGGTGCATAAACTTGCTTCTCCATGGGAAGGACCCTTCATCATCACCGAGGTCATAGGTGGTGGAGCATACAGACTGAAGCATGCGAAGACCGGCGAACTCTCCCACAATCCTTGGAACGTTGCGCAGCTGCGCCGTTTCTATGCTTAGATTGCTCAGTCGCATAATGTAATAGGCTCATATGTCGGATGGCTGCAGGTTTCAGACGCGCTCTTTTCCTTACCAGGGTACCTAAGGGGACTGGAAGGTTTTTAATGAGGCGGCCTGCAGCCTAACATTCATAAATGGAATATAGTCAATAAATTCCTCATACTTTTCCTGCTTACTACTCGCATAGCTTATCAGCACAAAACTTAGCCACACCCGTATGCTCGGGGGCTGAGCTATCTCAAAACATAAAAGCTTTTGCTCCTTCAAACATAATACTCCAGCCACACTCGAATACTCGGGGGCTGGATCGTAACACTAAACACAAAGGAAAAGTTGCTCAACCCCAATCAATCACTCGGGGGCTGAGCCTGCAGGCATAAGTTGAAGCTTCAACTCTCATAAAATTCATAACCTCACTCGAGCACTCGGGGGCTATGTAATTCATGATCTATGTAAACTGTTTTCATAAACCCCACTCGATACACTCGGGGGCTGCATACATACAAGTGAACAAATATGTACTAAGTGGCAAATTTACACTCGGGGGCTGTTCCCTATACATAAATACCCTAATCTTCTGGTTCATCCTTTGCTGGAAGAACAGGGCCCATAAGTTGCGCTTGATAGCAATCAACCAATGTCCTCGCGTGATCGAATGTTTCGTCAAGATTCGACTGGGACAAAGACGATCCAGGCACGGGTGGACGTAGCTGCAAATTTGGACGTTGACTTCGGAGATACGCCATGGTTGCGTTGGCACCGTCCACAAGCTTCTGGGTGATGAAGCCTCGAATGGAACCTGTTGACCGGAAGAGATCGAGCAACGCGTGGATTCCTTGAGGTTGTGGCCCAGTCGGAAAAACCATCTGGTTGATTCGACTGAAGGCCGACCTGCACAATTCAAGAAGCATAGTGCTCCGCCACACCCGATCTTGCAGAGTCGCAAGTATGCGTGCTCGGTGCTTGTCCAATCGAAAGTGCTGGCGGCCAGTCGTGGGTTCGTCAGTTGCCATGTTCAACTGCTCATCCACGCGAGCCTGCTCCGCCTGGAAATCTTGAACAAAACCTGCAACAACACAAGTTGGGTGAACAAAAAAGAACAGGCTGTGAACTCATAAGATCAAGGCAGTCATGCTTACACTCGAGCTGTCTGTTCACGATCTCCATCTCGCCAAGCACATACTCCTCCGTTGGGTGGGTAAAGCAGGCCTTGCCCTCATCCTTTCCAGCTCGCTTCGGGCACTCGCCAGTTCCTGCTCCTGTTTCGCAAGTCGAGCCTTCATATAACGTATTACCGCGGCATCATTTGACGCCTGAGCTCGAGATCGAGAAGGGGTATGATGCCGCGACGAACTGGATGAAGTGGCGGCTGGCCGTTTCTGTTCCAAGTATCATAAAAGTTTCATGAGAAACAAGTCACAAAACTCAGACAAGCAACAGCATACAGCTCTTCGAGCGCAGACACATTAACAGAAGACCACTGACATAAAAGAGTAGCAAAATCACACGCACACTCGCAGTTCACAGATATCATTACATGGCATAAAAAAGAAGGGATGCAGCTGCCCTAGAACTAGGAAGTCGACTCTGGCTTGCCCCTAAGCAAGCGAGTGGCGACCTCTTTTGCCCGGCGCTCCATGGTGTCATAAATATTTCGGCCAGTCGTGCAGCTGGCGCGCTGACTCCTTTCAAAGGCACAAGTCTCCCGTCTGGCCTCCGCGGGAAATCAGAAAGCGCTTCTCGTAGTCACCCTCTAATCCGTGGCCTAAAAGGAGCTTGAGGGTGGACTCCGAGCCGCGTACCGAAAGGGCGCGAGAGAAGTTCGCCATGGTGGAAGTCCCCGGGCCAAAAACATCGGCAAATCCATCCGCCGTCGTCGGTACTTCGCCACTCGGGAGCACGGCCTTGTACACTGCGCCAAGTGTATCGCTGACTTGGCGAGTGCATCCTTCGCGTGGGTGCACACGACCCCAAGGTCGCTCACAGCACGATCGAGTGGCAGATCGTCGTTCGACCTGTCTGCAGAGGTCGGCGCGCCTGCAGCTTCTTCATAAATCAACAAAGAGCAAACGTCACTATACGACGCTTGACAACCACAGCATAAGTTCAAAACGAAAAGATTACTCACCTCCCATGACATGTGCGAGTTTCGCCAGTTGTTCGGCATATCCTCGCTCACGCGCGGTAGCTGAGTTCGTGGCAGCATCCAATTCCTTCTTCGACTCAGCGCGCTGCGTGACGAGTGCTTCTTCAAGCTCCTTTATGCGGACTCAGCCGCTGTCTTTTCGCCTGAAGTAGCAAATCGCATACAGTTTATGATCGACAAAGACAAAGTATTGCAAAAAAGAGCTTCAGAAAAAATGGCAAAGTGAAACTCACGACTGAGTCGCTCCAGGTCATTACGCAGGCCATCCCTCTCCTGCTCCACCTGGACATAAGCTTTGGCAGATTCCGCCAGTGTGCGGTAGAAGGGCTGTAGACACACGCAGTTAGCATAATTTGTAACGTACATAGCCCCAAAACTACGCGGGTAAGGCAAAAAGTACTCACATGATTTGTCCAAGGCTCAGGGGTCGAAGCAGATGTCCCGACTTCAGGAGTAGCCACAACCGTAGCCTTGGCAGCCTCCACAACAGCAGTGGTGTCCATCGGGTGGACAACCTCATGCACGGGGAGAAATGTTCGGGTGATCCGGCGTGGAACTTTCTCTGCTTGAGGAGATAAAGGCTGATTGGTTTCAGCACTGCGAGTGGCACGCATGAAGACATCATCAGCACAAGTATGCAACAGCAGTAAAAACTTATATCATAAGTAAAACACAAACCTGTGTTCTTCCTCTTCGTCATAGTCGAGGTCATCAAAATTTGGGCCTCCAAAGACAGGGGCGCCACTCGAATGAGGAGGAGGGGTCGAGCTCGTTAAGCATACACGCAAAGGAGCGGCGCTGGGAACGGGTGATGAGCCCGCTTCCTCGTCAACCTCCAAGTCATGCTCCTTCGCGGGTGAACTCACAGCCGAAGATACCTTTTTGGTCAGTCGACGACGCTTTGGAGGCGCGATGTCGATCTCAGGGTCAGAATCGGCCACTTCTTCAGTCTGCACCTCTTCTGCTGCTTCCTCTTCAACTTCTTCCACACGCGAAGTGGTGGCGGAGGGAATTGGCGAGTGATCCCCTTTCGCTTCCATCTCTTGCACCTGAGTTTCTTCAGTTGCACCATTCTCTGGCAAAGGAGGAAGAGAGGCAGCAGTCGAGTGACCCTGCATGTCATAAATCACGGCTGCAAAATTAGAGGCTGCAATGCATATGAGTGGCAACTCCAAAACTGCAAGCAAATCATAAAGTACACATACCTCAAGCAAAGGATTTTCCATCCCATACGGCGTAATGGGGCAGTCGACGTTGCACGGGTCGGCTGCCGTCAGGTTGGTGATTGATCGCACATGCGCCAACAACTCATTCCTTGACAGTCCTCCGGGCTCATCCGTGTGGCATCATTTGGGCCCTCGTACTGCCACATGGGGTGCGCTCGGGCACGGATCGGCCACACCCGCCTCTTTACAAAAGTGGCAATTAGATGCACACCCGTCACCTTATCGAGAAGACCTCCAATCTGGGACAGAAGAGGCTCTGCTTCTGCCAGTTCTTCATCCGAAAGTTGGTGGTCCCAGGCCTTGGTCCTTGCAAAGGCAGCAGTCGAAAAAGCGGCAGCTGCGTCCTGCTCGACACTCGCATAAAACCATCCCTTTCTCCAGCCTTGTGCGGAGTCGACGGTCTTCAGTCGAAAATATCGGGTGTCACCGCGCACCTGGATCCCGCAGCCGCCCACAGGGTAGGTGCGGCCGCCTCCCCTGTTTGGTCGTACCATAAAATGGCCTTCCATAATGCCCAACTTGGAGCAACTCCCAAAAAACACTCGCACAGCGTGATGAAACACGCAATGTGCAGAATACCGTTCGGGGTGAGATCATGGATCTGCACCCCGTAGGCAAAGAGCAAACCTCGCACAAAATCATGGAGGGGGAGCGAGAAACCCCTAGGCAGAAACTCCGCAAAACAGACACGCTCATTGGCGCGTGGTTCAGGGAGTACCTCCTTCGGTGATGGCGCGCGAACAGCAAGCTGGTCCGTGGGAGGAAGCAGACCCTGCTCGCGAAACTTGGTCAGATGGGCGTCCTTGATGGTGGACTTCGCCCAGTCCCCGCTGCTCTTCTTCAAAGCGGCGGCGGCAGCAGACGCGCTCGTTGTGGTCTTCTTGACCTTAGTTGCTGCGTCAGTCGTGGCGGCAGACGCAGCGCTTCGCTTGGAGCCTCCACCCTTGGCCATTGCTAGGATGGATGGACAGAGCACAAAGAGCTTGGGCAAACGAACAATGGAGGCGCAGCGCAAGGAGGAAGATGAGGAAACAGGGCGGCGCAGGGAGCAAATGGCAAGTAAAAACAGATGCCAGCGCCGTGTCCCTATTTACCGCAAGTCAAACGCCATCACAGCCATTCATATCACAATCGTGCGCTCCGCATGCGATCTCACCGTACACGTGGCGAACGCGGAGGGCAACCGTCGCCGGCCACTCCGCCCACTACGCACGTAAAAAGAGGAGCCATCATCACGCTTGCGGAAAAAGTGGGCCCGTATGTCAAATCAAAGTCCAAACGGCACCGTCTTCGGTCAGCTCTGCACAAATGGGCCCACTACGTGTCACGTCCCATCAATCGCAGCATAACGCACGCCACGCGTGTCAGAAATCGCAGTCGCAATAAACGTCATCCCTGACGTCATTGAAGCATCTGTTCAGAAAATATGTTCGAGTATGCTCAGCGCATATTGGTCACTCGATTGCCCTGATTAGTTCGGGTGTGACAAAACTTTCTTAAGGCAAAATTGGTCACTCGACCGTTCCTTCGACTAAGTCATATTACTCCCATCGGGAGCATGTTCAAAAAATTCTTCGACTGAAGATGCTTAGGATAATGATTGAGATTATCCTCCATTTACAAGTAATACAGCATAATCTCGGGGGCTACTCCCATCGGGAGCACTGTCGTGCACCCGATAGAATTATGGCACAAATTTCTTCGATTAACATATGCAGAGTAAGAAGATTTTGAGATTATCCTCCATTGCAAAACAATAAAGCACAATCTCGGGGGCTACTCCCATCGGGAGCGCTGTCGCGCACCCGATAGCATAACGGCAAATATCAGTCGACAAAGGGCATGACTCGTCCAACAAAGTTCAGAAATCATACTCGAAACATTCCCGAGTTGCGTCAGTCGCAAATACCTCGGATGCTGCATGCATAGTGCAAAGGTAAGACCCGCCGAACTTTCGAGCTGGGCTAAGGACCGTTCCAGCAACGTTAATCCTTACACTTTCCGTGTCAGCAGACATGATGAAAAATCCCGACGGACGCGTTGGGTAAAATTCAAAGTTATACTGCAGATCGACTCAGTAAGACCTCAAGCGGCCTAGTCGAATCTGACCAGTTTGTTCCAGATTCGAGTCCGGGGACTCGAGTTTGATTGAAAGCTAGTAAGGTTTTACCCGAATGAGTAGTTAACCAGTCCCGATCCGTCGAGTGTACTGGGCCTGCTAAGCTATTATCCCTTGATCATCATAAAACACAGTCGATGAGATACTCGACATAGCCAAACGTGTGCTATTCATACAGGAATTCCAAATTATATATACAGAATACAAAGCATATGACGTGCACTACGAAAGAGTCCATGCCCGATTCTTCGAGTCAGCCAAGTACTCGGGGGCTACTGACATGGGTATACATATCGGGTACCCTACCATGAGGGTACCTGGTGCACGTGACGACTAAGGCCCAATATCGAAGAGCCTACTCGAAGCCCAAGACAAGAGGCCCAAGAAGATGGAGTACCCTCCAAGACTAGACATAGGCATAGTCGGTTTAGGCTTTCCTTATGTAAACTAGGTCGGTTACAAACTCCCGAGACCCAGCCTATTTAAAGGCTGGGAGGGGTACCGATCTGGGACCAAGCCATACACGAACCACCAAAGCTCTTGCGAGATCATCAACTCGCCGGAGCTCCCCTGTAATCGCATAATCCACAATCAATACCAGACAAGCAGGAAGTAGGGTCTTTACCTCCACCCGAGGGGCCTGAACCTGGGTAAATCTTTGCCTCTGCTTGTCAGCCGACGAAACTACCAGTACTACCACGTTCTCTCCCCATAATCTCAACCCTAGGTCCTTAACCATGGGATTTGATGAGGGTACACCTCGTCACCTGCCTTCAACATACCTACCAAGACTACTTCTTCAAGAAGAAGAAGAAGAAGAAGATGCTGAACAAATCTGAGCTAAAGTGCTACACCTGTGGAGAGCTCGACCACTTCTCTGTGCACTGCCCAGATCGTGCAGACAAGAAAGGGAAGACGGCAAGGACTGCCAACGTCGTGACTGCTAGCAATACTGATGGGTATGGTAATTTATTACCGACTGTACTTCAGTATTTCAATCTCCATGTTGGTGGATTGATACGGGTGCTAATGTTCATGTGTGCGCTGACATTTCTATGTTCACTTCTTATCAGTCGAACGGGATTCTTCCGTCCTAATGTGAATGGATCGCATGCTTCTGTTCGTGGTGTTGGCACGGTAGATCTGAAGTTTACTTCGGGAAAGATCGGCAGCTGAGAAACGCAGCATGTCCCTACTATGAACAAGAATCTGTTAGCGGATCTCTTCTTTGCAGAGATGAATTTAAGTTAGTCTTGGAGTCCAATAAAGTAGTTGTGTCAAGGTTTAGACAATTTATTGGTAACGGGTATGAGTGCGGAGGCTTGTTCCGCTTTTCATTATCGGATTTTTGTAATAAGTCAGTAAACCATATTGTGGCAGTGTGGATTCGGATGCCAATGTGTGGCACTCTCGTTTATATCATGTTAATTTTGGTTTAATGAGTAGACTTTCCAGCACTTGGCCCATGACTCTATGTATCTACAACCTTCCTCCTTGGTTGTGCATGAAGCGAAAGTTCATTATGATGCCAGTGCTCATCCAAGGCCCGAAGCAACCCGGCAACGACATTGATGTGTACCTAAGGCCATTAGTTGATGAACTTTTGCAGTTGTGGTCCGAACCAGGTGTACGTGTGTGGGATGAGCACAAACAACAGGAATTTGACCTACGAGCGTTGTTGTTCGTAACCATCAATGATTGGCCTGCTCTTAGTAACATTTCAGGACAGTCAAACAAGGGATACAATGCATGCACGCACTGTTTAGATAAGACTGAAAGTATACATTTGGGAAACAAGAACGTGTACCTGGGGCATCGTCGATTTCTTCCGAACAGTCATGCCGTAAGAAAGAAAGGCAAGCATTTCAACGGTGAGGCAGATCGCCGGAAGAAGCCTAACCTCTATGATGGTGATATTATATATGACATGGTCAAGGATTTAGAAGTAATCTTTGGAAAGGGTCCTGTCAGTCTATCTGTTCCGAATGACGCTGACAACCACGTACCCATATGGAAGAAGAAATCTATATTTTGGGAGCTACCCTATTGGAAAGTCCTAGTGGTCCGGTCTTCAATCGACGTGATGCATGTGACGAAGAATCTTTGCGTGAACCTGCTAGGCTTCCTGGGCGTGTATGGGAAGACAAAAGATACACCAGAAGCACGGGAGGACCAGCAACGTATGAAAGACCCATACAACAAGCAGACGGATAAAGGGCGTCAATACTTAAGCAGCTACGCTCTTACCAAAGCAGAGAAGGAAATCTTTTTTGAATGCTGAGCAGTATCAAGGTCCCGGCTGGCTTCTCGTCAAATATAAAGGGAATAATAAATATGGCAGAGAAAAAATTCCAGAAACTGAAGTCTCATGATTGCCACGTGATTATGACGCAGTTGCTTCCGGTTGCATTGAGGGGGCTTCTACCGGAAAATGTTCGAGTACCCATTGTGAAGCTATGTGCATTCCTCAATGCAATATCTCAGAAGGTCATCGATCCAGTAACTCTACCAAGTTTACAGAAGGCTGTGGTCAATGTCTTGTCAGCTTCGAGTTGGTGTTCCCCCCATCATTCTTCAATATTATGACGCATCTCCTGGTTCACCTAGTCGACGAGATTGCCATTCTCGGTCCTGTATTTCTACACAATATGTTCCCCTTCGAGAGGTTCATGGGAGTCTTGAAGAAATATGTTCATAACCGTGCTAGGCCAGAAGGAAGCATCTCAAAGGGCTATGGAACAGAGGAGGTCATTGAGTTCTGTGTTGACTTTATTCCTGCCTTAAGCCGATTGGTGTTCCTGAATCGCGGCATGAGGGGAGACTGAGTGGAAAAGGCACGCTAGGAAAGAAAGCACTGATATGTAGGGACGGGCATTCTTTAACTCAAGCACACTACACAGTTCTACAAAGTTCCACCTTCGTGGCTCCGTATATCGAGGAACACAAGAATTATGTACGCTCCAAGAACCCGGGGGAGGATGACTCCTGGATTAAAGAAAAACACATGGAGACTTTCGGCAGTTGGTTGCGATTACAGCTCATGAATGACAGCACTGTCGGAGATCAGCTCTACTTGTTGGCCGCGTCACCATCTTCGACTGTATTGAATTTCCAAGGGTACGAGATAAATGGGAATACATTTTACACGATCGCCCAAGATAAAAAGAGCACCAACCAAAACAGTGGTGTCCGCTTTGATGCAACAGACGAGAATGGGCAAAAGGACACATACTATGGTTACATAGAGGAGATATGGGAACTTGACTATGGACCTACTTTTAAGGTCCCTTTGTTTCGGTGCAGTTGGGTCAACATGAAGGGAGAAGGGATAAAGGTAGACCAGCTGTACGGAATGACGACAGTGGATCTCAAGAATCTTGGTTGTTACAGGAACGAACCATTCGTCCTAGCCAATGATGTGGCTCAGGTTTTCTATGTGAAGGACATGTCCTCCAGACCGAAAAAAGAAAAAAAATAAGCAAACGAATACATCAGACGATGAGCCAAAGCGTCACATAGTTCTTTCAGGGAAAAGAAACATCGTGGGAGTCGAGGACAAGACAGACATGTCAGCAGATTATGATAAGTTTGATGAAATTCCGCCCTTCACAGTGAAAACTGACCCAAGCATCCCGTTAAATAATGAAGATGCTCCATGGTTACGGCCGAAGCGATCATAGGCCAGGGACATACGCGAAGAAGGGTTCATGGCATTTATGTAAATCAATGTAATGTATTAAACCTTTATGTGATGTGTAGTAATGTATTAAACCTTTATGTGGTGAAAACCATAATACACGAAATGGGAGTTTCCACCTAGAAGAAATGGGTTATATCACATGTGAGTTTTCTTTTTTGTTTTCTGTTAATTAATTGCATGACGACCGGTGAAACACGCGTGGTAGGTGGTTGTCGGCTCCCACACCTCCCGTGGGAACCTCTCAAACCTCAGCTTCGTTAGGTACAGCCTTCAGAAGAAAACTCCAACGTCTTACACGCGCTCGAAAAAGTTGGAACAAAACACACGGTTCCCCCTGCATACAGCCCGACGGTGGCTCGTGAGTGCCCGCATATCAAATGCACCGTAGGACGTAGCTAGGGAACCCGAATGTTTTGTGTTTGAGCGCCACTTCGATCCAAGCAGCGGTAAGACGTCTCTGATGATCTACAACCGTCCGGCAAGACATCTCTGATGATCTGCAACCGTTTGGAACGGTCGCAGGTCATCAGAGACGTCTTGCCGCTGGTTGCCCAAAGATGCCTCTCCGAGTGACGCTGGAATGTTTTGTGTGAGTGAGTAACCTGTCTGAGGAGGGGGGCTATATATAGGGTACGTGTGCTTCTTTAGTCCCGGTTGGTAACACCAACCGGGTCATGTGGCTCACGAAGTGGTCGTGATACTGCTGATCCAACAGCTCACAATCCCTCAAAAGAAACACACCCCTGATCCAACGTCTCACAAGCGCTTGAAAGAAACACACGATCCGTGTGCTTCTTTAGTCCCGGTTGGTAACACCAACCGGGACTAAAGGCGGGCTTTGCGGTCACGACACGTGTCCTCCCCCAGCGCTGCCCTGGGCACGTGTCCTCCCCCAGCGCTGCCCTGGAGGTCTTTATATATTGTCGCCGACGGGGTAAACCCTAATCCACCATTCCTAGCCACGAACGCATCGTCTCCACGAGATGGATCCGCCACGCCCGCCGCAGCGCCTTCTGGACGAGGTCGAGCGTGCTCGGCAGAGCGCGCTTGGGCGCAACCGCGGGAGCCTATCCCGCCGTATGCCCACGAGCCCGACGTGGAGAGGAATGCCCAGCTACCGGCCTCCTGCTCCACCAGGTGCCGCCGCACCTCCACCTGGCGCCGCTGCACCTCCACCAGGCGCCGCCGCTCCTCCCGCGGAGGAGGAGGAGGACGACGACTTCGACTGGAGCGACGACGGGGAAGAGGGTTGTGGGTTGCAGATACAGGAGGCCATGGAAGCCTCCTTCCAGTCTGTCCGCGACTACCCTGTCCAGCGAGCCAAGACTTCCTACCAGCTCAAGGCGAAGGAGGCTTCCGAGCTGGATTGGGCGCTGAAAGACTCATCCTCCATGGATCTTGCCCTCCGCCGCAAACGTGCGCGCGAGAACCGGGCGGCCGCCCACGGGGCTGGCTCCTCCCGCCGTTCCCCCTAATCCTACGGCCTTCGAGCCAGCAAGTCCGTTTATGTAGAATAATGTTGGTGATGTTGGATCAGGGGTGTGTTTCTTTCAAGCGCTTGTGAGACGTTGGATCATGTGTAATAATGTATTAAACCTTTTATGTAATGCATTCTATGGAATGTATTAAACCTTGATGTGGCTCACGAAGTGGTCGTGATACTACTGATCCAACAGCTCACAATCTCTCAAAAGAAACACACCCTGATCCAACGTCTCACAAGCGCTTGAAAGAAACACACGATCCGTGTGCTTCTTCCTTATTGGTGGGATTCCCTTTAGTCCCGGTGGTGGCTCACAAAGTGATATCCAACAGCTCACAAGCCTTCAAAAGAAACACACCCCTGATCCAACGGCTCACAAGCGCTCGAAAGAAACACACGATCCGTGTGCTTCTTCCTTATTGGTGGGATTCTCACTATATATATGTAGTCATGCATGGCCTCCATTGGCATAGCACATCTAAACTCATATCTGCAACCTCATCACTCTCCCATGGCTTCCACCGTACCCACTCTAACCTACTCGGAGGCGGAGGCGCTTTGCGCCTCGAACTACCCCTGCCCGCCCGGCTACGACGTCCCCGCCGGCTGGAGGCTGAGCACCGGAGGCGTGCCGGTCCCTCCTGTCCCTCAAGGTTTGGCGCGCCGGGCGGCCATCACGAACCACTACTACCTCGAGCTCACTCCGGCGCAGCGGATGGATCCCCGCTGGCATCCCGACTACCGCCCGACTTGGGACGCCTTCTTCATCAATCGGCGTGAGAGGGCGCTCGCCAGGTACGAGGAGGACGGCCCGCCTCCTTCGAACTTCAACGAGGCCGGCCGTCGGCTGTGGTGGAGCGGCCGGACTCTCCAGAGCGTCATGAACTACATCACGGCCGGCGATAACCCCCGCCTGCGCTACCCTCGCTTCCAGTCCAGGCGAGCGCCGCCCGACGACAGCGACGACGACGGCGGCGACTACGACGACTACGAGGACGAGTATTATAGGCCTAGGCAGGAGTATGACTAACCTGAGCCACATCGTTGGTTAGGACAAATGGTTCGTCTATGTACGACGACGATCGTGTAAAATGTTTGTCTATCTACGACGACGATCGTGTAAAATGTATTATTTATCTCTGCATTTCCAACTAATGATATTTAGCATCTGAATAAGTAATCAGGTTTTGAGTTAGTTATGCAAAAGATAAAAGTTAATGCATTTTTTTAATTCAAAATGGCAAAATGGTTAATAGTTTGAAAGTTTAGTGAGATTCAAATTGAAAATGACAATAATAAAGTATGCAAAAGATATGAGTTAATGCATTTTTGAATTGAAAATGGCACAGTTGATACATGATGCAAACATATGTATGGATGATATATTCAGATTCCTTATTTTTTCTGATAATAATAAACATATTATTGTATTATTTGGATTTATAATAATAGACATATAAATAGATGGGGTTCATTTTTCTTAGCATTTTGATATATTAATCATAATTTTCTGATAAACAGATTAAAAGTTATTGATTTTACAAGTTTAAATCATTTCCTGGAAATTATATAAAAGAAAACAAAAAAAATTCGAAAAGCCCATTTAGTCCTGGTTCCAGCCTCGAACCGGGACTAAAAGCGGCCCAAAATTGCGCGAACTTCAAGCGGCCCAAAATTTGACCTTTGGTCTCGGTTGTTCTTACAAACCGGGACCAAAGACCCTTTCGTCCCGGTTGGTAAGAACAACCGGGACCAAAGGCCTTTTGTTTATAACCGCCCGTGCGTTTCCTCTTCTTCCACCTCTGCCGCAGTTCCCCCGACGAGACGCTCCAACTCTGGCGAAGCCCTGCTCTGGCGATTTTTCGATCTCCGGCGCGTCCCCGCCCTCCACCTCTGCCGCCACCCTGCTCCGGCGCGGCCCCGCCCTCCACCTCCTCCGCCGCGCGGATTGACCGGCCGCGGAGCCGCCGTCGCGCCTCCCTCTTGCTCGCCTCGCCCCTGCTCACCGGCGCGGCTAATCCGGCCGTCCAGACGCCGCCACCCTGCACCGGCCATTGGTTAGTGTTAGTTGCTAGGTTAGTTGCTAGGTTTTAGCTATTTTTTGTTAGCCATTTTCTGTTAGCCATTTGCTAGAATTAGTTTTGTTAGTGTTAGTTTTAGTTTTGCTATATATTGATGTTAATTTTAGTTTTGCTATATATTGATGTTAATTTTAATTTTAGCTTTGCAAATGATTTTGAAGTGGTAATACATGCTTTTCAGTATATTTTAGCTTGAGTCTTATGTTCTTGTGCTTAATGGCTTTAATTTCTTGATGGTTTAGGGTTTAGGGTCTCCGAGTTCGCCGTCGCGCCCAAGAATCCCCGCCCGAGGTGCTCTGCCGCTCCCCGCCCGAGGTGTCTTGCAAATGAGATTATAAGGCAGCATATGAAGTTTCTAATTTGTTCTTGCAAATGAGATGATATTGTGTATGTTACACACAAAAATCAAATTGTGAAGTTTCTAATTTGTGCTTGTCCTAATTAAATTTGAATTTTCCTGTGGCTTATCTCCCTAGTGTGTGTGCACATATGGTCCTAGGCACTGAATAAAAAGGTTGCCAAGTGTTTGCATTATTTTTTATGGCCTTTTCTTATTTTCTTAGTTTTTGTACTGAAAACAAAAGGGCAAAAATGTCCAAATTATTTGGGTTCTACAAGTAATGAGGATCATTCCCTAATTTTTAGTGAATTTTCTGAGGTATGAAAAAGGTAGCTCCTTTGTAAACCTAAGAAAAGGGGATTTTCTGAAAATAAATAAAAGAGTATTTTATTTTAGGTTTTTGGGCAAGTCAAAAATTGTGTAGATGTATCTTGACATATGGAACAAGTTACCCAACTAAAGTTTTGTGCATTGTTCTTAATTTGCAGAAACTATGGAACGAGACGAAAATCAGGAAAACATCCTCGAGGATATAATCCGCGGGCCGGAAGATGTTGGCGATGTCACCTCGCAGTTTCTGAACAACTCCGGTGAGGGAGATGAGTCTCTCAACCGAAGAGACGGCTCCGGTGAGGTAGAACCCGACGGCTGGGGTGGGGAGAAGTCGGCGAGGGAGAAGCCGACGAGGGAGAAGCCGAAGGCTCCGGTGGAACATTAAATGTTGCAAACTCCGGCGAGGTGCATATACATATATTAATGAAGCCGAAGATTGTATTAATTAAGCCTCTGCTGTCTATATACATATATTAACGCTCTTTCTTCTTTTAGCCCTCCGGATCGAGCAAATCTTCTGTAAGGACAAAACGAGGCCCAGCCAAAAAGTTGGGCGACCAAGAAAGGTACAGGATCGAAAAGTCGCTGAAGACGGCACACCGACTGCTCCCCCTGGTGTTAAAAATAAAATGGTAAAGCAATGCGGAGTTCTTGTTAGGGACTACATCCCGATCACCGTTCGAGAATGGCATCAGCCAAAGGAGGGAGGAGTAAGATATGTCGGCGAGGAGGGCAAAGAAAGACTTTGGAGAAAGCTCATGCTTAATTTCACCCTGGCGCCAGAGGTGGATCCAGATGAGGAGGATCCAAATGAGGCAGAAAAGATTGCCCGGAAAAACATGGAGCAAAAAGTCAAGGACTGGGCTCTTAAGAAGATGGCCGAGCTATTCAAGAACTGGAAGAAAAGATTGAACAACGTTTGTCAGAAAAATAAGACTCCGGACTTCGATAAAGGGTATGAGAAGATAAAGGACTACTGGGAAGAATTTGTGGCGTACAAGAAATCGGAGGAAGCTCAGGAAAAGTCTGCAAAAAATAAGGCAAATGCTGCTAAAAAGATCTACCACCATACTATGGGGGCTGGTGGCTACGCTTTTAGCATGCCTAAGTGGGAGAAACTTGAGGCGGACCTGCTGGCTAAAGGGATCACTCCAGAGCCACTCGCATGGATCGAACGGGCAAGAAATTGGTTTTACGGGCATGGGGGCACGTTGGACGCAGAAGGGAAGTGCATATATAACAGAAGACACAAAGATAATCCCCTACTACCCATCGAAGGCATTAGAAATGCAGTAAAGGATGTTGCAGAGGGACGGTTCATTCCCGATAGAGAGGATGACGAGCTCACACGCGCCCTTGGGAATAAGGAACACGACGGACGGTTACGAGGCGTACCAGGCTCCAAGCCCAAGACAATTGCGATTCCCGAGCACAGGAAGAAATTTCCTGATAGAAGCCATCAGAGGAGAAAGGAAAGGGAGGCAATGGAAGCACGCGCTGCTGCAGACCGGCTGCGTAATATAGAAGAAGAATTAAAGCGGCAGAAGGATCAAATTGCCGCACTTAGCCAGCAAGGTACTAGCGGCCAATCTCAACGGCACATGGTAGAAGCTGCATGCGATGGTACCGGCGGCCCATCGAATCGGAAAAGCAGCGTGGCTTCCACGGAGCTCCAGGATGGTAATGATGATGCGGTGGCTCCACTTCGTCGCTACCCAGTGGATGATATCACGGAGAGCACACCTTGTGAGATGCATGTGAAAGTTTTTAACTTAACCATGAAGGTGGCGGTCGGCTATGTCGTACCAATTGGACCTAATCCAACTTACCATTTCTCTCCGGTTCCAAATGGCTACGCTGTTGTCGCGGTGGATGAAGTGATGAAAGATTTTGAGGAGCTGAAGCTGGAACACCCTGCAGGTGAAGATGGGGAGGTGCTTGAACTTGGAGAAGCCAAGAAAGCGACCATTCTATGGCCAAAGGAATTCATCGTGCTTCCGAACTGGCAGCCAAGGCCATCGACTCCTCACCAGTCTCCAGCGCAACAGTCCTCTTCACCGCCTCAGCATTCTCCAGCGCAACAGTCCTCTTCACCGCCTCACCAGTCTCCAGCGCAGCCGTCTCCGCCGCCGCGTCAGCCGTCTCCGCCCACCGCTCGTACTATGAGGGGTAAGCGATCACCGAAACGTAAAAGGTCGCCCCTCCCAAAAGTACCTCATAAGAATCTTCCCATTAGACCTTATGACAGGACTGTAGCGGAAAACGCCGCGGAGGTGGCTGCCTACAATAAGGCTTTTTTTGCACCAAAAAAGCCCGAGCAAAGCCGGTATACGATGAAAAATCCAAAAAGTGGACTAAGTCCTTCCTTGCGCAGCCATCCCAAATATCGATGAATCTGCAATCTGACTATGGTCGTGAACTTAGTAAGCTAGCACGTGCCCAGTCTGAGCAGGACAAGGAAAGAAGTGCAAAAAGCGGGAAACAAATTGCCCAGCTCGGACAGCAGAAAAATCAATCGGTCCCCCCGCTCATAGTGTGTTCCGATATCGACAAGGACTTCAGAGCCGATATGGATAAGGACCTGCAATTATTGGACCCCAGAGCCATAGCTGCTGCTAGAACATGGTATCACTGTATCGCAGGCCATGGAAAATGCTACCGCCATGGGTATGACTCTTGGTCAACTTTTAGGCTATGAACATCCAATGTTAGAGATAGCACGGAAATATGTCAGGGGAGTCTATGGTCAGTAATGAGGAGCTCACGTCTATCAACACATATGCGAAATCTGCACAACTGGTACATGGTGCACACATCAAAGAAGGCGCGAAGGAGTGGTTGCGGTGGACGTTCGAGTGGAGCATTTCTTCAAACCTTACAGTATACAGGTTCAAATGACTGAACTGTTTCAGTTATTCAATCAGCGCGCCCTCGACAAATCTATCCTCAGTTGCTATTGTCTGTAAGTGATTTATTTTCGTAATTAAGTCTCTAGCTCAGCTCGTTCATTGCCTGTATTATATTATCCTGACTATATATATATCCTTTTGTACGCTATTATGTAGAATGAAGATGATGGAATGCAAAGCATCTAACATTATGAGGTTGGGTTCGTTGACCCATATATCGTTAATGAACATACGTTACGCAATCACCCCAGAGACGTGGAGCATGACCTGACCACCTCTTTAATCATGCAAAACTTCTGTACGGAAATACTATTTCCTTACAACTTCAAGTGAGTGTTTCTGTCTTGTACATATTTTTATTTGGCTTTCTCGATGTTAAGTGTAATTGATGAGCTATGCATGTCTGCTTTATGTAAACGTCCGCAGGTTCCACTGGATTCTGCTAAGCATTCAAGTTGACAAGTCCATAGTTGAAGTCCACGACTCATTAAGTTGGGACCAAGCGACGTGGACCGAATGAAAGAAATGCTCAATAAGTAATTTCAATCATTATCGCATTATATCGGCCTCTTTCGTTCGTTTCCTGATATCAAGTAATTAATAACTCCTTTGTTCATTTTTTTGGCCAAAGCAGGTGTTGGACACTATTCAAACAGAATGTAGAAGGTCCATTCAAAGATGAGCTAACTTATATATCGGTGAAAAGTCCGCAGCAGCCACCGGGGAGTAATTTATGTGGATTCTACGTTTGCGAGTTCATTCGCGAGTTGACCTCTGAGCGGAGAACAACTTCTTTGAGCAAAATGCGGGAGAAGCTCGACCCAGAACGGCGCATACGAGCAATTCAAGAGGAATTGGCGGGATTTCTGCTTAGGGAGGTCATCGATGAAAGGGGAGAACATTATGCTTCGGACGATGAACTACATATGTGATCTATCTCCATGTAATTAAATAGTTGTATTCTCGCAAGAGATCGAATATTAATTATATATGCATCAACGTGTACTGTGTATATAGTAGAGCGTATAATATGCGTACGGAAACGATGGAGAGCACGTCGGCGATGCGAAGAAGGGGGAGACGACGGAGGCACCGGCGAGAGGGAGAGGGGGCACCGGCGAGAGGGAGACCCTAAACCCTAAATACAAAAAAAAAACAATCATTGGTCCCGGTTCGTAACACGAGTCTCCCTCCCCCCCCGCCCAGCCAGAACTGGCCACGTGGGCACCCATTGGTCCCGGTTCGTGGCCCAACCGGGACTAGCATTAGTCCCGGTTGGGCAACCGGGACTGATGGCCCAGCCAAACCGGGACCATAGACCATTTTTCTAGCAGTGGTCATGCATAGGCATTAGCTTAATCGATCCCTGCTTTCTGCTTCTGCTACCCATAACGATAGTAACACGCAGGCGGTCGATTGGATTAGGATCGGCGCTGCTTGGGTAAGTACAAGTTTTACACCCCCATTGATTACTTGATCTCTGGCCGCCCAACAGACGACGCTCCACACACAGAGAGAAAGCGCGAAATTAACCGGCTTTTTGTTGTGCGATCGGTACGAGAAGGAAGCAGAAAGAATCGTTGTCACTCGGTCTCATCGTCCTCCTTTGCTTCCACCGACAGGCAAACTCATGCGTGAGCGTTTGCTGTGTTTGCTCGCGCCGACGGTTGGCTTCGGACCATTGTCACGAATTGACGAACGATGTCGATACTTGATGTAGTACGAATGTAGTACGAGAAGTTTGGTGATGCTTGATGCACGAGCAGTTCCACGTGCAACTAGGGTAAACTGGGACAGGGGTTGAACTCACAAAGGGGGCAATGTTTGGTTTTCGTACGAATGTACTCCAGATATATAGCATCTTCCTCTAGAGATGTTGTTTGGCAGGGAGCTGGAGAAACATTAATGCACGCATCATTAGCTGACTTGCTTCACGATCTGTATCCGCTCTATGCTCATCCTTGCACGTACTGGTGGCCGTTTGCTGCCGCACTGAAAGCACAGAGCGAACAAGTCTGCTGTCTGCAGCATCGAGCAAGCATGCGGCCACCCACTGACCGCCCCACCGGTGGACGGTGGTTGCAGTTGCCGCCTGCTGAGAGACGGCGAGACGCGTAGTAGGAAGATAAGGTGGCCTTTCCATGCTGCACGTGGGGCCACCGGCCAGTGCAATCTTTTTTGAGACCCCTCGATCTGTGTTACAGTTGTAGTATCTGAACTCATGCACTAACTCGACACCACACTCACACCACACACACGCACACCCCTAGTGCACAAGCTAGAGCCTAGAACTATACACACAGCACGCAAGGGTACCCTATGTCCCTAAGAAGCTAGTAGTTGCGGCATACATGCGTGTGTGCGCCTATTTCTATTTCCATGATGCTAATCTACATGACTGGATGCACTTACGCCCGCGGAGTGCGGTACTGCTCTTGTCTTTTGTGAGACTTTGTTGCCGTGTTGCGTGTGATTGTGAATATGGATGATGCACCCATACAACCTGGCTCACATGTGGCTGTGTACTGGCGTGCAAGGGAAGTTTCATCACATCGGCAGTGTAAAATGCGGTGATGTCGTCCATCTTTGTTCGGACAGATGCAAGTGATGGAGCTGGGAATCCAACAGATAACGCACCCAGCGGCGTCACACGCTGTGGTTCGTAACATGGGTCCGTGGGAATCAGGTCACATGCATGCATGAAGGGTAGAGGGTAGCCACTCTTGTTCTCCTTCGAATGAACATAGCGTTCAGTTCACGCAGTCAACCCCTTCGGATGTGAGATAAAGAGAAGCTGATGTATTAAATATATGAGATAGGATGATTTTAAAATCGTAAAAAAAAATCCATGTCCGGTTTAAAGGAATCCGTGGATAAGAACTGGGGCGGAGCCAGGCCCCAGGCAACCAGGGCCATGGCCCGGGTCCTGGAAAATATTTTTTACTTGCATGTACGTATGTTTCACATTTGGCCTGGGGCCAGCCCATGAAGGCCTCCCTTTCTTTCTTTCTCTCACTAGTTTTTGGCCCAGGAAATCCTATAGAACGGAGGAACCCTACCAGCATTAGGCCACGAAACATTTCTCCCTGCCTCCATGTGTAGAAAAGCACGTTGGCCTGCTACTCCCCCATAGTTTCTTTTAAAACTTTATATGCACGGTTTTTTTCCTGTTTAAAACCTTATATGCATGATTTTTTCTTGTAATTTCCAGTTCACATTAGGCATATATTGAGTTAAAATTCTGCATCTAGCTATATTTTTCTGCTTTGGCATGCATTATTTTTTGTGGAGATTATAAGAGAGTATTTTTTTGGCCCGGGGCTTGCTTCAATCCTGGCTCCGCCACTGGATAAGAATATCCGGTTCCGAACTCACGATTTTACTAGCTACGTAGGTCATATCAGCAGTACGAATGTACTCCTACGATGGTACGAGTAGTTTGGTGATGCTTTATGCACGAGCAGTTCCACGTGCAACTACCTTAGGGTAAACTGGGACAGGGTTGAACTCACAAAGGGGGCAATGTTTTTTTTCAAGGATAAAATTGTGCAATGTTTGGTTTTCGTCGATTTGTATCCGAAAAGGTATTGGCTCTATGCTTATCCTTGCATGGGTGACCCCGTTTGCTGCCGCTCCGAGAGCAGAGAGCAAACAAGTCGGAGGCATCGAGCATGGATGCGGCCACCCACTCACCGCCCCACCAGTGGACGATGGCTCTGTTTTCATGATACCAATCTACACGACTGGATGCACTTTTACGCTCGGTCGTTTGTGCCTGGCTCACATGCATGTGGCTGTGTACTGGCGTGCAAGGGAAGTTTCATTACATCGACAAGTGATGGAGCTGGGAATCCAACCGATAACGCACCCAGCGGCGTCACGCCGGTTTGTAAGATTTGCTCAAGACTGAGGAGATAACATGGGTCCGTGGGAATCAGGTCACATGCATGCATGCATGAAGGGTAGAGGGTAGCCAGTCTTGTTCTCCTTCTACTCCCTCCGTTCCAAATTACTTGATTTTGGTTTGTCTAAATACGGATGTATCTATCCTTGTTTAGTGTCTAGATACATCCGTATTTGGACAAACTCAAGTCAAGTAATTTGGAACGGAGTGAGTAATGAACATAGCGTTCAGTTCACGCAGTCGACCCCTTCGGATCTGAGAGAAAGAGAAGCTGATGTAATGTACTAGAGCATCTCTAGCTGAGACTGAAAAACGACCTGAACTGACAAATTCCGGCTCCACCGAAGCGGTTGGGGCGGTGTTTTCAGGTCACACACCGACTCCCGACGCCGCGTCCGACGAGCAATTTCTCGCGCCGCCGCACAGATCCGCCACCACCGCGCCGCGATGTCGCCGAAGAAGGCGACGCCGAAATCGACGCATCCGGTCTGTCCGATGCGGTGAGGAGGCGCCTCGTCATCTCCGACACGGGGAGGAAGCGGGCGACGTGCCACTTCATCCACACCGGCGCCGAGGTGCCGGAGAAGCTGCGCTACTGCGCCGTCGACGAGTTCGACTGCCTCCGCGCTGCAGCCAGGCGCGGCGAGGGAAGCTCCTCCGGTGCGCTGGTGTCGCGGACGAGGAGGGAGGAGCCGGAGGAGCTCGACGACTACGACGCCGCCGTCTTCGGCCATCCTTTCTTCGAGCTGGACTTCGTCCCCGACGAGGCACTCGACGCCGTATTGGCCGGCGACCCTGTGCAAGCGGTCGACGGTGGAGGAAGCGGAGCTCGCGGCGCAGCGCCTCCGCGACAAAGAGATCACCGACGTGCTCCTCGAGCAGGGCATCACCGCCGAGCGCGCCCAACGGGAGAAGGTCGCCGAGTGGGATCTCGTCAAGCTGGAGCAGGACGAGAAGTACGTCGACCTCGTCTCCGACGAGGAATGAGCGGCGCCGAGCCGCCGCCTCCCTCGGGTAGGGTTAGGGTTAGTGTAGCTAGGGTTTATTTTGGTTCTCCGGTGATCACCGTCGGCACATTTTGGTTGTAAATCGGTGATCACCTTCGCTGTTCGTCCGTTTGTTCGCGGGAATGAAAAAAAAAAATCTTCAATTTCATTGTGCGTTTACGTTCTGCGCCGATAAAAATGGGACCGAAAACAGAGCAAAACACAACTGAAAAAAGTTCAGCGGTTTACGGGACCTGCTAGAGATGCTCATGCTCAGAATGATCCAACACGTCCGGCCGCGGGGCCAACTAAGGTATGCAATGGGGTTTCAAGAAAAAAACTAGGTATGCAATGCGACAATAAGGGCCGGTTCTGCCAGGCCCAGTTGTTCGGACCCAGTAGCAAACTGAAGAGCCGAGGCCGCGGGGCCTTTCTCTCTCTCAAAAAGAAACTATGAACGGGCCCGTCTTAACTCTTAACACCAGCTAAACAAGCCCTAGTCCTCTAAAAAAAAAGCTAAACAAGCCCTAGATTCAGAGCGACCTCGAGGCGAACGGAACCACAATCGATTGAATCGAACATGACTCGAGAGATGACGGCGGCGGAGGTGAACGCGTGGCTGGCGGAGAGGCAGTTGGCGGAGCAGGAGGAGATGCGGCAGGTGGGGATGCGGGTGATAGAGGAGGAGCGGTTGGCGGAGAGGCGGGCGGAGGCCGAGCAGCGGTTGGCGGCCTGGCGGGCGAAGGTGGAGGAGCGGTTGGCGGAGAGGCGGCGGGCGGAGGCCGAGGAGCGGTTGGCAGAGAGGCGGGCGGCGCTGATGGCGGCGGCGGATCCCACGGAATTCAAGAGGACGGTCATCGCCATCGGCGTCATGTTCTCGCTCGGCACCGCTCTAATGCTCGCCAGCTTTCTCTACCCCGGTATATCATTGCGGATGCAGATCCAGTGTTGGGAGACTGCGGCAATATGCTTCTTTGGCGTCGGCGACTTCTTCTGGAGGCACCCGGTGGTCTGGTTCCCAGCGATGCGCCGCTGGTACGACCGCCGGAACCAGAAGCCCTACAAGTAGCCATACGCTGATTACTCAGTCGTGACAAGGAATCTGTGATCCGACCTAGCGTGTTCTATGTTTTGGGATGGCAGCTAGGAGATAAAGCCATAAAGGAGATAAACTGTGCTAGACGGAGCTCGCTTTGTGCCCTTTGTGAAATTAGGTTCACGAATTTCTTTCTGCCCTATGTGAAATTACCTTAGCTCTTGTCTGGGAGAGCGGCATTTCGTCCAAAAATACCGGCAATTTGTATGCTGATAAAAAGTATCGCCCAACGAACCAAAATGCTGTTTGGAATCCCGGTTTTGGTCTGGTCGAAATTTAACGGATTAATGACTACACCCGGAAATTAAAAAAAAAACACTTCCATCGGATTTCTAATGGGGTATGCGTGGTTGATGGAACGCTTGCTACCGGGGTGAGATGAGGTGACACCGGCCAACTCTTTTGGGGCGACAGTGCAGAAGTGTTCTGTTGCAACGAAGGAGTGAGCTCTTCCTCGCAGAGTGATATGGATCTCATTGGCAACAACATACTATGGTTTCCATGGAGGCGGGGAAGGATCAATGGCCGATGTATTCTTTTGAGAGCAGAGCTACCACCGTACAACATCTTCTCCGTGTTTACTGTTGGCGGCAGACATTGGGCCATGTGTTTCAAACAAAATACTCCCTCCGATCCATATTAGTGGGCATAGCTTTGTCTAAATTCATATGTATCTAGTTAAGTATTTAGACTAGATACATGTGTATCTAGACAAAGTTGTGCCCACAAATATGGATCGGAGAGAGTACTAGATTTGTGTTTCTGTTGTGCTGGAAGTGTATTTCCAAGCGACATTCAATTAAGAAATAAACTATCACTGTATTTGGTCGATATTTCTTGGCAAAGTAGTGTTTGAATTTAAACTATTTACACTTGTGGAATGTTATGTAACTGAACTTCCAAACGCCGCCTAAAGATATTTGCCTAAAGATATTGTTGCCCGCGACCAACTTTTAACTTCCGGTCCCTTGTCGAATATGTGGTCAATGTGTAGATCGTTTGGGAGAGGGAGAGTCATTGCATCAATGTTCACCCTACTTCTTATATTTTGTAATATATGAGAATATCTAAATTGACATATGAGTACTCTCAGTGTAAAAGATTGAAAGGACATGTGTCCTCTAATCTTTGTTTTGATGTTTGATCACAACACTTGGAGTGTTTAACCCTTTGTTAAGTGCGTACAGAAAAACATGAGAGAAAATGATAAAAGAAGATCTCTCTAGTGCAAAAAGGGAATGGAGAAATGACGTGGAAAAACGCAAGAAGAAGCGCAGGCATGCCGGTCTCAGGCCGGCCTGGCCTCCCCCGGCCGGGTCCCTCGGATGGCCAGCCGGCCTCCCCCTCAGGCCGAGGCACAGACCGGGCTCAGGCCGGTCGCATCGGGTCCCCAGCCGGCCTCGGCTGGCTCTGGCTCGGCCAGGCCGGCCCCAGGGCGGGTGTCAGCCAGCCTTTGACTTTTTAGGCCGGCCCAGATCGGCCTCCTCTGCCTAGGCCGGGCAGTTCTGAAGGCAGGCCGGCCCCAGGCCGGCTCGCGCAGATCTTCATAACGGCCAGATTTTGGGAGGGGTATAAATACCCCTCCACCTACCTCCGGACATGGCCAAGCTTTAGATTCTCTCTCCTCCATTAAATGAAAGCTTCAAGCTCCTAGATCTCCCAACTCCCCCACCCAATCAAGCTCATACTTGGAGATCCGAAGGTGAAGACCCCGATCTACAAGTTGACCAAGGCGTTTTTACATTTCCCCCTCATTCACTTGAGGGACCATTTGCTAGGGTTTCCCTTTGGAAAACCTAGCCCCTTATTGTACTCACTTGTTGTTCTTGTGATAGATTGTAGCTGTTCGGGAGCCCCCAATTCAGTTGTGGGTGTGTGCCCCGAATCGTTGTTGTAAAGGCTCCGGTTTCCACCTCGAAGGGAACCGATAGTGGAAGGTGAACCAATCCTTTGTGTTGCGGTTCATCGGAAAATAGGGTGAGCCTTTGTGGCGTTGAGTAGCCTGTGGTGGCGAGCTCACACCCCTCCAGCGAGACGTACTCCCCTAAAAAGGAGGAACTCGGGAATACATCCTTGTCTCCGCGTGATTTCACTTCGGTTATCTCTATCCTTGTTTATCGCCTTTATCTTGTTAGTTGTTAGCTTGTCATATAGGTAAATTCACCGTAGTTGCATATCTAGAGAATTTACCTTTTGTGTCAAGCCTAATTTGAAAAAGTACTAAAATTTGAAATAGCACCTATTCACCCCCCCTCTAGGTGTCATACGATCCTTTCAATTGGTATCAGAGCCTCGGCTCTTTTGTTGGGCTTAACCGCATAAGAGAAGTATGACTATGGGAGAGCCTCAGAGGGCCAAGGTACACCGACATCCATGGCCGATCTCAAAACGATGGAAACATCATTGAGATCGTCCATGGATACCCAATTTGGTGAGATACGTGACTTGCTCACGAAACTCACTTGTACCAAGCCTCCGTCGGAGACTCTCCCTATAGAGGACCCCCTTTCTTCCGACACGGGTGATTCCGATAAAGAAAAGGGGGAAAAGAATGGGGATGAAGATAACGAAACCGACCCTAAGAAATCTCCTTCATCCATTCCCAAGCCCGTAGGTGGGAAGCCCGAGTACCATGAGGTTCCTTATGTGTACTCTCCCGACCCACCTATCCCTCATGCTCGCATAAACCCTTTAGGTCCACCACCTAAGCTTAATGCATTGGCTTTTACTACTTGGCAACACTTAATGAGTTCTCATATCAACAGTGCCTCTATCGAGCTTTGGAGGATCATTCAAGTGGGATACAAGGCCGTGGATCCCAACAACTTGACAAGAAGAGAAGTGGCAGATGCTCAACTCAATGCCTCCGCTCTTCACATGCTTGAACTTGCCGTTGGAGAAAAGGATCTTTATCACATCCAACATCTCACCACCGCCAAAAAAGCTTGGGATTGCCTATCCGAGGTGTTCCTTGGGAATGAGAGTATGAAGAGGAATAGATTTGATGCTTTGAACAATGATGTCGAAGGCTTCTACATGCTTGATAGTGAAACTCATGAAGAGATGTATGGAAGACTCAAGACCCTTGCCCAACCCTTTTATAATGTTGGGGCAAAGTATGTGGATGATGCTTGGATCAGGAGGAAGTATGTGAATGCTCTCATGCCCTTCGAGCCTAACGTGGGGTTACCACGGCAAATCCCAGGGTCGAGTACCCTAGGTTGATTGAGAGGAAGAAAGGTTGGAGTGCTGGTAGTTACCACGGCTGACAAGCAAGGCGATTTACCCTGGTTCAGCCCCCCCGGAAGATAATACCCTACTTCCAGCTTGTCTGTTATTGATGATTTGGAGGTGTTACTGTAGAAGGATAAAGAGGGATTGGTGGAATCGTTGTTTATTGCTTGAGCCCCATGGGCATATATATAGGAGTACAATGATCTACTTGGAGTACAAGGCAAGGTAGAATGGAATCCTACTCTATCTCATATTTCCTAAATAACCATGATACTCAACATCCCCCCGCAGTCACAACGTAGCGACGCAGACGGTGAGACTGGAGAAGAATCCGAAGACGGAGCCGACGGACATCCCCACCACAGTCGTAGCGGTCGACGCATCGCGAAAGTTGTGGCTGGAGTGGTAGCTGATGAGGTTCCCAAGCAGGCGGTAGCCCTTTTGTGCCGAAGTCGAGGTAGCCGAGAGCGTAGGGTGGTGTAGCAGTGCGAGGGGCGCCGTGGTCGATGTCGAGTCGGGGTTGCCAGTGTCGAGGGAGCCGTCGTGGAGCCGCGGGCGCAAGGGTGCGCCGGTAGTCAGGGCGCAGTGGCGCCGGTAGTAGATGATGTGGACGAGGCGAATCGCCAGGTTCGCAAAGCCTGGGGACACGTCGTGGACGAAGACACGCATCGGTGTTGCCGGCACCGAGCATGCGTAGGGGCGGTGAGAGGATGCGGCGTGGATCAGCGAGTCACAGCGGCGCGTCGGAAGAAGCGGAGTGGCTCGGCGAGCTGCAGCGGCGCGATGATGGTAAGTTAGTCGATGTTGACGAGGCGCCGCACCAGGCTTGCCAGACCCGGGGACACATCGTAGACGAAGGCACACAACGGTGTTGCCAGCACCGGGCATGCATAGACGGGGACCAGTACAAGCTGTACGCCATGTCGAAGGGGCCAGCGGAGGAGGACTCGACGACGGGTGCGTCGTCAATCGGCGTGGGTAGAAGGTGCCGATGTCGCCCGCCACTCTCGGAGTAGATGAAGTGGTCGGGGAAGATGACGGCGACGCTGGCGATGAGCAGGTACTGGACGAAGACGAAGATGCGATCGGCGACGGCGGCGGTAGCCTGTGAAGGGCCACGACGGTCACGTGTAGAAGCGCGGCGACGGTGCTCAAAGTAGGCGAAGAAGAACCCGACAACATGACGAAGACCAAGCGCGGACGGTGGCGTTCCCGCGCCTAGGGAGGCGGCGCAGCGCATACCACGTAAAAGTCGACGCGCGGAGACGGCGGAGTGGACCGCGTGCCGCGGCGCTACAGCCTGAAGGGGCGACGCAGCGGCGGCATGCGTATCGGGGGCGACGGCGGAGAAGACCTCGGGGAGGCGGCGTGGACCGCGTGCCGCGGCGCTACAGCACGAAGGGGCGATGCAGCGGCGACGTGCGTGTCGGGCAGCCACGGGGACGGCCTCGGGACGGCGGCGTGGACCGCGTGCCGCAGCGATACGACCCGTAGGGGCGACGCATCGGCAGCGCGTAGGTCGAGGTAGCCGCCCTGAGAACCACGGGGAGGCGGCGCTGCGGCATGAAGGGGCGACGCAGCGGCATCCCATTGCTCGATCGGTGGATAGGCGTTCATACTTGGACGATCTTCACGGGATCCCGCGGAGGCGCACGCGGGCGACTGATCTGGTTGGCGGCATGGCGTGGATGGGGCTGATCGCGGGCGGGCGGATGGCCAATCCGATCGCCCGCGAGGTGGATGTGCTGCTCGGTGATGAAGGCGTAGGCCAGCGCAGGCGACGTGCGGCGTCGACGCCCAAGCGTGCGATCGGGCGACCACGGTGGAGGTGCCCAAGCGGCCGACGCAGCGCCGTGCGTGAGGTGGCCACGATGGAGGCGGGGTGGCGGAGGCGTCCGAGCAGAAGACGACGTCAATGGTCGACACGGGCGAGGCGCGACGCCGGCGCCCAAGCGGGCAGCCGGGCGACGCGGCGGACGGCCCGAGCGGACGATGTAGCGCCGTGCATGAGGCAACTATGGTGGCGGCGAGGAGCGGAGGAGTCCCGATGGGAGCTGGGGCGGCGACAGCCGGCGAGGGCGACGGGCGAGCTAAAGCGCGGAAGGCGGCCATTACGGGTCGCCGCATCGCGTGAAAGCCACCGAGGCGGCGCGCGAAGCCGCCGTGTCGGGGAAGAGGCCGGTAGTCGCGCCGGTGTCGGAGTAGAGGCGCGTGAGAACGACGGCGGCGGTGGGCGACGCAAACCGATCTTAGATCGGAAAACCAAAAAAGAACGCCGAACAAAGGCGACCGGCGTGAGAGAAAAACCTCGATCAAGCAATCGGGAGAAAAGACTCTAGAGCAGCCGGTCCACAGGACTGGCGGACGAACCCTAGGTAAGGGCGGCGCGGCCCCCGGCGGAGATCATGGAGATCGATCTCGCCGGGGGCGCGCGGTGCGGAAGCGGCGGCGGCTAGGATTTAGGATCGAAGTAAGGCTGATACCATGTAGAAGGATAAAGAGGGATTGGTGGAATCGTTGTTTATTGCTTGAGCCCCATGGGCATATATATAGGAGTACAATTATCTACTTGGAGTACAAGGCAAGGTAGAATAGAATCCTACTCTATCTCATATTTCCTAAATAACCATGATACTCAACAGTTACAATGGCGATCCCGGCGAGATGTCGATCTCGCTAGGGCTTTGGTGGTGGAATATGAGCGTGCCCTAGATCGGCGGCCCTCCCAGCCTTTATATTGGAGGCTGGGTCTCGGGAGTTCGCAAGCGACTAGATTTACAGGTAAGGTAAGTTTCTACCGACCTAAACTACGCCTTCCTTAGGGCGCACTATGTCTTCTTTGGGCCCCCTTCGTGGGCCTTGAATGTTGTCTTCTAGCAGGCCGCCCGTCGGGCCCTAGTCCTTGCGTGCAGCAGGTATCTTCATGGTGGGGCACCCGATAGGTAGGACCACGTCAGTAGCCCCCGAGTGCTTGGTCGAGTCGGAGAATCGGGTAAGGACTCATCTTCGGGTGCACGTCATCTTTTACCTATTGCAAGGTGTTTTTGTTCTGAGTCGGTAGTGCATCGACCGCTAAATAAGTTTACGTTTTGCTGTCTAACCGACAGTTTCAAGGGATGATGACATGGCTGGCCTGGTTCACTCGACGGATCGGGACCAGTTAGATGCTCTTGGGCAAAAACCTAACCAGCCTACTTCAAGCTTGAGTCCCCGGACTCGAACCTGGAAAGAGCTGATAAGCTTCGAATCATGCCGCGGAGGTCTTACAGAGGATATTATGATGAATCGGGTACCCAACGCGTCCGTCAGAGTTTTCTTCATGCCTGCTGGCACGGAAATTATAAGGTGAACGCAACGGGTGCGAGCCCTGGCCCACTCGAATGGTCGGCGGGTCTTATCTTTGCACGTTGAGTGCAGCATCCAAGGATCATATGCGGCGGACGCATCTCGGGCACATAATGTTTTGCGACTGCTTTAGTCGTGGGTTTCATATGGAGCTGAGTAGCTTCAGTCGATAGGAATTCGAGTGCCTGTTTTGGGACTCAATGGTCCAGTAGTCTTGTGCTTATCAGGGGCGCGACAACGCTCCCGATGGGAGTAGCCCCCGAGATTAAGCTGAATTGCTTGCAATTGGGGTTAATCTCAATTAACCTCCAATCGAAAGAATTTTTTTGATACGCTCCCGATGGGAGTAAATGAAGGATGCTTTTGGGGACTTGACAGATAAAGGAGTCCCTTTCAGCCTTCTGGTCTACTGTGAAGGAAGTATGACATAAGGACTCGACAAATAAAGGAGTGTCGTTTAAGCCCGTTGGCCAACTGATTTGACATGCTCGGGTGGAGATGCACCTGAGTTGAATGACGGGAAGGTCCATCGAGGGGACCCGACAGCCTGCTGGCTTTGTTTTGTCTTTGTATCATGAGCCGGGCTCGAATGATTCTTCATCTTGTGAGGCTGACGTCATGCATGACGATCTTTGCTTGTGCGGCTCCGCTGATGGGACGCGTCATTGCGGGCCCAGTGTCAGTGTTGACCAATAAAGACGCCGCTTCAGTTTTGATTTGACCGCACTGCGCAAAATTTTCGGGGACGTGATGATGGTTTCCTCGCTTCTCGTGCGTAGTGGGCAGCGTGGCCTACGATGGTTGCGTTCTGTGGCCGACACGTGTAGGGTTGGATGTAGGCCGTTACGGCCGATGCCGTTTGGACGGTGCTGATTGTGCGGTGCCGCGGTATATTTATTTCACCGCGGGGGGAGAGATCGATTTTCATCCCCACTCTTGTCGTTTCTTTTCCTTGCTTCATCTTCTTCCTTGCGCTCTGCCTCCATAGCCATTGCAACCAAGCTTTGTCCACACGCCAGCCTCCAACCGCTAGCCATGACGAAAGGAGGCGGAAAGAAGGTTGCGGCTGCGACGAGCTCCGCCGCCGGCGCTGCAGCTGTGAAGACCAAGAGGGGGAGTGCGGCGATGAGTGCCGCCGCCATTGTTGATGCTGCCGCCGTGGACACGCTGAAGAAGATTCCCGACGATTGGGTCAGGTCATCCGTCAAGCAGCGGCACCTGGATGAACTCCGAGAAGATGGGTTGCTGCCGCCGCCGGACCAGCTGGCCACGCGCGCGCCTGGAAAAGAGGTAATCCCACAACCTCGATCCGGCGAGCGTGTGTGCTTCGTGGATTTCTTGCATCGGGGCTTCTCCTTTCCCCTCCATGATTTCGTGCATGGGTTGTTGTACACGTACGGGATCAAAATGCATGATCTGACGCCAAACGCGTCCTCCACATCGTCTGCTTCTTCATCCTGTGCGAGTGCTTCCTGCGAGTGCACCCGCACTGGGGCCTGTGGAAGGCCATCTTCAATGTTAAGAGGAATGTGGGTGGCGGTGGCACCTACCCACTTGGCGGCTTCAGCATCCAAGTGCGTGGTGACACCACCTATTTTTGCTGAAGCAGTCCAACTCCATCCAAGGCTGGCTGAAGAAGTGGTTCTACGTCCGCGTGGAGCAGGAGGGCTTTCGAGCCTTTGTGGCTGACAAGCCCTTGAGGAAGTCGAACGGCTGGGCGCACACGCTGTCGAATGAAGACAAGGTGGAAGTGGAGCCCCTGCTAGGAAAAGTCACCGAGCTGTTGAAGACGATGGGCAAGGAGGTGGGTGGCATCCACCTCATTGCAACCATGATGAAGAGACGTGTGCAGCCGCTGCGTCGTCGGGACCACCCAATATGGGAGTACCAAGGCGCGGATGACTCGACTCGTCTGACCAAAGAAGAGCGGTCGAAGAAGGAAGTCGAAAGCTCTGTGCGGTCTGTGACCAGTCTCAGAACTGCAGACCCCTGCAACATTGACTGCCTAGTGAAGCCATACGGGGCCGATAACCTACTTCCCGAGGTATGAATCTGAATCTATTTGTTTTCGACTTCTGTTTTGTTGTTGCGCTAGTACTCTGTGCTTGCGTCCTTGTTGAATTTATGTGTGCTTGACTCGCAGGGTCACCCGGCTCCCACTTTTCTGTCACCTCTGCCCAAAAATGGGTCCACCTTCGAGGTGGAATTTCCTGAAGTGGAGAGGGTTGATGATGATGACTCCATTCCTTCCGCGACCACCTCGCCTGATGAAGAGGTGGAGGAAACGGAGCAAGATGATGAAGATGAACAGCCGCCCAAGTGACAGCGCCATGACAAGGCCAAGGCTGTTGCCGAGGAGTCGTCCTCCGAGAAAGTAGAGCTTTGCGATGATGGAGACTCAGGTTCCTCGTCGCCCAGTGTGAAGGACCCACTGGAGGTCGACCCACTCAACATGGCGCCTCCCGTTGGTGGTGCGACCGAATTTGGCGATTTGTTCGACGTCGACGCTCTCGGAAGTGATGAGGAGGAGGACACAAGGTGAGCACCTTGCTCCAGATTAGACTTTTGTCTTTGTTTTTGTACGCCTTTCTTGATTCGAATGTTTCGTGCGTAGTGCCGGTCATGGGACAGGTGTGCCTCAATCCTCCGTCCGGGAGCAGACGTCGGCTCTGAGCGGCATGGAGTCAGAGCTGACCCCTCCGGAGGCTTCTACCTTGGCGACCTCAACGACCGCGACGGAGATTGTAAAGATTGTGGCTCCCTCCGCTCCGGAAGCACCAGCTCCATCTTCTTCAAGTGCTACACCGCTCTATGATCATGTGAGTGTTTTCTGTCCTTCTGAATTATCGGGTGCGCGACAGCGCTCCCGATGGAAGTAGCCCCCGAGGCTATGTGCAACTAGTATAGTTGGGCATAGGCTCAGTCATGAATTTTCGCGTGTCTTGCAGCCCTACTGCCGCAACCTCCTAGAATCGGGTGCGGCCTATGTCCGACTGGAAGAGGAGAGGGATCACCTTCGCTCTGCTCTGGAGCAATCGAAGCGTAAGCGTCTCCCTTTGTTGCACTGTAACTTGCTGTCGTTCCTGTGGTTCATCTGCTTGATACGTCAATCTTCTTGCAGGTGACCGCGAGGCTGATGCGAAGTGGGTGCTTGAGTTGGAGAAGCAACTCAAGGCTCAACACGATGATGCTGAGCGGAAGTTAAAGGAGGCCAAGGACCGCGAGGATGCCATCCTTCAGGGCGAAAAGGTGCAGGTGGCGCGCTTGCTAGCACTTGCCCACGTTGTTGGTGGTGAGGCATCCCTCTTGCTGTGTTGACTGTCTAGAGCTTATTTTCCCAATTCAGTCAAATTGGTACTTATGTTTGTTTGCATGTGCAGGTGCTTTTGGCGCTGCTCCGCCCACGGAGTCGACGGACGAGGATGTCCCGCTAGAGCGCACTGTCAGCACCTTCGACGCCATGTGCGCCTATGCCAAGGACGCGTTGGCCAAGTCGACTGGTGCTCTTGCTGCGGTGCACAAGAACGTCTTTCCGCAGCGCATGCCCCCGCCAATGTTGATGGTCTGGTTGGAGTTCATGGACCGGAGTCGTCCACCATGGCGAACTTCACTCGCGCCCAAACGGTACGCGGCTCTGAGTTAACCTTCAAGTTGTTCCTGGGTCACGGCGTTGTGGGTGACTTCAAGAAGGTGGTAGCGGACTTCCCGCGGAGGCCTGATGGGAAGACTGTGTCATTGAGCTCGGTGAAAGAAGAGGCGGCACGGCTGGCGGAGGACATGGTGCCCATGGCGGAGCGACGCGCTGCCGAAGTTGCTGCTCGCTCTGTTAGGGCTAGGTCGGAGTCGACATCATAGGATGTAGTGTCAGCTTCCGTCTTTTTCTATGTTGGCTTGTAATGAACTGGTTCCACCTCTGATGGTCAACATGGAGCTACTTTTGCAATCTTTATCTGTTCCACTGCGCGGTTGGGGTTTAGCCCCCGAGTGTGTTGCTTTGTTTGCTGTGTTGCAATTGGGAGTCTCATGTTGGTCGACTTGTTGCTTTTTGGCAGGCTGGATCATCTGGTGCATCCGAACCTTCTCCTTCCGCGAGTGCCCGACCTCGGTCTGCCGTCCGGAGCAGAAATGACGAAGCCGTCATGTCGTGGATGAAGACCAAAATTGTGAATCTGGAGCAAGAGCTGAAGGATGTGCGGGGTGAACTGGACGTGGAGAGGGCAAGGCCCCCCCCCGTCTGAATGGGAAGAGTACTTGATGGGTGAGTTGGACTTGGTTAATCGGCAGCTGGAATGTGAGAACATTCGACAAAACCTTCGACTGCCGATTGCTACTGCTTTGAGTGCTGCTAAATTTGCTTCCTTGTCGTTGTTCTGCAGGTGTGAACCCCGACCGAAAAGCCGAGGAAGTTCGCATAGAGGGGCGATTGAACGGGGCCATTGCAGACACGGCTTCTGGCTCCCAGTATTTCTGGTCTGACAAGGCGAAGGCTCGAGTGCTTGCTGTCTTGCTGGATCGTGCTTGGCGCGCGGGCTTGCTACTGGAGTCTTGTGGAGTACCCTGGCTCGGGTGCACCGAGCGATGTTCCCACACAACGAGCAACCGCAAGGTATACCTGCTCTGCTGACGAGGTTCCGTGACGGCAAGGCAATTCACAAGATGCTGCGCGCTGAGCTCGTGGGTGGGGCGAATATTGCCTTTGCCTATGTGTGGCTCCACCGTCCAAACTTCAATTTTGAAGATATCACCGAAGGCTTGCCTGAGCAGAGTCGGTATACTAGCACCCTTGGCTGGGCGCGTAAGGTTATTGGCCAGATTCAGAGGCAAACCGAACACCTTGTAGGTCCGCTGGATGCGCCTAAAACTGAGCCTGTAGATTGAAAGGCAAAATTTGCATGCTCGCTGAGCTGAGTTGTAAATGAGCGATGTAAGGTGCAGCCCCCGAGTGTATGTATGTAATCCGTTTGTCGAAGACAATAATTTGTGTTGAAAGCTTGGACGTAGCCCCCGAGCGTTCGGGTGTGGTCTCCGCGTCTTTGGTAAGATGACCTGTCCGGCGCAGCCCGAGTGTTCGGGTGTGGCAAAGGTAATTTGTTATTGAAGTGAACCTGTATGGCGCAGCCCCCGAGTGTTCGAGTGCGGCCTAGGACTTATTTATCATTAATGAACCTGTATGGTGCAGCCCCCGAGTGTTCGAGTGCGGCCTAGGCTTTATTTGTTCTGGTGAACCTGTACGGCGCAGCCCCCGAGTGTTCGAGTGCGGCCTAGGCTTTATTTGTTCTGAAGTGAACCTGTATGGCGCAGCCCCCGAGTATTCGAGTTCGGCCTAGGCTTTATTTGTTCTGGTGAACCTGTACGGCGCAGCCCCCGAGTGTTCGAGTGCGGCCTAGGCTTTATTTTTCTGAAGTGAACCTGTATGGCGCAGCCCCCGAGTATTCGAGTTCGGCCTAGGCTTTATTTGTTCTGGTGAACCTGTACGGCGCATCCTCCGAGTGTTCGAGTGTGGCCTAGGTCTTTTTTGTTTTGACTGTAAAAAGTAGAGGGAGAAAGCTTTGTATCTCAATCATTGTATATGAAGCTAGCAAGCCGCCTAATTAAAAACCTTACAGTCCCCTTAGGTACCCTGGTAAGGAAAAGAGTGCATCTGAAACCTGTTGCTTGTAGTCGTGTAGGCACAATTACATGGATGTGTATGCTAGGCGTAAAAACGGCGCAGGTGCGCGACGTTCCACGGGTTGTGGGAGAGCTCCCCTGTCTTCGCATGCTTTAGGCGGTAGGCGCCGCCGTCGATGGCCTCCGTGATGATGAAGGGTCCCTCCCATGGGGAGGCGAGTTTGTGCACCTTCTTCTGCTTGAGCCACAGCACCAAGTCACCAGGGACGAAGGATCTCGTGCGCAGTCGACGCCCATGGTAGTTGCGGAGACTCTGTTGATAAACGGCCGTGCGGGAGAGTGCAATGTCCCGTGCCTCCTCCAGCACGTCGACGCCATCTTCGAGTGCTTCGTCTGTGTCTGACTCGTCATATGCGACCACGCGAGGTGCGTCAAATCGCAGGTCATACGGCATGACTGCCTCGGCGCCATAGACCATAAAGAATGGAATGTACTACGTTGATCTGTTTGGCGTTGTCCTCAGACTCCAAAGGACAGAGGGCAGCTCCTCCACCCAGGCACCCACGGCGCGCTTGAGTGTCACCAGTAATCGTTTCTTGAGGCTGCTGCAGACTAGGCCATTTGCTTTCTCGACTTGTCCATTGGATTGAGGGTGTGCGACTGAGGCGTTGTTGAGTTTGATGCCCTGCTCCGTGCAGAAGTCCTTGAACTCGTCAGCTGTGAAGTTTGTGCTGTTGTCAGTGATGATGTTGTGGGGTATCCCAAACCTGAAGATGATGGACCTGATGAAGGCTCTACAAGGAAGACACAACTACCTCCAAATGACATCAAATGAAGTTATGCGAGAAATGCAAGCCTTCAAGGTTGCCACCAAGAATGCTCAAGACAATCGTGCTAGGGCCATGGGGATGAAACAAGGCTCCTCACTTGTTTTGACGACAAAAGTGGTGAGCCTAGATGATGCTGTGGAAATTGAGGAATGTCCAAGCAACATTCTCCCCGATGATCTCCAACAAGCCTATCATGATCACTTGGCTCTTGCTTCAAGAGCATTTGGGCGTGACCCGGCCAAGGCAGAGGTTCAAGTTGATCTAAAGAACAATCCAAGTGGAAAGGAGTTTGCAACAAGAACAAGGACATGCTTCAATTGTTATGACAAGTATCACTTTATCAAAGAGTGTCACTATGAGAATAGAGAAGAACATTGTGGAAGGCTTGTTCCCAAGGGTCAATCCAAGATAGTTCAAAAGAACCCTTTTGTCAAGAAGAAGCCATTCTTCAAGAAAGCACCAAGAATTGAGTTGATGACTCAAGAAGAGTATCCTTCCGATGATTCCGAAGAAGAAGAAGAAACCACTCGTGAGGTGGCCGCATTGGCCATTACTTCAACTTCATCACCTTCTCTCTTTGAATCCCTCAATGAGAACATCTCCAACACCACCGCTCGTTGTCTCATGGCTAAGGCCACCGAGGTATCATCTCCCACTCCTAAGACTATGGGTGAAATGGATGATATCTCTAGTCTTGAGATTAAGAAAGAACTTGTTGCTTTCGATACTTTTGAAACATGTTGAGTCTCTCATAAAACAACTTGGTGCGGCCGAAGACCTTCTTGAGGTCAAGGGTAAAATCGAGAGAGAGGACTCTCTCACCATAGCATCCTTAAATGCTTCTCTTAAAGAAGAGCATGAGTATATGGTTTCTCTTGAGGAGAGACTTGAGTCCCTTGATGAGACTAATGATGAAATAATTGCTAAAATCATTAAGGAAAGAGATCATGCCATTGCTAAATATAATGTTATTAAAAAGGAGAAAGCTGAATTTGTGGTTGTGATAACCCACAAGTATAGGGGATCGCAACAGTCTTCGAGGGAAGTAAAACCCAAATTTATTGATTCGACACAAGGGGAGACAAATAATACTTATAAGCCTTAACAGCGGAGTTGTCAATTCAGCTGCACCTGGAAAAGCACTAGTAACAGGGGTGATGTGAAAGCAGCAGTAATATGAGAGCAATAGTAACAGTAACACAACAGCAGTAGCAGTAACACAGAGGCAATGGCACCAGAAAATAGTTGATACTACTTCTAATGGCATATAGGACCGAATGAGTATTTGATGATGACAGATGGACAGGGGTTCACAGCTATCTACACTAGAGGTAACTCTCCAATAACAAGTGTTGGGTGAACAAATTACAGTTGGGCAATTGATAGAATTGAAATAGCATTAAGACAGAACATCCAGTCTATTAATCATACGTAGGCATGTTTTCCATATATAGTCATACGTGCTCGCAATGAGAAACTTGCACAACATCTTTTGTCCTACCAGCCCGTTTGCAGCGGGGCCTCAAGGGAATCTACTGGTAATTAAGGTTCTCCTTTTAATAGAGCACCGGAGCAAAGCATTAGCACTTAGTGAAAACATGTGATCCTCATATCTAAACCATCCCCTCCAGTTCTCCCAGTTGCTGTCACTCTGGGGCCTCGGGTTCCGGACAGAGACATGTGCAAACAACTTGTAGATACAATCTAAGCAATAATTATGGAGCTTAAATCTAAGATCTTGCCACTCGTGCACTAGTGACAAGCATTAAACACAACAAGATTGCAGCAACAATAACTTCACAAACTTATAGATAGACTGATCATAATGTAACAATTCATCGGATCCCAACAAACACAACACCGATTACATCAGATGGATCTCAATCATGTAAGGCAGCTCATGAGATCATTGTATTGAAGTACATGGGAGAGAGGTACCAACTAGCTACACTAGAATCCGTAGTCCATGGGGGAACTACTCACAAACCATCATGGAGTCGAAGTGGAGGCGGTGGAGTCGATGGAGATGGCTCCGGGGGTCAATCCCCGTCCCGGCAAGGTGCTAGAACAGGAACTTCTGACCCCCGAAACTTGTCTTCGATGGCGGCGGAGCTGCGGAACTCTTTCTGAAATATGACCGATTGATTTAGGGTTTTCGAGGCAGGAGGATTATATAGGCGAAAGGGTGGCGCGAGGGGGTGGCCGAGTCGTCCTCACCACGTGGTTGCGCCACCCCCTCCAGGCCGCGCGGGGACATGGTGAGGAGGCCGTGGGCCTCCCCCGGGCTTGCCCTTCTGGCTCCGTGTACGTGTCGGGAAAATAGGAGGTTGGGCTTTTGTTTCGTCCAATTCCGAGAATATTTCCTTAAGTAATTATCTGGAATAGAAAAACAACAGAAAACAGGAACTGGCACTGTGGCATCTTGTTAATAGGTTAGTCCCAGAAAATACATAAAAATGATGTATAATGCATATAAAACATGTGACATTCATATATAAAACAAGCATGAAACATCAGAAATTATAGATACGTTTGAGACGTATCAAGCATCCCCAAGCTTAGTTCCTACTCGTACTCGAGTAGGTAAACGATAAAAACAAAATAATTTCTGAAGTGACATGCTACCAACATAATCTTGATCCAATAGTGATGTAAGGCATGTGAGCTGAGATCAAATCATTCAAAGCAAATGTCTATAATTGATATTAAATAAGAGATAATAAAGCAAGTTAGTTAAACAAGCTAAAAGTTTTCATGAATGATTGCTTTAAAGACATGAAACCGTACAAGGTTCATTAAAGGTGTTTTAAGTATCCAGTGTAGGAGTTCTATCCTTCAATTCCAAGCATCAAGTAAATTTTCACAACATAGAGTACGGATCCAGTCAAGTAAACATAAACATGAACGTCATGAATCAACTGTTTCGATGCCTACTCAACCGGTGAGCGTAAGCATTTGGTATTGGCACCAGGATGTTATGGCTAAGAGGACATTAATGGGGGTTTGGAAGGCCAATGGAAGATAGTCTCACAAAGCTATAGGTGATCATTAGACAAGAGGAAGTCTTATAATCGAAGCTATGTAAGGAATAGTGATTGCCATGCAACGGATGCACATAGAGCTATATGTGTATGAAAGCTCTCCAATGGAACTAGTGGGGGTGCATCCAACTTGGTTGCTCACGAAGACCTAGAGCACTTTTGGGAGGCTCATCATTGGAATATACAACCCAAGTTCTATAGTGTAAATTCGCCACATAGTTATACTAGTAAAACATGAAACTCTCTCTCATGGAGTATAGGTGCTAAACATGAGCACAAATGATGACTATGAATATGCAGGTGCTGAAACATGAGCACAAGTGCGGATAAAGGATAGTAATGTTGCCCCTTTTTCTTTTTTCTTTTTTTTATATATTTTTTTTCTTTTTCTGTTTTCTTTTCGATGGCCTCCATGGCTCTTTTAACTTTTAGGGGCAACATTCTAATATGACAACACACTTTTTGGTACAAAATAACTCATAATGAACAAAACATGATGTATGAAACTGTATGCCTCTGCCAGTGTAGCAAGATGTGCAATGATCTAGCGTAACATGGGTAAACCACACATCAGCTGTATAGAATCACGCAAAGCAATATATAAATGATAAATGACAACAAGTCATGTAATGTAAGATGGAAGTTGCATGGCAATATATCTCGGAACAGCTATGGAAATGCTGTGGTAGGTAGGTATGGTGGCTGTTTTGAGAAAGATGTATGGGCTTATGTGTAGGAGAACAGGAGAAAGTCCTCCCACGGGTTTGGATGTACTGGCGAAGTATGCACAACTCTCAATGTGAGCAGAAGGCAATGCACAACACCGAAGAGGCTAGCAAATTTGGATGGTGGAAGTGCCAAAAACCGTAGCTTAACATTAGTAAAAAGAACTCACAAGCTTATTGCAAACAACTAGCAGGTTCAACATTAAGAGCATGATTAAAATTCACTCCAAGAAGGGCCGTTCACGGCGGCACAAGTACCCCGCTAGATCCCTCGACCTTTAGCACAACTCAGTCATTACGATGAACCTTTAGACATGGAAAGCTATCAAGTCCAACTACACCTTCAACAATTTAAGTAGAGTTTGTAGTACGGTACAAGCTTAAAGACAACAATCCACTAATGATTTTAACTTAATTAACCAGCAAGATTTACCATCTATTACTTATTACCTCAAAACGTTTGCAAAGAATCAGGTTATCAAAGTTCAATGATCTACGAGATTATGCAAGTTTTTCATTATACCACTACCTCATGCAACATTTTCTGAACCAACACATTGATAACCCCCAAGAGCAGGGGATCACTGTAGCACCTCTCAATGTGGAAGTAAGGTATCGATCCGCAGGAGCAAGAAGGAAAAGTTATCTATTCCCTACAACTAAAGTGTCACAAGTTTTAGTTGATTATGCACTAAACAAGTTTAAGGAACAAGATGGTTGATTTAATGGATGGAAGTTTAATGCAACAAAACAAGAATGTAAAAGTGTCCCAATCCTCTTCAATGCAAGAGGACAAGACAAAGGTTTTCTCTTATAGGAACAATGGACATGGGTTCATGGGTTCACTTAATCCTCTCTCTCTCTCATCTACGGTGATTATCATGTTATAGATAAAGTACACACAATTGTCATGTTTTAATGGTAGCTTTTAATGACGGCTATATGTCCTAAAACACATAGTTGAAAGAAATACTCATTTGTGTGCTATGTCACCCCCGCAAGGCTAGCATGGCTGCTGTCACTCCCACATCATACTCTTTCTTTTTACCCCCAGATAAAGGATGTTGGGCTGTATTTCACATGTCACTCAATACATATGCCGTGTCACATCGGCCATCCCGTACCTACATACATCATACTTCATAATGGACAATATTCTAAACACTAGTGCAATGATTCATATTCGTGTGCATGACCACATCTCTCTCATCTATCCACACTTGGTGGTGTCAATCACCTCATGACAAGGATAAACAAGGCATTATGCATAAATCAAACCATCACATGCATCATAGAATATCTCCAAAGTATGACAAATCATAAAAGCTCCAACACAACGGTAAATGCATAACAAATCATCTCATACCACAATATCCACCATAGGAATTACATAGATGACCGTAATCATGTTCAGCAGCTCATACGGTACTAATTAGTGAAGCTCAAAGAGAGGAGAGATACATAAGTTACCACCACAAACCCAAGTCCAGGGGGTGGACTACTCCCCCTTCATCATGGAGACGGTGGAGAAGTCGTTGGAGAAGATGGAGACCACCCCGGCAGCGCCCCGCCGGAGTTTTCCCCCTCCAATCTGCAGCTCCAGGTCTCTGTTTCGTGGTTTCTGTGTTTCGGCGGCGCTCCCTTTCGCGAAAGCCCTGGGGGGTCTATATATAGTCGTTTTTAGGTCAAGACGAAGCTTCGGGAAGAAAGATCGACGGCAGCGGAGGCCCGAGGGCCATGGGGGTCCCACGCGGTCAGGGAATCTGGCCGCGTGGGCCCACCCCTTTCGGCCTTCTGGTCTCCGTTTCTTCGATTCCTTTGCGCCTACGTTTCGTTCCTTCCAAAAAAGTGATCCCCGTAAAATTTCAGGTCATTTGGACGTCGTTTGGGTCCCTGAAACATCAAAATATAGAAAAAGGGGTTTTCTGACAGCGCAGGGTTAATTCCAGAAAAATGGGGAAGTTGTTAATTATCCCCAAAACTCAATATAAATCATGAATATAACCCTTATATGATGCAAATAACATGGAATAACATGTAATAAAATGTAAAGTTCATGTATGCATTTTACATGCATCAACATCCCCAAGCTTAACCCATGCTCGTCCCGAGTATGAAGGTGATAAAACTAACATGGACTTTGCATTTTAATACTATCAATGGATATCAAAGGTGATTACTATTGCTACATAGAGTCAAATGATTCATTCTTCAAAGGAATAACAATATGCAAGATAAATTATGAAGTGATATCAAATACTCAATGTAAAGATGTTCAATGATAAATTCACAAAGTGTAATATAGAAGAAAGTACTATGGACCAAATGTATGCATAATGAAAAGTAAAAACATCCTATGGTGGTCATAGAGTACTTCTTATGAAAACTGAATATAAAAGGTGGACACTTTGGATAGATAAATAAGTAGAGGTAAAGCATGAATAAGTTTCATCTAACTTCCAAACACTTCTACTTAAGTTAATGCTTGCAATGTGGTAGTCATTGGTGTGGAGCTCTCATTACCCCTATCATAGCATCTTGAATGATTAATGTTTAAAGTGAAAGCAAATATGAGTGGTGTGCTTGACAATGTATTGGTTGAATGTCTCATGTCCCTTGAATACAAGTACCTACACCATGTGTTACTCACTTTGGTCCACAAAGTAAATTCAAATAAAGGTCATTGCAAGTAATAATAGTATCATCAAGAACTGCACTGGGGTACCTCTTGCCCCTTGACATGAACAAGCCCATGTCAAAACAACAAGACAAACAGACAATGAACAATCTCAGCACTCTTTTATTTACTATGGGTATAGCTTTTTATTATGAGGTGCATCACTGAATGAACATTATGGTTATGCTGTAAATTTCCACCATGAATGATGCATGGCTTAGATTAGCGGCCCAGGCATTTCTCTAACCATTTATACAAACTCTTTGAACTTACTAAGTATCCACATTCATTTCACCCATGATAGGCATCCATAAACAAAAGTACATGACATCAACTAAATATAAATAAGTGCAATGTTGAAAGCTTGCCATGTGACAGCACATATGGGCTAACTCCCAACCAAAACAATTGTCAAGCCCACAACTTCATAATTTTAATCACAATGGTTCATGCTTATTAAATGCAATAAAAGTAAATTGTGCATCAAGTTCGTGAGAGCTTTTAACCAATTTTTCCCATGACAATCAATAACATAAGCATTTAAATTCAGAAATGTAGATAACACAATATAACATGATAAACATACTTGGAATAGCATAAAGCTAATAGGTAGATATGGTGGACTCACTGGAAAAACTTTGGTTGAAGGTGTTGGGAAACAAGCTTTTTACTTGTTGTAATTTTTGGGCTAGCAATAGGGAGAAAGTTGACCATCTAAATGCATGCATAAGTGTCCATAGAACTAATCAATCCATGTTAAACCAAGTAAAGTTAAAATTCAACATCTAAACATGGTAAAAGATAGCTCTTGACAACACACTTGCAAATTAACATTCATTCAAAGCACATGAATTATGCAACTATATGTATCTTTTAAAATCAACTCAAACATCCCTATCCCAATATATTTAATAGCATCCAACATAATTCAACCCAAACTTCCAGTAGCTCTCTCATATATAAATGATAGTGGTGGTCTTATTAACAAACCGAAATAACAAAAGCAAAAGAAAACAGACGCTCCAAGTTTATACGATAAAGTGCTTTGATCGAAAAACAGAAGTTAGACGTGTGCAAACCGAGAGTGTGTTGGTCCAGTGGGGTTGTCTTGACATCCCCAAGCTTATGGTCTTCACCATCCTTGGATAGCTCTTGGTGCAGCTCCTCTAATCCCTGTGAAAAAACTTCAAAACACCGTTTCTCCCATTTCTTTTCTGTGGGGTGATATTAGTAGTGATAAACAAATAGGTTCCTTGCTGCATAAAATCCTTAGGCAAAAATTCATATGAATGTCCAGAGAGTATATAATGTTGTATGCCTACTCATAAACTCAATTGAATCAAAAAGATTCAAGCAAAAAGCTCAAAGAATGCATCAAACAATATCAAGACAGAATCTGTCCAGAAAAACAGCAGCAGCAAAACGCATTTTTCTACCCTACTTAAACTCGTCAGAAAAATCTGCAAAAATCACGTGCAGAGGATGAAAAGTTGAAGCTACTTTCAAATTACAGCTCAATCGGAGTTACAGATAAAAAATGAAAAATCAAACCGTGCACAGACTTCGTGCAGGCAGAAAACTCTCCGAAAATGAATAGCAACTTTTCAAACCCAAAATAGGTAAAACTTGGTTCTTTATTAAAAATTCCAGAAACAAAACTAACAAACTACTCTCTTGTTACAGCAAGAGGACTCAAAGAAAATCAAAAAAAAAACAACCGGGTTGCCTCCCGTAAAGCGCTTTCTTTATAGCCATATAGCTAGGCTTCTTACTTGATGTTATGGACGAAGCTCATGAGGGAGCTTGAACTTTGGTGTGTCCCTCTTCCTTGGAAAGTGTTCATGCATAATACCAGGATCCCATGGTGTTCTCAAACCAATCAAAATAATAGTCAAGTTGAACCCTAGTTGAGAGAAAAACAAAACACAAAAGTAATAACAACGAAGTCTAACTTTCTTTCTATGCATTGGCATTTTGTATATGAATGAATCACCATAAATAGAAGTTTCCCAATGCATATTAACAATGTTTACTTGCAGCATATAATTATTAGCATAAAGAGGGTTCTTATCACCTCCTCTTTCATAATAGTTGCAAGTAGTAGAAATAAATTCAACCATATAACCACAAGAATCATTCAACTTAGATAATTTAGGCACATAAAGAGGATTATTAAATTTATTATGGAATTCATTAGCATGCTTCCCTCTTTCAAAATAGTTAATAAGATCAATATCAAGCTTACTATCATGATTGCAGCAAAGATTTGGAACTAAAGATAGTTGCAAATTGTGGGGACCCCGGACTAACTGTCCGAAATACCCTTGTGCCTACATATCAGCGATCCCATGATCAGTGCGTCGCTGAAGCACAATTAAACTTGGTAACCAAAGAACATCCATACATACCGAATTTATTTACTTACTTGATGGAAGTGATCAGCTTCATCAGGTGCTTGCAGCGGAAATCCCCAAACAACGTGGAGCCCAAGTTATTTGCCAGAACCCTACAGGCAGCAACTGACTGGGAAGCGCCCTAGTTCGCACTGACGTCATCAAAACCGTCTTCCTGAATCTGCTCTTCTCTAGAATCTGGCTAAGACAATAGCCAGGGACGAAACCAATATGAGTACATTTGATTGTACTCGCAAACTACCCCAACTTGAGTATGCACTATTTTAGTTTTATTTTTATTTCAAAGACTTTTATTATTGAAAAACATCTTTATATCTTTATTGAAAAACATCTCTATATATTTATTTAAAAAGGTAAGAAGAAGTTTATAACTATCCTTTAAGAAATCATTATTTTAGTTGTTTCTCAAAAACTCCTCCTTTTTCCCGACCATAACTCATTATGGTCCAATTAACTTCAACAACCTCATACTAACTCATTAGTATAGGTATGTAACAGCATCTCCACTTCAATTTCATTTTAAACTTAAACACCTTTCAAAACTTGCCCAAAACTTGCACATGGTCTTAGCAGTTCTTCCCAACTGTCCATATCCGAGGACTCGGCTATTCGAATAGTTTTACCCTCTGCAGAGGTAGTACGCTTTTCCCACACCCATCCGGTCACTCATCGTGTCAGCCACGTCCCGCCATACCAGAGGTATGCGAAGTTGAGTTCCCGGCCATAGCCTGTCCTTTGCTCATGCTAGTATAGGACCCTGCCCCTACGACACTTTCCATCGACACTTAAATCCTCAGAAACTAAGTGTGAGGACTCGTAGTTCTGTCCGGCGGACCCAAGGGAGCCCTTCAATCCTCTTCCTCCGACATGTTCATACCGGCTTCCGGTAGACTTCCTTGAAGATGACCCAGGTCAGGGGGTAGGTCCTCAGACCATCCCCTCATGGAACGAGGTTATCCTCGTTATTGAGGCATCCAGTACTAACACGAGCAAATTATATGACTACGCCCTTGCCCATATGTGGGTAAATGTGGTCGCACAGATTATTGGTTGTTCGGTAAGTACCAGGACACAATGTGCATTTTTTCAGAAACATCACCATTCACCACTTCTCAATTTCATCACCGACCTCTCGGCATACCATAATTCATCCAAGGATTTTCAAAGGAGTTTTGAATAAACAATGTTTTTCCCATCCTATAGTTTTATATAAACAACTGATATCTCTACATAGAGTGACAAAATAGTTTTTCATAAACTTTTGAAAAGGTTTTCACGATCATTTCCAATTTTCTTAGCAAAATACTTTTAACCAAAACTTGGGTGGTTCGTAATCCCACCAAAAAGATTTTTCACAGAAGGTTTTGGAGTAAAACAAATTCATTTCGAAATCATTGTATACCACTGACACCTCTATATCGGTTGTCTTAATAATATACTTGTAATTTGGAAAAGGGTTTTCAAAATCATAGCTTTCGTGGCAAACACCACGTAAATCATTATGCTAATTATAAGTAAAACAGGTAAATCAAAATAGATGTATATAGATGCAAGCTCAGTGAAGTAGCTTGCCTGATTCCAGCATGATGCCCCTGGACTTCTCCTTACTGATCAAAGAAATAAACTTCGATTCTTCTCTCATAAAACCTTTCCAACGATTACTCCGGTAGCGTTTAAATCTAACGTCGCAAAGAGGAAAGATCAATCAACATACAGTAGAACACTCCAACAACAACATCAAGCAATACTAACAAGCAACAATCATGAGGGAAGATTATTATCTAACAAACAAGTTGACAATCGCCACACTACTCAATCAAGCATCACAACAACTCTCAAGCATCAAACATAGCTACTGCACACACAAAGCAACACAATTTGATTTCAATATAATTGAATTGACCATTATTTAATTAGGTTTTAAATATGGCAGAAATTAGTGGTGCATGTTTAATTGCATAACTTGGGTTCTGTTGGTCACAAAAATACAAACTAAATTTCTACAGAAAGCTACTGATGTGTAGAAGACCACACAATTGGGTTTGATTCATTTGGAGTTATTAAACTCCCTACACAATTGTTTTATTACAGAAACTATTTAATCAAGTTTTTGCTACCACTCAAGTTATTTTTATCCAAAAATCAAATCCTTTTAGGGGCATCTAACCTTGACTAAAAGTGACCTAACAAAATTGGTCCTAACCCATTTGGATTAACCATTATTTTTTTTATAATTGTTTTAGTCCAGAAAGGTTTTCTAATATTTAATCTAATGCCAAATAATTAATAATGCTCAATTAAATCTATCAAAATTAGGGGAGCTAAAGGATGGCAGTACTAGGCTAACAAAATTGGTTTCATGTCATTTGGACCAATATAACTCCAGAAACAATTCATATGGTGTTTTAAACCTCTTGTGGCATTTTAAAGAGGGTACCTTCATTATTAACCTAAATAAGATGAAACCACTTATGTTGGATTAACAATTTCCTAAGCTTTCCAGAACATTTTAGTTTGATTTATTTGGGACACATGAATCTTGAGATATGGAATTATTTAGTGTTAAAGATACTCTTTATAAGATTCATTCTAGCCATATTTAAAAAAATGTATTCACACAAAACTAATCTAACAACAAAATAAACAATCATAGCACAGGTTACTAACAGTACTAACATAATTTAACATGTTAAGGATCAGTAACACACAAGTGGCAGTACCACAACAATCAACAATAAGCACAACCCACAATTTCCTAACTAAAAGCAATTTATCTAATTCATTTTTATTAGTGGCAGAACAGCACTTTTACTAAAAATTGCACCTAGGGAGTTCTGTACATCAAACAATCATGCCATGCTAGGGATATGTTCTCCTATACATATAGAAGACAATCCAATTGGATTTACTCCAGAATTCATTTCACAAAAATCTACAAAAATCATGAAAGTGCTACTGGTGTGTTTACAAGAATCAATAGAACTTTTGTTTTAAACATCCAAAACACATGAGACCAATTTCTACTGAAAGGTAATGTGAAGAGCTTTCCAAAACAATTGGATTCATAAATTTTTGATCACCCTAACTCAATCTATACCTAAAAGGGTGTTTTTGACCAGTGGCAAATCAGGAATTTCCATGGTCACCCAACTTAATATTTTTTTTAGATCTGTAAGTTTGACATGACTCCAAACTCATTAGGCTACTTGTGTGATTTTTGGTTGGGTCAACATTGCATTTAAACTATTTTAAAATGATTTAAACTAAAGGACCAGAAACAGATCTATAAAGAAGTAGATAATAACCTAAAAAAAAAAAGAGTCGGCGGGCTGGATCTGGCTGGATTTGGGCTGAGCAGCCCGGGGAGAGGCCCAGCCAGCGGCCCACGTGCACGAGCGAAGGGGTACGGGCCATCTTCTTCCTCTGGATTCGCAGGGAAGAACGGGGCGAGGCAGGGAGCACGGCGAGGTCGACGGCGTCGGCGACTCCGGCGTTTCCTGGGCAAAAGAAAGGGCTCACGAGTAAGAGCAGAGCACGGGGATATCAGAGATGCAACAATGGCGGACAATGGAGGACGGAGTGGCTCCTGAGCTTCCCGGGAAGAAGGCGGCCGGAGAAGAAGCGGAAGAGCTCGATGGGGGCGAGTCCGAGCTCCATTTCTTGATTCCTCGCACGGAGAGGGAGAGGGCGATACGGCGAAGCTTCTGGGGCTCTTGGATTTGATCGGGAGGGCTTGAATCGAGGGCGAGGCGCTACGGCGAGCTCGACCACCCGCGGCTGGGGTTCCGGGTTGAGGAAGAAAATGAGAGAGGGAGCAAGAGGGGCAAGTGAGCGAGTGGGGGAGCAGAGGAGTGGTGTGCGGTGCTCTCATCTCCTCCTCCGCAGCAAGGAGGGAGGGGGCCACGGTGGAGTGACCGCAGCGACCACGGCAAGGGAGCACGGTGGCAGAGGAGGCAGTGGAGTGGCGTGCTTCTTATCCTCCCAGGGCGAGGCGTGAGGCAGGGGTTCCTGCGGCGTTGACATGGCGCGGGGACACGGCGACGACGGCGTGAGGAGCACGGCGACATCGGCGAGGGAGCACGGCAACATCGGCGAGGGAGCATGGCGTCGGTGGCGTGCAGCGTTGCTGCAACAGAGGTCAACGAAGGTTTTGCAAAACGCCCCCTGAACTTCTTTCTCCTCTCACCGATAGGTCCTCGTCTAATTCTTTTATTTCCTTTCCAAGACCAGTAGGTTTTAGGGAATTTAATTGAGGTGCTTAAACCTTTTATAAAAATTAGAGAAAATTCATGTAGCCTCCCATATATATGAGGAAGCTCCACAAAAATTGGTTTTACAAAATAAAATGTTTTGCTCCACTTTTGGTTCATAGGTTTTAAATAAATCCCTTTTGGAAATTAATACTTTGATACTCCTTTAATATTTTAAAACCAGTGGTAAAATATGGTTTTGAACTTTTGGAACTTCTTTGACAAATAAGGTAGCTTCAAAATAATTTATCTTTTCATAGAGGGAAAATTGGTTTGGAGGAAAATAGAGAATTTGGGAGGGAACTTAGTTATGAAGATCATTTTTAACTCATGACCTTCATTTCCTTTTTGATAAAAGAATGGAGGGTTTTGTTTTGAATCAACAAGTAGGTTTTCTGGAGGAGAGAGTGATATGAAATGGAGAGGATTATCATTCCATCTCCTTCTCTAGAATTTTGATAAAGAAAGTATAATTGTTTTCATAGAATAGAGGATTAGGTAGAGAGGGAGTTTTATTGAGATCATCTCCCTAGATTTTAGGAGTTTAACTTGGGTGCATAATTTTAGAGGGTTTGCTCCTCTTCAAGTCGCACTCCAAATTTGGTTGCCAAGGGTGTCCTAATTTAGTAATAACAACACTGAGGAATTATCCTCACAAGAAAATCACACACAACAGCAATAACACAGCAATAGCATCAGCACAACAATATCAACAACACAACAATATCCACATCTCACACAAGACCACACACTTCAAACCACAAGAATAAATCACAAACCTTTTTCCATAATCAACAATGCTATTTTGTAAAATTGGTCACACTCAATTATGACAAGATGTTGTTTAAGGGATATATCAACTCATAACTTAATTGTTTTCAAAATAGTTTGATAAGGAGAAATATGTGAGGTAATATATTTCCCACTAGTATTTCTTTTAAAACTGAGTTGAAACACAGAGGGTTATAAAGATAGGAATTTTGAAATGTCAAGGTGGAAGAAAGGATAGGAGATCACAGATAGCTCTCCATACTTTATAAACATGAAATTTTGGAAATACTTTTACTGTCTCAATTTAAAGGGTATTTTATTTGTTGCTAGAACCAAATCATTATTGAAATAAACTTTTGGCCAACATAAGAATGGAAAAGATATATGGAATATATTCTTGTCATAACATGGTCACCAGAGTTGTGAATATATTTTTACTTAGGTTGATTTCTTGAGTTGACATTTACTAGTCAAACAACTTAAACATTCAAGTCACACAAGGTTAAACAGAACATTATAAGGGAAAACACAATCATTAGTGAAGTAATTCAAAAAGTTTTTGTTGGTTCTGAATTTTGGGTCTTATTAATCCTTATTATAAATTTGGGATGTTACACAAATCACATAAGTATTTCTCAACATAAGCAAATTTCTCCTCTATGGTGTGATTAGGAGAGTTCAAAAACAAAGTGGGACTCTCATAAGTAAGAGCACTATCACAAACAACAAGTATATCATTTTTATCCTCACATAATTTAGCAACAACTAAACATGGAGGTTTATCAATAAGCATAGGACCATCATCTAAAGCATTATCATTTTCACCCTCATCATAACATGGATTCTCATAAATAACAAAATATTTTTGAGTTTGAGTGTTACTATCATTTGTTGATGGTGAAGCTGGGAGATCCAACTCTTCCCCAAGCTTAGGTTGGAGCACATCCATTTTAATCTCCTCTTCACATACTTCCTCTTCCAAGCTTATGTTTTCATCATCCTCTTGGGGTTGCACGGGCATCCCCAAGCTTAGGTTCTTATCCTCCTCTTCCTGCAAAATATTAGTACTTTCCATGGAAGCAAGAATTCTTTTTTTAACATAAACATTATCACTAAATTCCTTTTTGCAAAGTTGGTGAAGAATAGAAATGTGTCCTTTCATTACACGAGCTTCATGACTAGTTGCAACAAATTTATCAATAAGAAAGTCTATCTCATGAGCTGCAACATAAGCAATATATTTCTCAACTTGTTCTATATCATGGCATGCAAATTTACACTCTTGATAAGAAGCAATAATAGGATCACTATTATACTTACATTGATAGAGAGAGTGTTTATAGTCTTTTCTAAAGCAGCAAGTTATATTATGTAATTCACAAAACTCAGTGGCCATATCATTAAGATGTTCAAGCAATTCAAGCATTTTATTTCCTTCTTTGGTTGATCGATATTCATATTAAGCTCCCATAGTTTTGACATAACCTTTCTCCATTTTTTTTAATTTCTTTGGGTTTTTGATATATAAAACTGAAAGTAAAACTAATGAGAAACTCACAACCAAACAAGTTTAAAGGAACCTCCCCAAGCTTAGATGATTGCAAGATATAAAACAAGATAAAATAAATCTAAAGTCTAGTGCACACAAGATTAGAAACTTAAGCGCTACGCTCCCCGGCAACGGCGCCAGAAAAGTACTTGATAACCCCCAAGAGCAGGGGATCACTGTAGCACCTCTCAATGTGGAAGTAAGGTATCGATCCGCAGGAGCAAGAAGGAAAAGTTATCTATTCCCTATAACTAAAGAGTCACAAGTTTTAGTTGATTATGCACTAAACAAGTTTAAGGAACAAGATGGTTGATTTAATGGATGGAAGTTTAATGCAACAAAACTAGAATGTAAATGTAACATCCCAATATTTTGGAATGTTCAAAAATCACTAAAAATTTAAACTTTTGTTTTTATTAAAAATAAAACTTTAAAATTATAATAGAAACCAGATATAGAAGACATTGGGCATCTTCAAAAAGTTTAACAGTTTAATTCCAAGTAATCGTTAATTCAAATTTGAGTTTAGTTTAAATTCTTTTATCGAAAGTATTTCATAAACTCCAATATATTTGGCAAGGTGATTTAAAAGTTTCAAAGACAACTTTATTCCATAAAATGTCTTATTCCAATTATTTGATTTTTAAATATTCAACTTTGACTATTTATTAAACCCTGGAACCAAATTTGCAAAGTGCATATGTTAATTAAAGTATGCATATTTCTAAAAAAAAAATGGTTTCTGTTAAACTATATGTTTTAAAATTAGGAGTTTACTAAACCCTAAAACAATATGTATAAAGTGTTTCAAATTATTTGAAGCATGCTCTATTTTCAAAATTGGTTTTGATTCAGTTATATGATTTTGAAAATATGTTTAAAGTAGCTTATTTTAGATATTGTTATTTGTGGTACTTTGTTTATGGATTTATTAATCCACAAATTACTTTGTTAAAACCCTAATTAAAAATTGACATAAAGTGTCACTTAAGCAATTATTCTATATTTGGAAAATTTCTACATTTTAAATATGTTGAAAACATGTCTATGAATGTTAAAAGATATATTTTATTTATATAAAATTTTAGAGGTTTATTTGACTTGTTTTGGAGCCTTAGAATGAATTAATACATACGTGAATTTAAATCTTAGTTTTAATGTCCTTGAAAACTGATTCGCATTTTTCTGGGTGTCAGCATATATAAATATCCATGTTGAATTTAACTTCGTTTTCATAAACTCGTTGGGTATTTTTCGGAGCTTTGTAACCAATCATTTTTTTCCTAGCATCACTTGCTGCTTATCTTATTCAGATACATGTAAATACAAAACTTTGCATAGCCATGCATGTCATATGCACATGGACATGCACGTACATTCTTTTACCTAGCTCCTGTAAGCCTAGTACGTGAGCTGATCGATCCTTTCTTAATGGATTTTTCTATTCCTTCCCTTGGCCTGGAAGTGCTACACGCCTACACTCAGTCGGTCTCTCTCTCTTCTTCTTATTCTTTTCTCTGACAGCGATCGAAGCAATCAGCACACCGCGACCCCAAAGTGTTTCAGCCCAGCTGCAACGGCCGAGCGAGCACTCGCTCGGTGCTCGACTCGCACGCTCGCATGAGACGCAGTCCCAGCTCAGCACGCCTGGAACGCATCGTCTTCGTCTCTCTCTGCACTCTCAACGGACGCACGCAGGCAATAAAGGAAATATCAATTGCGTCCGAAACTGCCGCTACTGCTCTTTTACTCGACCATTGATTTCTAATTCAGCAGCACTCACCTTTCCTATGTAAACACCACGCCGCTGCCCATCTCCCTGTCCGCCCCATGCCACCACTCGAGCCTTAGACTCCTACATCATTCTGCTTCCGCCCGGCGAACCGAGGAACGCTGTTCACGACCCCGGCTGCTGCAACCACGGGAGGCTGACCTGCTGCGCCAGGAGTACCGCGAGGAGGAGAAGAGTCGATTCTAAAGTTCTTCATCGGATCGACCAAATCCGCAACTTCGTCTCTTTAGTTCATCAACTTCCAAGGACAACTGCATCAATCTCGGTGAGCACCGACGAATTTCCTTGCACACAATCGTTAGTTCCATAGATACCTATCCGGTAGACATGGTGTCCGGTCGTATAGTTCTAGTTGGTCGTGCGGCCGTAGACCCAATGCCACCCGATGGTATTGACATGGTAGCCTGCCTTCATCTCTTGGACCTTCACGATCTCTACATAGAAAACGTCCCATATGACCATATCAATCCAACTGTAGTGTTAGGTCTCGTATACCTATGTCAGTTTACAAAATTAGTTTAAAAACATGGATGCATTCGACCCAAATTCAATACTAATTAAATTTGATACATTGTTTGGACGTATGTAGGTTCATTCCTGGTATGTGTATATGCCCAGTTTCCTGTTTGCATGTATGCTAATCTGTAGGTTTGTCTAGTGCAGTAGTAGCATGTTTAATTGTTTACGGCCACATGTTCAGCTATAGATTCGTGAGTAGAATTTTATAATGTTGCCACTGTTCTCTATTTAGTGTTGCTGCTGATTAGTTGGTACGGTTTAGTTGTTTCTGTAACTATGTTGGTTCTGCTGTTTTTGTTATCTAGAAGGTTGGCCTTTTGTTGTTAAGCTAGGTTCGGTTCATGTCTTCCTTCTAGATAGGTATTTTTGCTGTTAGCTAATCATGCTTAGCCTACAGTAGTGTTTCCATGTTTATTCTATGCTTAGAACTGTTGTGTGTGATCATTTTGATCAAGACCAAACCATTAGAAACTATGTTATGACCGCAATGCAAAATCCTAAACCCAATCACATTAATTCTTTTTGCATATTGAATTGTGTGATAATCCTTTACCAAATATTTTGTGAAGACCTTGTTATGCATGTTTGTTTTGGTATGTTATGATTGGTTGAATTGTTTGTTTACTATTGTGTTATTTCTATGTATAGACTGATCGGAGAGCAACGTCCTTCGTTGAAAAGAGTGTGTGAGCAACGACAAGTTTTTCAAAGGCAAGTGGCACATTCATAAATTTCCTAAGTATTTTTGTCTATGCATGACTTAGTTTATTTTCCTTAAGCATGTGTAGGTGTTATTAGCATTGCTATGCAAGACTTGTTTAGAATTTCCCTATTCCTATGTGTCTAGGTACCTATATAATAACTTAGTAGAAATATTGATGCTATGCAAAAGTTATTTTATAAAAAAAAACTAAATTCTACTAAGTTAAAGAAACTCCTGGGTGGATTGGTTTGATAGAGGAGACGAAGTTGAGTGGCTACTCAGGCCCATTTTCATGGTGTGAACCTGAGTATGTGCACTTGTGGATTGCCACCCAGGGAACAAAGGGATCTGAAGAACTCCAAGTGAAGATTGCTTCCAGTGCAGCCATTTGTCATATGGGCTCTGTCTTGATGGATTAAGTTGCATGGACTCACCTCGGCTTGACAAGCAGATGTAGAGGGATGTAGGTGGAACGGGTCAAGCCGGTATGGGGTGGGAATATGCTTCTGAAAAATCTCGTCTCAATCTTCTCCTTTTCCTTATCACTGCTGGAGTGTAGAGGATAGTTTGGGCTGATTGAGTCAAATGGTGAACGTGCACAACCTCTCGAGAGTGTCAAACTAAGTACTTAGCCGTGTCCGCGGTTACGGACATTTCTGAGCAGCTGATCAAGGACGTCAACGGAGGATCCCAACATTCCAACTTCTGAAGTAAAACTTGAAGGGTGAACAAGGGTAGATGAGACAGTGGTTTTCATGCCATGGATGTCTCGATTTGAAGAAAAGTGTTTTCAAAAAAATTAGGAAAAATTGGCTTTCTGCAACTTAGCCTTTGAACTCCACCAGCCAAATATGCATATAGGTAATTAGAGTTATTCCACTAAGTGTCCACATAGTGTCACTTGCCAGTTCCATTTTGTATGGTTCTGACCCACCTTGTTGCAACATTTTTCCTGTTGCAGATTGTTCCGACGACGAGTGAGATTTCGTTTAAGGGTTTCGAGTCTGCAACCAACATGTTCGCCTGTGGCGCATGAAGATGATGGAGACTCCATGAAGAATAAATTTCCGCTGCATTACTTTTCAAGCTAGCCCTTGTGCTATGCAAAGTCGTAATGAATATTTTTCCTAAGTACTGGATCATCGTGTAATAATTGATACAATGTTGTGATATTCGTCTTAAACTGTGTGTGCAAATGAATCGATCCAGGGGTTTGCACTATACACAGGGACCTTGCCATTTTCTAAGTGCAGGTCCGCTACAGTAAAAGTGTCCCAATCCTCTTCAATGCAAGAGGACAAGACAAATGTTTTCTCTTATAGGAACAATGTACATGGGTTCATGGGTTCACTTAATCCTCTCTCTCATCTACGGTGATTATCATGTTTTAGATAAAGTACACACAATTGTCATGTTTTAATGGTAGCTTTTAATTACGGCTATATGTCCTAAAACACATAGTTGAAAGAAATACTCATTTGTGTGCTATGTCACCCCCGCAAGGCTAGCATGGCTGCTGTCACTCCCACATCATACTCTTTCTTTTTACCCCCAGATAAAGGATTTTGGGCTGTATTTAACATGTCACTCAATACATATGCCGTGTCACATCGGCCATCCCGTACCTACATACATCATACTTCATAATGGACAATATTCTAAACACTAGTGCAATGATTTATATTTCGTGTGTGTGAACACATCTCTCTCATCTACCTACACGTGGTGGTGTCAATCACCTCATGACAAGGATAAACAAGGCATTATGAATAAATCAAACCATCACATGCATCATAGAATATCTCCAAAGTATGACAAGTCATAAAAGTTCCAACACAACAGTAAATGCATAACAAATCATCTCATACCACAATATCCACCATAGGAATTACATAGATGACCGTAATCATGTTCAGCAGCTCATACGGTACTAATTAGTGAAGCTCAAAGAGAGGAGAGATACATAAGTTACCACCACAAACCCAAGTCCAGGGGGTGGACTACTCCCCCTTCATCATGGAGATAGTGGAGAAGTCGTTGGAGAAGATGGAGACCACCCCGGCAGCGCCCCGCCGGAGTTTTCCCCCTCCAATCTTCAGCTCCAGATCTCTGTTTCGTGGTTTCTGTGTTTCGGCGGCGCTCCCTTTCGCGAAAGCCCTGGGGGGTCTATATATAGTCGTTTTTAGGTCAAGACAAAGCTTCGGGAAGAAAGATCGACGGCAGCGGCGACCCGAGGGCCAACTTGGTGGGTCCCACGCGGTCAGGGAATCTGGCCGCGTGGGCCCACCCCTTTCGGCCTTCTGGTCTCCGTTTCTTCGATTCCTTTGCGCCTACGTTTCGTTCCTTCCAAAAAAGTGATCCCCGTAAAATCTTAGGTCATTTGGACGTCGTTTGGGTCCCTGAAACATCAAAATATAGAAAAAGGGGTTTTCTGACAGCGCAGGGTTAATTCCAGAAAAATGGGGAAGTTGTTAATTATCCCTAAAACTCAATATAAATCATGAATATAACCCTTATATGATGCAAATATCATGGAATAACATGTAATAAAATGTAAAGTTCATGTATGCATTTTACATGCATCACACATCAACCAAGCAACTCTCCAAACAAATATAAGTGCAGTAAGCGAGTACTTTCTACAAAAGAACTAATTGCTCTGAACAAGAGATACATGAAAACCAAGAGCTAGAAGCTAAGCAGTGCGAAAACTGAATATTCAACAAATATAAGTGAAGAATAGGAGTATTCAAACGAAAAAGCGGAGCGTGTCTCTCTCCCAAACAAGATAGATAGGATCCAATATTGTATGATCAGAAAATAAAAATAACAAACTAAAAATAAAAGCACACTGACGCTCTAAGAACATCACAATGATGTGAAAGAATTAAAATATAGTTTTACTAGAGATGACCGATAAGTTGTTGATGAAGAAGGGGATGCCTTAGGCATCCCCAAGCTTAGACGCTTGAGTCTTCTTGAAATATGCTTGGGTGACCCACGGGGGCATCCCCAAGCTTAGGCTCTTCACTCTTCTTGATCACATTATATCATCCTTCTCTCTTGACCCTTGAAAACTTCGCCACACCAAACTTCTCATAAACTTCATTAGAGGGGTTAGTACTCAAAAACATTAATCCACTTTGGTTCTGTTGTGACACATTGCAAGAACTCAATAAAACATTAGCTACAGCCCTCCACGTCTAGAAAGCCTTACTTAAAGTCCACAAGAGACAATGCAAAAAACAGAGACAGAATCTGTCAAAACAGAACAGCCAGTAAAGATGAATTTTTTTGAGGCACTTCCGTTGCTCAAATCAGAAAACGCGAAACTAATGAAAGATGCGTACATATCTGAGGATCACGCACAAAATTTCAGAATTTTAATTTTTTGGAATTTATAAGCTCAAAACGGTGACAGCAAAAATCTGTTCCTGTGCAGAAATCCAAATCTAGCATCATCTAATCATTAGAGACTCTTCTTGGCACAACAATTCGAAAAAATAAAGATACAAAGGAGTTGTTACAGAAGTAACAAGCTCCTTGACTCAAAAAAAGAAAAATTTCAGAAATAAAACATGGGTTGTCTCCCAAGAGCGCTTTTCTTTAATGCCTTTTAGCTAGGCTTGATAGTTTTAATGATGCTCACATGAAAATAGAAAATGAAGCAAAAGGAGCATCAAGAAGCAAATTCAAAACACATTTAAGTCTAACCCACTTCCTATGCATAGGAATCTTGTACACAAATAAATCCATAAAGAACAAAGTGACAAGCATAGGAAGATAAAACAAGAGTAACTTCAAAATTTCAGCATATAGAGAGGTGTTTTAATACCATGAAAATTTCTACAACCATATTCTCCTCTCTCATAATAATTTTCAGTAGCATCATGAACAAACTCAACAATATAACTATCACATAAAGCATGCTTTTCATGATCTACAAACACATAATTTTTATCAAGCTCAAAAATAGTGGGATTAAAACTTTCAAACCCACTTTTAACCATTTTATAACAAGATGATTGATCAATCTCAAAAGATATGGGACTCCTAGATAAAGTCAAGACCTCTCCAATCCCATTTTCATTAGTAGTACAATTAATATTATCAAGTAACATAGGACCATCATCTAGAGCTTTATCATAAACATTTTCTAAGCAAAACTCTTTAGTACCATGCATTTCGAAATTAGCACAAATAAAGGATTATCATAAGATTTATCAAAATAGCATGGATTATCATAATAACAGGAGCATAATTATTCTCACAAGTTTTACTCATAGGAATATTTCAAGAGAATCCACAGGAACATAACATTCATCCTCCTTTGGTAAGCATGGGGGACAATCAAATAGTGTAAGAGATAAAGAGTTACTCTCATTAGAAGGTTGGCATGGGTAGCTAATCCATTCTTCCTCCTTTTGTTCATCACTCTCCTCCTCTTTTTCATCTAATGAGCTTTCAGCTTCAGCAATTTTCTTCTTCCACAGGTTCCTGCAAATTGTGAGTGCATTCTTGTGCATGAATGAGTCTCTCTTTATAATCAATGATATAAGAATTATTGCTGAAATTTTCTAGACAATAATCAAGGATAGAAGAGACCATATCTTTAAGGTTATTACAAGCAATACAAGTTTCATAATTTTTAGCCATGAAGGATTCTATTTCAGAAGCTCCCATAAATAAAACAAATTGTTCTACTTGTTCAGCTCCCAGATAAGCATAGTTATAACAATGATAGCTCATAATTATATCTTCTTTACTAAAGCCACATTGAAATTTAAGATGTTTAGTATCCTGTTCAGAGCAACAATTTATATCATGGCGTTTAAGCAAAATTTTAGCAATTTGATTCAACTTTTTAACACGCCTCTCATGACTTTACCCTTTCTTGATTCTCTATACTTCATATATAATTCTTTAACTTCCATAGAGGTTGTAGCATGTTCTTCCATAACAACAGTTTTTTAGATTTTCGGTTTTTAAATTTTTATGGATTTTGGGTATATAAGAAAAATAAAACAAGACAAAAATAAACTAGACAAAAGTAAACTAAGCAAAATAATACTAGACAGAAATAAACTAAGCACAAATAAACTAGACAAAACAAAATAAAATAAAAACAGAGAGACAGGTAAAGTGTACTCCCCAGGTGAACTTATGAGTAGAGCTATGCTCCCCGGCAACGGCGCCAGAAAATAGTCTTGATAACCCACAAGTATAGGGGATCGCAACAGTCTTCGAGGGAAGTAAAACCCAAATTTATTGATTCGACACAAGGGGAGACAAAGAATACTTATAAGCCTTAACAGCGGAGTTGTCAATTCAGCTGCACCTGGAAAAGCACTAGTAACAGGGGTGATGTGAAAGCAGCAGTAATATGAGAGCAATAGTAACAGTAACACAGCAGCAGTAGCAGTAACACAGAGGCAATGGCACCAGAAAATAGTTGATACTACTTCTAATGGCATATAGGACCGAATGAGTATTTGATGATGACAGATGGACCGGGGTTCCCAGCTATCTACACTAGTGGTAACTCTCCAATAACAAGTGTTGGGTGAACAAATTACAGTTGGGCAATTGATAGAATTGAAATAGCATTAAGACAGAACATCTAGTCTATTAATCATACGTAGGCATGTTTTCCATATATAGTCATACGTGCTCGCAATGAGAAACTTGCACAACATCTTTTGTCCTACCAGCCCGTTTGCAGCGGGGCCTCAAGGGAATCTACTGGTAATTAAGGTACTCCTTTTAATAGAGCACCGGAGCAAAGCATTAGCACTTAGTGAAAACATGTGATCCTCATATCTAAACCATCCCCTCCAGTTATCCCAGTTGCTGTCACTCTGGGCCTCGGGTTCCGGACAGAGACATGTGCAAACAACTTGTAGATACAATCTAAGCAATAATTATAGAGCTTAAATCTAAGATCATGCCACTCGTGCACTAGTGACAAGCATTAAACACAACAAGATTGCAGCAACAATAACTTCACAAACTTATAGATAGACTGATCATAATGTAACAATTCATCGGATCCCAACAAACACAACACCGATTACATCAGATGGATCTCAATCATGTAAGGCAGCTCATGAGATCATTGTATTGAAGTACATGGGAGAGAGGTACCAACTAGCTACAGCTAGAACCCGTAGTCCATGGGGGAACTACTCCAAACCATCATGGAGTCGAAGTGGAGGCGTGGAGTCGATGGAGATGGCTCCGGGGGTCAATCCCCGTCCCGGCAAGGTGCCGAACAGGAACTTCTGACCCCCGAAACTTGTCTTCGATGGCGGCGGAGCTGCGGAACTCTTTCTGGAATATGACCGATTGATTTAGGGTTTTCGAGGCAGGAGGATTATATAGGCGAAAGGGCGGCGCGAGGGGGTGGCCGAGTCGGCCTCACCACGTGGTGGCGCCACCCCCCTCCAGGCCGCGCAGGGACATGGTGAGGAGGCCGTGGGCCTCCCCCGGGCTTGCCCTTCTGGCTCCGTGTACGTGTCGGGAAAATAGGAGGTTGGGCTTTTGTTTCGTCCAATTCCGAGAATATTTCCTTAAGTAATTATCTGGAATAGAAAAACAGCAGAAAACAGGAACTGGCACTGTGGCATCTTGTTAATAGGTTAGTCCCAGAAAATACATAAAAATGATGTATAATGCATATAAAACATGTGACATTCATATATAAAACAAGCATGAAACATCAGAAATTATAGATACGTTTGAGACGTATCAAGCATCCCCAAGCTTAGTTCCTACTCATCCTCGAGTAGGTAAACGATAAAAACAAAATAATTTCTGAAGTGACATGCTACCAACATAATCTTGATCCAATAGTGATGTAAGGCATGTGAGCTGAGATCAAATCATTCAAAGCAAATGTCTATAATTGATATTAAATAAGAGATAATAAAGCAAGTTAGTTAAACAAGCTAAAAGTTTTCATGAATGATTGCTTTAAAGACATGAAACCGTACAAAAGAAGAAGAGTAACAACAAGGCCAAGCCCGCACAAATCAAGACTCCCATTGCGAGTGGGAATGCCACTAGGGGCAAGACCACTCGTAGTGACTTTGCGAGAGATGCTAACCCTCACTACATTCTATATGTTGATTATTATGGTGATGTTTATGCAAAATATGTTGGTCCTTATGATGGATATGTTGCTCGTGCTATGTGGGTTCCTAAGACCCTTGTTGCTAACCAAAGAAGACCCATTGCAAGATGGGTACCTAAAATCAAGCAATGATTTCTTGTAGGACTATGCTTCTGGTGAGTCGAAATGGGTGGTTGATAGTGGATGCACTAGTCATATGACCGGAAGCAAGGAGATCATGACGGAGTTGGGACCAAATATAAATCACTCAACCGTCTCTTATGGTGATAAATCAAAAGTTGAGGTAAAGGGCCTTGGCAAGGTGGTTGTTGCAAAGAATATCACCCTTGTAAATGTCATGCTTGTCGAGTCCCGCGGTTACAATTTAATGTCCATTTGTGCACTTAATAAGATGAACTTTGATGTCCATTTTACTATTGATATGGTGGTACTCTTGACGAGTGATACGTCTCCAACGTATCTATAATTTCTTATGATCCATGCTAATATTATATCAATTGTCACATGTTTTATATACACTTTATATCATATTATGACATTTATTGGACTAACCTATTAACAAGATGCCACAGTGCCAGTTTCTGTTTATTATGTCTCTGTATTGCAGAAAAGGCCCGAAAACCAAAGTGCTCGGAAAAATCCAGGAAAATTACAGAAATTCTATTTCGCCAGAAGACCCACGGAGCCAGAAGGGCAAGTCCAGCGGAGGCCCACGGCCTCCTCACCATGCCGTCGCGCGGCCTGGAGGGGGGTGGCGCCGCCACGTGGTGAGGCCGCCTCGTGCACGCCCTCGCGTTGCCCTTTGGCCTATATATTGCTCCTGCCCCAAAAACCTTAGAAGAATCGACGATTTCTCCAGAAGAGTTCCGTAGCTCCGCCGCCACCAAAAACCCTAATTCGGGGGACAGAAGTCTCTGTTTCGGCACCCTGCCGGGACGGGGAATTGCCCCCGGAGCCATCTCCATCGACTCCACCGCCATCTTCGTCGCTGTTGCTGCCTCCCATGATGAGGAGGGAGTAGTTCTCCCCGAGGCTGAGGGCTCTACCGGTAGCTATGTGGTTTACCTCTCTCTCCCATGGTGTGATCTTTATGTGATCATGTGCATTGCTAGTATCGCTGAATTCATATGTAATGTTTATGCTACTCAAGTGATTTTATCTAGTTTCCGGAGTCATTGTGACAACACGGTATCAAGGTGACAGTGTGGGTACTTGTGTGTGACTCTATAAATAATTTAGATATTATTATTGCTTATTCTTTGTGGAATTGTGGTGTTTGTTTACTCAGACTTTGAGGTGTGCTTTTGTAGCCCTACGCATAGTACTCTTGTTTCACCAAGAAGGAGAATAATTCCGAGTAGCACTTACTTGCGTTCAGTTGTGCTAAAATGTTGAGAGATACCACTAGTGAAAGTATTATCCCTAGGCCATGTTTCTAAGCATTGAAACACCGTTTACAACAAGTTCTGCTACATGTTTGCTTGCTACCATTTTTATTTCAGATTGCAATTACTACTTATAATCATCCATATTACTTGTATTTCACTATCTCTTCGCCGAACTAGTGCACCTATACATCTGACAAGTGTATTAGGTGTGTTGGGGACACAAGAGACTTCTTGTATCTTAATCGCAGGGTTGCTTGAGAGGGATATCTTTGACCTCTACCTCCCCGAGTTCGATAAACCTTGGGTGATTCACTTAAGGGAAACTTGCTGCTGTTCGACAAACCTCTGCACTTGGAGGCCCAACACTGTCTACAAGAATAGAAGCGTGCGTAGACATCAAGGAGAAAGACTCTAAAGGTCATGTTCGTTGGGTATGTTGAAAATGAGTTGTTTATGGTGGACTTTTCGGGGTCAACCAACACTCAAGCAATATGCCTATTCGGAAAGGCCGACGTGGGGTGGTTGTGGCATCGCTGCTTGTCCCATGTAAACATGAGAACTTTGCAAAGTCTTCACAAGGGTGGCCACATTATTGGACTAAAAGATAATATTTCTTTTTCTAGAGATCGTCTTGGCAGGGCTTGTGTTGAAGGAAAGATGCATGATTCTCCCCATCCAAGCAAGACCATCATTCATCAAAGAGGATATTGGAACTTCTTCATGTTGATCTCTTTGGTGCCGTCCCTCAACCGAGTCTTGCTGGGAAGAAGTATTGCTTGGTGATTGTTGATGACTATTCAAGATTTACTTGGGTTTATTTCTTCAAGTCGAAGGATGAGACTCAACAAGCCGTCATCGACTTCTCCAATGAAGTTCAACGCCAACACAATGTTCCCATATTGTCCATTAGGAGTGACAATGGCTCCGAGTTCAAGAACTACACCCTAAATGAGTTTCTTAGTGAAGAGAGAATTCGTCATCAATATTCCGCAGCATATACCCCTCAACAAAATGGTGTAGCCGAAAGGATAACCGGACCCTCATGGATATGGCAAGGTCTATGTTGGCAGAGTTTAAATCTCCACTCTTCTTGTGGGCCGAGGCCATCTCCACGGCGTGTGATAACCCCCAAGAGCAGGGGATCACTATAGCACCTCTCAATGTGGAAGTAAGGTATCGATCCGCAGGGGCAAGAAGGAAAAGTTATCTATTCCCTACAACTAAAGTGTCACAAGTTTTAGTTGATTATGCACTAAACAAGTTTAAGGAGCAAGGTGGTTGATTTGATGGATGGAAGTTTAATGTAACCAAGCAAGAATGTAAAAGTGTCCCAATCCTCTTCAATGCAAGAGGACAAGACAAAGGTTTTCTCTTATAGGAACAATGGACATGGGTTCATGGGTTCACTTAATCCTCTCTCTCTCATCTATGGTGATTATCATGTTATAGATAAAGTACACATAATTGTCATGTTTTAATGGTAGCTTTTATAACGGCTACATGTCCTAAAACACATAGTTGAAAGAAGTACTCATTTGTGTTGCTAGGTCACCCTCGTAAGGCTAGCGTGGTTGCTCTCACTCCCACATCATACTCTTTCTTTTTACCCCCAGATAAAGGATGTTGGGCGGTACTGTGTCACTCAATACCTGTGCCGTGTCACATCGGCCATCCCGTACCCACATACATCATACTTCATAATGGACAATATTCTAGACACTAGTGCAATGATTTATATTTCGTGTGTGTTACCACATCTCTCTCATCTATCTACACTTGGTGGTGTCAATCACCTCATGATAAAGATAAACAAGTCATTATGCATAAATCAAACCATCACATGCATCATAGAATATCTCCAAAGTATGACAAGTCATAAAAGATCCAACACAACAGTAAATGCATAACAAATATTATCTCACACCACAATATCCACCATGGGAATTACATAGATGACCGTAATCATGTTCAGCAGCTCATACGGTACTAATTAGTGAAGCTCAAAGAGAGGAGAGATACATAAGTTACCACCACAAACCCATAATCCAGAGGGTGGACTACTCCCCCTTCATCATGGAGACGGTGGAGAAGTCGTTGGAGAAGGTGGAGACCACCCCGGCAGCGCCCCGCCGGAGTTTTCCCCCTCCAATCTGCAGCTTCAGATCTCCGTTTCGGTGTTTCTGTGTTTCGGTGGCGCTCCTTCCAGAGAACGTCGGGGGACAATTTTTATAGGCGTTTTTAGGTCACGACTAGGTCGGTGGAGCAAAGATCGACGGCGGCGGAGCCTCGAGGCCCAAAAGAGGTGGTCCCACGCGCCCAGGTACAGGGGCCGCGTGGGGCCCCCTCATTTCCAGCTGGTTCGGCTTCTGGCCTTCATTTTGAGCCCATTGCGTTCGTCTCGAAAATTCTGAACCGTGCTCTTTGGCCTTGCCCTTTTTGGAGTCCCGAAGCTCCCGGAAAGTCTGAAACACTAAAAAAGACGTTTTCTGGAAAACAGGGTTAATTCCAAATAAATGGGAAAACTATGAAATATTCCCAAAATCATTATAAAACATTGATATAACCCTTATATGATGCAAATATGATTGGAATAGAAGTAAAATAATGCAAAGTTCATGTATGCATTTTACATGCATCAACGTGTCATTCATTAAACCGGCTATTCTTTCGCAAAGGCAAGAAGCTAACACCTTATGAGATGCTCACCGGCAACAAGCCCAATGTCGCCTACTACCGAGTCTTTGGTTGTAAGTGTTTCTATAAGATCAAAGGTGTTCGCTTATCTAAATTCGAGTTTAAAGCTTAGAGGGAATTTTTGTTGGTTACGGTGCCGAATCTCACACTTATAGAATCTACGACAAATCCTCCGGGAGAGTTGTGGAATCTTGTAGTGAGAAGTTTGATGAGAATGATGGCTCCCAAGTGGCGCAATTTCATGTTTGTGATGTAGACAATGAGGAACCTCATGATGCAATTAGAAGGATGGGCGTTGGTTTCTATCACCCCATTGAGATTCATCACGAGCCTCCTCAAACAAGTCCAAGCTCCACTCAAGTGGAGACCTCATCATCACAAGTTGAACCGGCGCCTACCATGGAAGCAATTGATGCATCAACCCAAGAACAAGTTCAAGACCCTCCTCATGTTGACCAAGTTGCTATACAAGAACCAAGTTCTCCAATTATTGATGCTAGCCAAGGTCAAGACCAAGATCAACTCTCTCCTTCTATTGTTGAAGATGTGCATAATGATGATCAAGGTCAACATTCCGGTCAAGACGGGACTCAAATGATCAAGTGATACCTCCAAAATCCAATCGAGATATCGAAGCCCGTCGCAAAGCAAGAGTTGCAAGAGATTTAGAAATCAAGAGTAATAAGCTAGAAGCAATTATTAGTGATCTAAATAGCAAGGTTACCACAAGGCGTCAATTGGCAAGCTTTAGTGAGCATCAAGCTCACATCTCCATGGTGGAATCAAAGAAAGTATTTGAAGCACTTGAAGATCCAAATTGGTTGAATTCCATGCATGAAGAGCTCAACAACTTCGAGCGCAACAAGGTGTGGAAGTTAGTTGAGAAGCCAAAGGAGTGTCGCAATGTTATAGGCACTAAGTGGATTTTCAAGAACAAGCAAGATGAGCATGAAATGGTTGTAAGGAACAAGGCAAGATTTGTTGCACAGGGGTACTCTCAAGTTGAAGGCATTGATTTTGGAGAGACTTATGCACCCGTGGCTCGCCTTGAGTCCATCTGTATCCTCCTTGCATATGCATCATATCATAACTTTAAATTACAACAAATGGATGTGAAAAGTGCCTTTCTTAATGGTCCTTTAAAGGAGTTGGTATATGTTAAGCAACCACCGGGTTTTGAGGATCCCAAGTTCCCTAACCATGTCTACAAGCTCGATAAGGCGCTCTATGGACTTAAACAAGCTCCACGTGCGTGGTATGAGCACCTTAGAAAACTTCTAGTAGACCGTGGATTTGAGGTTGGGAAAATCGATCCCACTCTCTTTACTAAGAGGGTTAAAGGGGAGTTTTTCATATGCCAACTTTATTTTGATGATATTATCTTTGGCTCATCTAACAAAGCTTCCAATGATGAATTTTCAAAGCTTATGATCGATAGGTTTGAGATGTCTATGATGGGGAGTTGAAGTTCTTTCTTGGTTTTGAGATCAAGCAATTGAATGAAGGGACTTTTATCTCTCAAGCCAAGTACACCCAAGACATGCTCAAGAGATTTGATATGCAAGATACTAAAGGGAAGCACTATCCTATGGACACGAAATGTCATCTACAACTTAACCCAAAGGGTATAGATGTCGATCAAAAGGTATACCGTTCCATGATTGGTTCTTTGCTCTATCTTTGTGCATCTAGACTGGATATTGTGTTGAGTGTAGGGGTATGTGCAAGGTATCAAGCCGCTCCTATAGAAAGCCACATGATGGCGGTCAAAAGAATCCTACGATATTTGGTTCATACCCCAAAGTTTGGTTTGTCGTATCCAAAGGGCTCAACTTTCTCTCTTTGTGGGTACACGGACTCGGATTGGGCCGGTGATCATGATGATAGGAAATCAACTTCCGGGGCATACCAATTCCTTGGTAGGTCCTTGGTGAGTTGGCCTTCTAAGAAGAAAAATTGAATATCTCTCTCCACTGCCGAAGCCGGGTATGTGGCGGCCGCTAGTGCATGCACTCAGTTGTTATGGATGAGACAAACTTTAAAGAAATACGGTGTCAATTGTGACAAAGTGCCTCTTTTGTGTGACAATGAAAGTGCTATCAAGATCGCCCACAACCCGGTGCAACATTCAAGAACCAAGCATATTGAGATTCGTCATCATTTTATTCGAGATCATGTTGCCCGTGGTGATATTGAGCTAGGCTATATTCCCACAAGAGATCAACTTGCCGATATTTCACGAAGCCACTTGATGAAGCAAGGTTCACTTTCTTGAGGAATGAGCTAAATATCGTGGATTCAAGGAGCTTGACCTGACTATCTTGCATACACACCTATATTTTGACTATCTATTTGGTTTAGGTGTAGGCATGGACATAGGGGGAGTGCGGTCCTAATACATTGGACTATCCCTCCCCCATTATGCCAACATTAAGCACTCATTTGCTTATCTATATTCGTTTCTATGAATTGTGAGCTTAAATGACGAGTAGTGGTAGTGAACCCAAGATATATCTTCGCGGTGTCACACCACACACACTCATACATGGTGGCCTAGGCCACCGCCCTCTTATTTATGAGGAGTTGACCTTCTTGGAGCTTATTTGAGATTTTATTGCATAACTTGTTGCTTCTTACTCTTATTTTACTCACATCCAATGTTGCTTATTTGGGGATTTTCGTTTTTCTCCATTGGATGTGTGTAGAAATCTTCATGCGTGCATTTCCCCCCTTGACACACAACCTTGAAACCGACACCAATTCGGAATTATGTCGTTTTTCATGGCAAGTGCAGAAGTTTTATGATGACGTGGATCACACGTTCGTTGGGAGACCCCAAGAGGAAGGTATGAAGCAGTGTAGCAGCAGTTTCCCTCAGTATGAAACCAAGGTTTAATCGAACCAGTAGGAGTAAGAAATCACTTCTGAAGGTTGTCAGTGGCGTGCTGACGTGGAGCCTGCACACAACACAATCAAACTACTTTGCCCCAACGAAACAGTGAGGTTGTCAATCTCACCGGCTTGCTGAAAACAAAGGATTAAACGTATGGTGTGTAAAATAGTAGTAAATTGCAGAGAATGAAAAGGAACAATGATTGCAGTAGGTTGTATTATCTGTGTAAAAGAATGGACCGGGGTCCACAGTTCACTAGTGGTGTCTCTCCATAAAAGATAACTAACATGCTGGGTGAACAAATTACAGCTGGGCAATTGATAAAATATTGAGCGCATAACAATGCATATATATAACAAGATGACTACTATGATATTCAATTGGGCATCACGAGATAATACATAGACCGTTATCCAACTGCATCTATGACTAATAATCCACCGCCAGGTTAACATCCGTGTCCCTCGTTGGTATTAATTTGCAAGCAACAGATTATTGCATTAAGTAAAGTGCGTAATGTAAACAACACAATTATCCTTAGACAAAGCATTGCTGTTTTACCCCTAGTGGCAACAGCACATCCACAACCTTAGAAGTTGTTGTCACTCTCCCAGATTACTGGAGACTGAACCCACTATCTAGCATAAATACTCCCTCTTGGAGTTAAAAACATCTACTTGGCCAAAGCATCTACTAGTAACGGAGAGCATGCAAGATCATAAATAACATATAAGATAGATTGATAATCAACTTGACATAATATTCAATATTCATCGGATCCCAGCAAACACAACATGCAGCATTACAAATAGATGATCTTGATCATGTTAGGCAGCTCACAAGATCTAAACATGATAGCAGAAGGAGGAGAGACAACCATCTAGCTACTGCTATGGACCCGTAGTCCAAGGATGACTACTCACGCATCACTCCGGAGGCAGGCATGGCGATGTAGAGTCCTCCGGTGATGATTCCCCTCTCCGGCAGGGTGCCGGGAAGAGCTTCTGAACCCTCCCGAGCTAGGGTTGACGGCGGCGGCGTCTTTGGAACGTTTCGTGGATAATGGCTCGAGTATTTAGGGTTTACGCGTCGGAAAGATTATATAGGTGAAAGAGCGGCGGCTGGAGACGCCCGTGGGGCCCACACCACCGCACGGCGCGGCAGAGGGTGGGGCCGCGCCGCCCCATGGTGTGGCTGGCTCGCGGCCCCCCTCCGTCTCTCCTTTGGACTCCGTGTACACGTTGGAAAAATAGGAGGTCCTGTCCAAGTTTCGTCCAATTCCGAGAATATTTCCAGACTAGCTTTTCTGGAATACAAAAACAGCAGAAAACAGGAACTGGCACTGTGGCATCTTGTTAATAGGTTAGTCCCAGAAAATGCATAAAAATGCTATGAAGTGTATATAAAACATGTAGCAATTGGCATAATATAAGCATGGAACATCAGAAATTATAGATACGTTTGAGACGTATCAAGCATCCCAAGCTTAGTTCTACTCATCCTCAAGTAGGTAAAACGATAAAAACAAAATAATTTCTGAGGTGACATGCTACCAACGAAAACTTGATCAAATAGTATTGTAAAGCAAATGTTATGAATGAAGTGATCCAGGTCAATGGTCTATAGTTTGCTAACAAATAGATAATGAGCAAACAAATGCAAAAACTTTTCATGAATAGTACATTCGAGACAAGCATCAAAGAGTTTTGCATAAGAGTTAACTCATAAAGCAATTTGTTTGCTCATTATCTATTTGTTAGCAAACTATAGACCATTGACCTGGATCACTTTATTCATAACATGTGCTTTACAATACTATTTGATCAAGATTATGGTTGTAGCATGTCACCTCAGAAATTATTTTGTTTTTATCGTTTTACCTACACGAGGACGAGTAGAACTAAGCTTGGGGATGCTTGATACGTCTCAAACTTATCTATAATTTCTGATGTTCCATGTTGATATTATACCAATTGTTACATGTTTTACATACATTTCATAGCATTTTTATGCATTTTCTGGGACTAACCTATTAACAAGATGCCACAGTGTCAGTTCCTGTTTTCTGCTGTTTTTGTATTTCAGAAAAGCTGTTCTGGAAATATTCTCGAATTGGACGAAACCTGGACATGACCTCCTATTTTTCCAACACGTACACGAAGTCCGAAGGAGAGACGGAGGCGACCGAGGAGGGCGCCACACCCTAGGGCGGCGCGGCCCCCCTCCAACCGCGCCGTGGTGGGGTGTGGGCCCCCGGGTCGCTCCAGCCGCCGCCCTTTCGCCTATTTATTCATCTTCACGGGAAAACCCTAGACACCCGAGCCTCCATCCACGAAAACTTCCGTAGCCGCCGCCGTCGTCAACCCTAGCTCGGGAGGGTTCTGAAGCTCTTCCCGGCACCCTGCCGAGAGGGGAATCATCACCGGAGGGCTCTACATCACCATGCCTGCCTCCGGAGTGATGCGTGAGTAGTTCATCTTTGGACTACGGGTCCATAGCAGTAGCTAGATGGTTGTCTCTCCACTTTATGCTATCATGTTTAGATCTTGTGAGCTGCCTATCATGATCAAGATCATCTTATTGTAATGCTACATGTTGTGTTTGCTGGGATCCGATGAATATTGAATACTATGTCAAGTTGATTATCAATCTATCTTATATGTTATTTATGATCTTGCATGCTTTCCGTTACTAGTAGATGCTTTGGCCAAGTAGATGCTTGTAACTCCAAGAGTTAGTATTTATGCTAGATAGTGGGTTCATGCCTCCGGTAATCTGGGAGAGTGACAGCAACTTCTAAGATTGTGGATGTGTTGTTGCCACTAGGGATAAAATAACCGATGCTTAGCTTAAGGGTGCGCCGTTAGGTCTAATGCATTTGTTTACATTACGCACATTACTTAATGCGATTATCCGTTGCTTGCAACTTAATACCAACGGGGAACTCGGTATGACAACCTGGAGGTGGATTATTAGTCATAGACGCTGTTGGATAACGGTCTATGTATTTTGTCGTAATGCCCACATGAATATCATAGTAATCATCATGTCATATATATGCATTGTCATGCGCTCAATATTTTGTCAATTGCCCAGCTGTAATTTGTTCACCCAGCATGTTATCTTTTATGGAGAGACACCACTAGTGAACTGTGGACCCGGTCCATTCTTTTACACTGATAATACAACCAACTGCAATCATTGTTCCTTTTCATTCTCTGCAATTTAAACTACTTTTTCCACACCATACGTTTAATCCTTTGTTTTCAGCAAGCCAGGAAGATTGACACCCTTCCTGTTTCGTTGGGGCAAAGTAGTTTGATTGTGTTGTGTGCAGGTTCCACGTCAACAGCCGAACTCCCTTCCACACGCAAGTACTTTTCTGGCACCGTTGACAACCTTCAGAAGTGCTTCTTGCTCCTACTGGATCTGATAACCTTGGTATCTTACTGAGGGAAACTTGCTGCTGCACTGCTTCATACCTTCCTCTTGGGGTCTCCCAACGAACGTGTGTCCCACGTCATCAAGCATTTTTCTGGCGCCGTTGCCGGGGAGCAAGAGGATTTCTGCAAGGGGAGTTTCACGCTTCCAATCTCTTTACTTTGTTATTGTCTTGCTTAGTTTATTTTTATCTTGTCTTGTTTGCTTTATTTATCAAAAACACAAAAAAATTAGTTGCTTATTCGAATTGTTATTTTTCAGTCTTGTTATCATGTCTAGCTCTGCTCCTTTTTCCGTAGTGCCACCTGTGGGAGAAATTATTACTTTAGACAGAAAAGTGGGGAATCCTTTAGGAATGCCTGGGAGAGAATTTTGGAATTGCACAAGAAGGTGCAACCTAAGATGGATTTGAGAGTTCTTATAAAAAATTTCTACTATGGTTTATTTTCTGTTTATCAACATGCTCTAGATACCATGGTAGGGGAAACCTTTTCTGAGTTTGATACAATGAAAGCTCATAATATTTTGAGTGGTTTGTCAATTTTCCCAATGGTGGACGAAACTGGGATATTCACTAAGCTAGATAAAATAGAAAAGTCAATTGATAATTTAACTCTGAGCCATAATCTTAAAGAACAACCTTTAGTTGAGCTAAAAAATGATTGGGAACCATTCATTGAGATTAATATTGGTAATGAAAAGTTTCGCGCCTACTGTGACCTTGGTTCAACAATGTCCATCATGCCTAAAATGGTTTATGATCTATTAAAATTTGATAATATGGTTGATTACCCTGTTTTTCATTTTCATGCTGATGGAACAATCACAAGAAGCATAGGGATTATTAATGATATTATGGTCACTGTTCAAAATAAGACCATCCCTGTGAATTTCATGATCTTGCAAAATCTCCCAACCATATTGTTTTAGGGAGATCCTTTTTAAAGAGTAATGGGGGTTTTATCAATGCAAAGTATGGGTTTATGAAATTTAATACTCCTATCAATCGGAGGTTCTTCTTCCCGATCAAAAAAGATGACCCCACCGAAAGGTTGGGAGATTTTAATGTCTTTGGAAACACTTGATTCTTACTTTCTGCGCCTAGCTGAAAGGCGTTAAAGAAAAGCGCTTATGGGAGACAACCCATTATTTTATTTCTGCAATTTTTCTTTTCTTTTTGAGTCAAGGAGTTGTTTACTTCTGTAACAATTCCTTTGTATCTTTATTTTATCGCATTGTTGTGCCAAGTAGCCTCTAATAGGAAGATGATGCTAGATTTGGATTTCTGCGCAGGAACAGATTTCTGCTGTTCACCGTTTTACTTCTGTAAAATCACAGAAAAATTATTTAAATCTGCAAATTTTTGTGCGTGATCCTCAGATATGTACGCATCTTTCGTTAGTTTAGTTTTTCGATCTGAGCAACGTAAGTGCCTCGAAAAAATTCGTCTTTACAGACTGTTCTGTTTAGACAGATTCTGTCTTTTATTTTTCGCATTCTCTCTTTTACTAGTGTTGAGTGGAATTCTTTTTTAGGGTGAAGAGCTTCACATAACATCAGTGGCAGTAGTTAATGTTAAAAGTAACGGTCATGTTTGTGTCCTTATAGAACATGTGAGTTTTTGATTGTGCACTAACCCTCTAATGAGAATTACTCTGAGTTTGGTGTGGCGGAAGTTTTCAAGGGTCAAGAGAGAAGGATGATATAATGTGATCAAGAAGAGTGAAGAGCTTAAGCTTGGGGATGCTCCCATGGATCACCCCAGCATATTTCAAGAAGACTCAAGCGTCTAAGCTTGGGGATGCCCAAGGCATCCCCTTCTTCATCAGCAACTTATCAGGTCATCTCTAGTGAAACTATATTTTAATTCTTTCACATCATATGTGCTTTACTTGGAGCGTCTGTGTGCTTTTATTTTCAGTATTTTATTTTTCTTATGGTCAACTTGATTGGACCCTAGCATTCTTGATTGGGAGAGAGACACGCTCCGCTTTTTCATATGAATACTCCTATTCTTCACTTATACTTGTTGAGTATTCTTATCTAGCTATTGCTATGCTTTTAGCTCCTGTTTTGCATGCATCTCTTATTCAGAGCTGTTAGTTCTTTTAAAGAAAGTACTCTCTTGCTTCACTTATAATTGTTTGGAGAGTTTATGTTGAAATAAATTGATTGGTGTTTGGTTGGAACAGAAAATGTTGCATGTGGTAGATGGTATAATGGAAAAAGCTTACATATTCTTGTAGATCACTGTATTGGATAATTTGATACTTGTCAATTGTTTTGAGTTATCAAGTAGTTCATGTTTAAGCTTTTGTATCATGTAGTTAAAACCTATTAATGAAGAACTACCGTAAAGCTCGTTGAAATTTGGTTTGCATGATTGGTATCTCTAAGGTCTAGATATTTTCTAGTAAAAGGGTTTGGTTAACAAGGAAGACAGTGTAGAGTCTTATAATGCTTGCAATATGTTTTCATATAAGTCTTGCTGTGTCGGTTGATATCCTGTGTTTGCTTCAAATAACCTTGCTAGCCTAAACTCTGTACTGAGAGGGAATGCTTCTCGTGCATCCAAAACCTTGAGCCAAAATCCATGCCATCTGTGTCCACCATAACTACCTATATGTGGTATTTCCTTGCCATTCCAAGTAAATTTTTCATGTGCTACCTTTAAACTATTCAAAAATTATTACTCCTATTTTGTGTCAATGTTTACCAAGCTCATGAGGACGGGGTGGATGTCTTTATGTCAAACGGACTAGCGGCATATACATCCGCTTATCCATTAATTTTGCAAAAAGAGCTGGCAAATGGGGTGCCCAGTCCCAATTAATTACAACTTTAACCGCTTAATTCTCTTCACATTTTTGCCCTGATTTATCAGTCAAGCAATGACAAACAGTGAAATATCTGCATGTGTAAACAAAAGAGAAGAGGGATGATCTGCCTTGCTGGTAGAAATAACGTCCTTCATGGGAGCCGCTCTTAAAAGTCTGGTTGGCAGGGGTCATATTGTACTTTCCATTTTCTGATTCGTTGACAATTAACAAACACCTCCAAAACTTATTTTTACTCTCTATATGATTTCAAAAACTTAAAAAGCTCTAGCACATGATTTAATCCCTGCTTCCCTCTGCGAAGGGCCTTTCTTTTACTTTTATGTTGAGTCAGTTTTCCTACTTCTTTCTATCTCAGAAGCAAACACTAGTGTCAACTTTGGTGCAACAATTTTTATATGCTTGTATATTGCACTTATTATATTGCTTTGTGTTGACAAATATCCATGAGATATATATGTTGAAAGTTGAAAGCAATTGCTGAAGCTTAAATCTTCCTTTGTGTTGGTTAAATACCTTTTACTTAGAATCTATTGCTTTATGAGTTAACTCTTATGCAAAACTCTTTGATGCTTGTCTCGAAAGTACTATTCATGAAAAGTTTTTGCTTATATGATTCAGTTGTTTGCTCATTATCTACTTGCTAGCAAACTATAGACCATTGACCTGGATCACTTCATTCATAACATGTGCTTTACAATACTATTTGATCAAGATTATGATTGTAGCATGTCACCTCAGAAATTATTTTGTTTTTATCGTTTTACCTACTCGAGGACGAGTAGAACTAAGCTTGGGGATGCTTGATACGTCTCAAACGTATCTATAATTTCTGATGTTCCATGTTGATATTATACCAATTGTTACATGTTTTATATACACTTCATAGCATTTTTATGCATTTTCTGGGACTAACCTATTAACAAGATGCCACAGTGCCAGTTCCTGTTTTCTGCTGTTTTTGTATTCAGAAAAGCTAGTCTGGAAATATTCTCGGAATTGGACGAAACTTGGACAGACCTCCTATTTTTCCAACACGTACACGAGTCCAAAGGAGAGACGGAGGGACCGAGGAGGGCGCCACACCAGGGCGGCGCGGCCCCCTCCCCGCGCCGTGGTGGTGTGGGCCCCGGGTCGCTCCAGCCGCCGCCCTTTCGCCTATTTATTCATCTTCACGGAAAACCCTAGACACCCGAGCCATTATCCACGAAAAGTTCCAGAGAGCCGCCGCCGTCGTCAACCCTAGCTCGGGAGGGTTCAGAAGCTCTTCCCGGCACCCTGCCGGAGAGGGGAATCATCACCGGAGGGCTCTACATCACCATGCCTGCCTCCGGAGTGATGCGTGAGTAGTTCATCTTGGACTACGGGTCCATAGCAGTAGCTAGATGGTTGTCTCTCCACTTTATGCTATCATGTTTAGATCTTGTGAGCTGCCTATCATGATCAAGATCATCTTATTGTAATGCTACATGTTGTGTTTGCTGGGATCCGATGAATATTGAATACTATGTCAAGTTGATTATCAATCTATCTTATATGTTATTTATGATCTTGCATGCTTTCCGTTACTAGTAGATGCTTGTAACTCCAAGAGTAGTATTTATGCTAGATAGTGGGTTCATGCCTCCGGTAATCTGGGAGAGTGACACAACTTCTAAGATTGTGGATGTGCTGTTGCCACTAGGGATAAAATAACCGATGCTTAGCTTAAGGGTGCGCCGTTAGGTCTAATGCATTTGTTTACATTACGCACATTACTTAATGCGATTATCCGTTGCTTGCAACTTAATACCAACGGGGAACTCGGTATGACAACCTGGAGGTGGATTATTAGTCATAGACGCTGTTGGATAACGGTCTATGTATTTTGTCGTAATGCCCACATGAATATCATAGTAATCATCATGTCATATATATGCATTGTCATGCGCTCAATATTTTGTCAATTGCCCAGCTGTAATTTGTTCACCCAGCATGTTAGTTATCTTTTATGGAGAGACACCACTAGTGAACTGTGGACCCCGGTCCATTCTTTTACACTGATAATACAACCAACTGCAATCATTGTTCCTTTTCATTCTCTGCAATTAAACACTTTTCCACACCATACGTTTAATCCTTTGTTTTCAGCAAGCCAGGAAGATTGACACCTTCCTGTTTCGTTGGGGCAAAGTAGTTTGATTGTGTTGTGTGCAGGTTCCACGTCAACAGCCGAACTCCCTTCCACACGCAAGTACTTTTCTGGCACCGTTGACAACCTTCAGAAGTGCTTCTTGCTCCTACTGGATCTGATAACCTTGGTATCTTACAGAGGGAAACTTGCTGCTGCACTGCTTCATACCTTCCTCTTGGGGTCTCCCAACGAACGTGTGTCCCACGTCATCAGCTTCTGAGATAGAAAGAAGTAGGAAGACTGACTGAACATAAAAGTAAAAGAAAGGTCCTTCGCAGAGGGAAGCAGAGATTAAATCATGTGCTAGAGCTTTTTAAGTTTTTGAAATCATATAGAGAGTAAAAATTTAGTTTTGAGAGGTGTTTGTTAATTGTCAACGAATCAGAAAATGAATAGTGCAATATGACCCCTGCCAACCAGACTTTTAAGAGCGGCTCCCATGAAGGACGTTATTTCTACCAGCAAGGCAGATCGTCCCTCTTTCTCTTTTGTTTACACATGCAGAAATTTCACTGGTATCATTGCTTGTCTGATAAATCAGGGCAAAAATGTGAAGAGAATTAAATGGTTAAAGTTGTAATTAATTGGGACTGGGCACCCCATTTGCCAGCTCTTTTTGCAAAATTAATGGATAAGCGGATGTATATGCCGCTAGTCCGGTGGTAAAGTCTGTTTGACAGGTGACATAAGGACATCCACCCCGTCCTCATGAGCTTGGTAAACATTGACACAAAAAGAAATAATAAAGTTTTGAATAGTTTAAAGGTAGCACATGAAAAATTTAATTGGAGTGGCAAGGAAATACCACATATAGGTAGTTATGGTGGACACAAATGGCATGGATTTTGGCTCAAGGTTTTGGATGCACGAGAAGCATTCCCTCTCAGTACAGATTTAGGCTAGCAAGGTTATTTGAAGCAAACGCAGGATATCAACCGGTACAACAAGACTCATATGGAAACATATTGCAAGCATTATAAGACTCTATACTGTCTTCCGTGTTAACCAAACTCTTTTACTAGAAAATATCTAGACCTTAGAGATACCAATCATACAAACCAAATTTCAACAAGCTTTACGGTATTTCTCCACTAATAGGTTTTAACCACATGATACAAAAGCTTAAACATGAACTACTTGATAACTCAAAACAATTGACAAGTATCAAATTATCCAAGACAGTGATCTACAAGAATATGCAAGCTTTTTTTTATTATACCATCTACCACATGCAACATTTTTTGTTCCAACCAAATACCAATCAATTTATTTCAACACAAACTCTCCAAATAATTATAAATGAAACAAGAGAGTACTCTATCTAAAAGAACTAACAGCTCTGAATAAGAGATGCATGAAAAACATGAGCTAATTGCAAAACAGTAGCTAACAAGAATACTCAACAAGTATAAGTGAAGAATAGGAGTATTCACATGAAAAAGCGGAGCGTGTCTCTCTCCCAAACAAGATTGCTAGGATCCAACCAAGTTGATTTCAGAAAATAAAATAACAAAGCGAAAATAAAAGCACACAGACGCTCCAAGCAAAGCACATATGATGTGAAAGAATTAAAATATAGTTTCACTAGAGATGACCTGATAAGTTGCTGATGAAGAAGGGGATTAAACGCTTGAGTCTTCTTGAAATATGCTGGGGTGATCCATGGGAGCATCTCCAAGCTTAAACTCTTCACTCTTCTTGATCACATTATATCATCCTTCTCTCTTAACCTTTGAAAACTTCCGCCACACCAAACTCAGAATAATTCTCATTAGAGGGTTAGTGCACAATCAAAAACTCACATGTTCTATAAGGACACAAACATGACAATTACTTTTTAAACATTAGCTACTGCTACTGATGTTATGTGAAGCTCTTCCACCTCAAAAAGAATTCCACTCAACACTAGTAAAAGAGAGAATGCAAAATAAAAGGCAGAATCTGTCTAAAACAGAACAGTCCGTAAAGACGAATTTTTTTCGAGGCACTTACGTTGCTCAAATCGAAAAACTCAAAACTAACGAAAGATGCGTACATATCTGAGGATCAAGCACACAATTTTGCAGATTTAAATAATTTTTATGTGATTTTACAGAAGCAAAACGGTGAACAGCAGAAATCTGTTCCTGCGCAGAAATCCAAATCTAGCATCATCTTCCTATTAGAGGCAATACTTGGCACAACAATGCAAGAAAATAAAGATACAAAGGCAATGTTACAGAAGTAAACAACACCTTGACAAAAACTGAAAAAAAAGATAATGGGTTGCCTCCCAAAAGCGCTTTCTTTAATGCCTTTTAGCTAGGCTTGAAGATTTTAATGATGCTCTCATAAGAATAAGAGTTGAAAAACAAAGGAGAGCATCAAGAGGCAAATATCAAACACATTTAAGTCTAACCCACTTCCTATGCAAAGGAATCTTGTAACAAAATAAATTATTGAAGCATGAAGCAACTAGCATAGAAAGATGAAACAAATAAAACTTCAAAACTTTCAACATAAAGAGAGGTATTTTAGCGACTTGAAAACTTTTACAACCGTATTTTCCTCTCTCATAATAACTTTCAGTAGCATGATGAAAAAACTCAACAATATAACTATCACATAAAGCATGCTTTTCATGATCTACAAACACATAATTTTTATTAAGCTCAAAAACAGTGGGGTCATTAAACCCACTTTTGATAATAGTAGTATAACAAATATCATTAGGCAATATAGGACCATCATCAAGAGCATTATCATATAAGACATTAGGGAGCACATTTTTACTTTCTGCAATTTCCTCTTTTACTTGAGTCAAGAGCTTGGTACTTCAAATTTATCAAAAGGATATATTTCAATAGAATCATGACATTCAACAATATAGCATTCTTCCTCCTTAGGTAGGCATGGAGGGTAATCATATAATGTAAGAGTTGAAGAGTTACTATCTTTAGGAGGTAGATCCTCCTTTTGTTCATCACTCTCTTCCTCTTTTTCATCCAATGAGCTTTCAGTTCCAGCAATTTTTTCTCCCACAGGTTCCTAAAAGGTAGCAAGTTGTTCTGGAGAATAAGTTTTCTCAAGAAATTCAGTGATATAAGGATTATCATTGTAATATTCAAGGCAATAACCAAGTATAGCATAATTCTCAGTTCTACAAGGAGCATCATCATCTTGAATAAAACCAGCAATTTCATAGGCACCGTCAAAAACAACAAATTCTTCAATTTGTTCAAGATTATCAAAGTCATAGTTTCCTTTAGCATAAGCAGCCAAGATTTCATTATCATTATAATCACATTGGAAAGGGAGGTGTTTATGCCTCCTACAGCAAAAACATTCATTAAAGCACCAGGATTCATCATAAGTAAAGCACAAGTTTCTAGCAAAACAATTCAATTTATATATTTGTACCCATAAGTGTTTCCCTTTTTGAGACAAGCGGTATTCCTTATAGTAATTCTGCTGTTCCTCCGTGAACCCACTTAGACAATAAGATTTTGTTTCAAAGAGAAAAGCCATTGATAGCGAATAAATAACTAGACATAATAACAAACCGAAATAAACTAAATGCAAGAAACTAATATTTTGTGTTTTTGATAGATAAAAGCAAACCAGACAAGATAAAATAAACTAAGCAAGACAAAAACAAAGTAAAGAGATTGGATGCGTGAGACTCCCCTTGCAGAAGTCTTCTTACTCCCCGGCAACGACGCCAGAAAAAGTTGCTTGATGACGTGGATCACACGTTCATTGGGAGACCCCAAGAGGAAGGTATGAAGCAGTGTAGCAGCAGTTTCCCTCAGTATGAAACCAAGGTTTAATCGAACCAGTAGGAGTAAGAAATCACTTCCGAAGGTTGTCAGTGGCGCGCTGACGTGGAACCTGCACACAACACAATCAAACTACTTTGCCCCAACGAAACAGTGAGGTTGTCAATCTCACCGGCTTGCTGAAAACAAAGGATTAAACATATTGTGTGGAAACAGTGAGGTTGTCAATCTCACCAAAGCATCTACTAGTAACGGAGAGCATGCAAGATCATAAATAACATATAAGATAGATTGATAATCAACTTGACATAGTATTCAATATTCATCGGATCCCAGCAAACACAACATGCAGCATTACAAATAGATGATCTTGATAATGTTAGGCAGCTCACAAGATCTAAACATGATAGCACAGAGACAACCATCTAGCTACTGCTATGGACCCGTAGTCCAAGGATGACTACTCACGCATCACTCCGGAGGCAGGCATGGCGATGTAGAGCCCTCCGGTGATGATTCCCCTCTCCGGCAGGGTGGTGGGAAGAGCTTCTGAACCCTGCCGAGCTAGGTTGACGGCGGCGTCTCTGGAACTTTTCGTGGATAATGGCTCGGGTATTTAGGGTTTACGCGTCGGGAAGATTATTTAGGCGAAAGGGCGGCGGCTGGAGACGCCCGTGGGCCCACACCACCCCACGGCGCGGCAGAGGGTGGGTCCGCGCCGCCCCATGGTGTGGCTGGCTCGCGGCCCCCCTCCGTCTCTCCTTTGGACTCCGTGTACGTGTTGGAAAAATAGGAGGTCCTGTCCAAGTTTCGTCCAATTCCGAGAATATTTTCAGACTAGCTTTTCTGGAATACAAAAACAGCAGAAAACAGGAACTGGCACTGTGGCATCTTGTTAACAGGTTAGTCCCAGAAAATGCATAAAAATGCTATGAAGTGTATATAAAACATGTAGCAATTGGCATAATATAAGCATGGAACATCAGAAATTATTGATACGTTTGAGACATATCATTTTACAGCAGGGAGGCCGGCAGCATCTAGAAACTGCCCGGCCTAGCAGAGGCCGGGGTCGAGGCCGGGTGAAGGCCGGCCGCATCGGGAGGTGACCCGGCCTAACGGAGGGCGGGGTCGAGGCCGGTTGGAAGCCGGCTGTGTCGGGGAGTTGCCCGGCCTAGCCGAGGCCGGGGTCGGGGCCGGGTCGAGGCCGACCGGTCAGGATCCACTCAAAAGGCAGGGAGCCGAAGTCAACCGTTCCCCATCTCATTCTTCTTCCTCCCTCCCCCCATGAAAAGAACAGCCCTCATGGAGCTCCAAAGCCTCTCCTCCACCCTCTCTCTCCATTGAACCCCTCCCCTTCTCCACACCACCCAGATCTGAAAGCCCTCCTCCCGATCTACGTTTCCATGCAACTAGTTTCTCCATTGTTGAAGGATTGGGGGAGCTGCACTTCATTGTTGGTGTTCATGGAGCTTTTCTCACCGTTTGGGGGTTCTTGTCCAGCTCAAGCACGGATGGAGGATTGGGGCTTTGAGGAAGCCCCTCGGTCTCGGGGCAAGAGCAAGGCCAAGGACAAATAATCGTCATCCTCCCCCTGCCCTCGCAAGAAGGCTACTGCCTCCAAGAAAAAGTCAGGTACTCCTGTTAATCCGGATGAACTGGTTCATGCAACTTGGAGCAAGTTGCCCGTGGAGTATTTGAGCGTGATCGCTTAGAGTTCAATCCTTATGCATTTGAGGCCCGCACTAGTAGTGACAGCAGATTCTATTGCAAGATTCATGAGCTAGTCATGAATTTGTTGTGAGCACACTCAAAAATGACCATGTTCCTGCATACTATTTTGATTTGGACCAAGCCCGGACTGTGTGGCCGGATGTGATGGAAGTTATGGATTATCATGGTATAACCTCTCTCATGGGTGTCAAGGATAGCTTTTCTCCGGAGTTGCTTAGGGAGTTTTATGCCACTGTTTATTTCTCTCGGGAGGGACCAAGGACTATGACTTGGATGTGTGCTGTTATCAAGTGTGAGGCTACTCTTGCAGAGTTTGGTGCTCTTTTTGGCATTGTGGAGGCACCTTTTGAGCCTTTTTCTTTCACTCGTATTCATGTGGACGAGCGCAAAATGATGAAGGCAAGAAAAGGACTTGCCCATTGCTAGCCTCGTGATGCTGGACTTCTTCACGTTCCCAAGGTTGCTTTCATGACTCCCTTTTGGCATACTATGCACACTATCTTGAGAAACACTATCAATGCCAAGTTTGGTGAAAAGGGAGAGGTTCGCAAGTGGATGGTCAATCTGCTTTATCACATTGTTTCCTCCAAGGAAAGGAACAGGAGACTGGAAATTATGGATTATATGTGGCAGGAGATGCACTCAGTGGTTATCAACAAGAAGGTTCCTAGAGGCTGTTTGCTACAAAGGTTGATCAAGCTCTCCTCACCAACTACTCAAGGGTCAGCCCTACACTCCACACTTTACCTACTGCTGCCGAGTTGATTGTCAGGGCTGCTTCTCTTCAAGCACAGCCAAGCGTACCCCCACCCCACATCCACTGAAGCTGGTCCTAGCTCTACCCCAGAAGAACCACATGTTGAAGCTCCTAAGAAGAAGAAACATGGCCTCAAGCAGGTAATCCAGAAGATGAATTGCTTCTTCGTTCATCACCAAGACAAGGGATTCAAGGCATATTAGAAGCAAAAGGCTTATAACCGCAATCAGCGAGAGATTATGACCAAGCTTGAACTTCCCTATCCGGCCAGCTCCGCGGAGGTCTCTGAAAATACCTGGAAGTCGGTGATGATGCCTCCTCACTTGGTCCTTATTGGCCTGGCAATGTTGCTGAATCAAGCCCCGGTCCGGCTATGGATGATGCTGCTAATGAAGATGAGGAGTCTGAAGATGAGTCTGGCGAGACATTGTGTGATCTCTTGGGCTTTCCACTTCCCTTTCTCCCTTTTTGGTGTCTTGATGCCAAAGGGGGAGAGAGATCTCTGGGGATTTGCATTGCATCCATTTTCATTTGCGTTTTTCATTTGCCTTGCACTCGTTTTTAGTTGAACTCTATTTGGTTTGTATCATGGAACTTGAGTATCTTGGATTATTGTAAGGTTATTATGGATCTCTATTATGATTATTGTAAGGACTTCGGACTTCCCCGGTTTATCCATTCGTATGAAGTCTATGGCGAGGCTATGTCTTTCCCGGTTTATTCATTCATATGAAGTCCATGGTGAGATAAATTTTGCACTCATATGAAGACTATGGTGAGATATAATTCCTATCCTTTGCTCACATAGTATCCTTTGTGATTGCTTACCTCTTGTTTATTCGTTGTGCCTATTGATCTTATACCTATTGTTGACTTATAAAATCAAGGGATAGTTTCAACTAAAAACTTTGCTCAAAGCTTAAACTAGATATCTTTATTTGCAAATCCATGTGTTGTCATCAAATATCAAAAAGGGGGAGATTGAAAGGACATGTGTCCTCTAATCTTTGTTTTGATGTTTGATCACAACACTTGGAGTGTTTAACCTTTGTTAAGTGTGTATAGAAAAACATGAGAGAAAACGATAAAAGAAGATCTCTCTAGTGCAAAAAGGGAATGGAGAGAAGACGTGGAAAAACGCAAGAAGAAGCACAGGTAGGCCGGCCTGGCCTCCCCCCGGCCAGGTCCCTAGGATGGCCAGCCGGCCTCCCCCTCAGGCCAGGGTGCATCAGGTCCCCAGCCGGCCTCGGCTGGTTCTGGCCTGGCCAGGCCGTCCCCAGGCCGGGTGTCAGCCAGCCTTTGACTTTCGAGGCCGGCCCAGCTCGGCCTCCTCTGCATTGGCCGGGCAGTTCTGAAGGCAGGCCGGCCAGGCCGGCCCCAGGCCGACTCGCGTAGATCTTCATAACGGCCAGATTTTGGGAGGGGTATTTATACCCCTCCACCTACCTCCGGACATGGCCAAGCTTTGGATTCTCTCTCCTGCATTAAATGAAAGCTTCAAGCTCCTAGATCTCCCAACTCCCCTACCTAATCGAGGTCATACTTGGAGATCCGAAGGAGAAGACCCCGATCTACAAGTTGACCAAGGCATTTTTACATTTCCCCCTCATTCACTTGAGGGACCATTTGCTAAGGTTTCCCTTTGGAAAACCTAGCCCCTTGTTGTACTCACTTGTTGTTCTTGTGACAGATTGTAGCTGTTCGGGAGCCCCCAATTCAGTTGTGGGTGTGTGCCCCGAATCGTTGTAGTAAAGGCTCTGGTTTTCGCCTCGAAGGGAACCGATAGTGGAAGGTGAACCAATTCTTTGTGGTGCGGTTTATCGGAGAATAGGGTGAGCCTTTGTGGCATTGAGTAGTCTGTGGTGGCGAGCTCACACCCCTCCAATGAGACGTACTCCCCTAAAAAGAGGAACTCGGGAATACATCCTTGTCTCCGCGTGCTTTCACTTCGGTTACCTCTATCCTTGTTTATCGCCTTTATCTTGTTAGTTGCTAGCTTGTCATATAGGTAAATTCACCGTAGTTGCATATCTAGGGAATTTACCTTTTGTGTCAAGCCTAATTTGAAAAAGTACTAAAATTTGAAATAGCACCTATTCACCCCCCCCCCCCCCTCTAGGTGTCATACGATCTTTTCAAAGATACTCAATTTTTCACATACAAATACGAGGGAAATTTAATAGAAGTCAAGCTCGCCTCAACAAAGGTAAAAAGGTTGATTCAACTGTTGGATTGTGCCTCACCGTGTCATATTGACACAACAATGAGTAAAGGCACCGATTTCTTCAATTGCATACTATTTTGAGAGCTAAATCAAATATATATATACACTCCTAGTTTCGGTTTTCCTTTTTTTCACGACGATGTATGCCTGTAGGCATACATTATTTGTGTTGATAATAGTAGGATACAGAGTTGACACGAATACAAATAGCAAAAAACTAGAAGAACTCAAGCGATTGTACGGCTGCATACCGCTCTCACCGCAACTATCAAGCACACGTCCTTCGCCGTTGCCGGAGAAGAAGAGCACCAGCAGTTGGCCCACATCTTTGACGCTGAAGAAACCCTTGCCATGAGGCATTAACCAACCATGATAGCCACTAGCCCTGTAAGGCTGGATCTAGCCCGATAAAGAACATCGGTCGGAGGAGCCCTCTAAGCCTCTTCATTGCCGGATCCGGGGGCAACGCCACCCCACCCTTCAACAGGCGGTCTGATCTCCCACCGTCTTCCGCAAATCCCGCAGCAGTCGGCACCGCCGCACTTTAAGAGTAGTCCATCCCCGCCGCCATGCCAAGACGCATCGTCAGATTGAAACTACTCCAACATTTTGGACTCCACAAGCCTCTCGCCGGCTTCTGTTTTTTCCTTTTTTTTTTACTTTACGAATAGGTATATGGGAGGAGATGGCCCAACACGGGATAACAGCCCGTCAGCCTGTGAGTCGATTATAGCCCAAGACGGTATCGATTACAACCCCCTAATCCTTTGGTAAAAGGCCCAAAATTGCCAAGTAGCCGAGTAGGCGCTCTGTGCATTGCTGTCCAGATAAGGCTTCTGCCGATACTGCCCTACTGGATTCCCAGCTTCTTCCGTTCCTCTATCCTCTTCGACTCAGTTCAGTTCAGTTCAGTTCGACTCCACCGAGCCAATGGCGGCTCCGGCGACGCTGTCCCTCCGCCCTTGCGCGACCCTCGCGCCGCCTAGGTCCGCGCTCCCCCGCGCCCGATTCGCGTCCTCTAGCCGCCCCGCCCCCTCGCTCTCCATCTCCTGCCCGCCGAGGCGCCTCAAGGGCCTTCGCCGCGCGCTCGCCGTCGAATCCGGCCAGCAAGCCTCCGCAGAGCCTTCCGTGAAAGTAAGCAGTAGCGTATCTCGCCGCGCGCTTCCCTTGTTCCACATTTCCAATCCCCGGCAGAGGAATTTCCTGCTCGATTTTGAGACAGTGGTGGTGTTTTGGGTGCGCAGCAGGAGGAGAAGCCCCGGACGTACTACTTCCTGGTGGCGAACGCAAAGTTCATGCTGGACGACGAGGAGCACTTCCAGGAGCAGCTCCAGGAGAAGCTGCGGCTCTACGAGGAGCGCAGCAAGGAGCAGGACTTCTGGCTCGTCATCGAGCCCAAGTTTCTGGACAGGTTCCCGAATGTTACCAAGCGGCTCAAGCGCCCTGCCGTCGCGCTCGTCTCCACTGATCGCAACTGGATCAGGTAAGTCGCCAAGTTAAGGTGTATCTTCATTCTTCAGGCATCGTTGCAAGCTCAAAGAGCAATGCCTGTTAGCTGAGTTTGAGATGGATATTAAAACGCCAATGCATATTTTCCTGGTAATACTTGCGAATTGGTAATAGAAATTAGTAAGTGGTGACTTTATGATAGTTGCCTGCGGTGCCCAAATACCCATACGCCATTGGCATCACGGCATGCAGTACTGCAATCTGGTATATCTACTGTTGGAAATGTCAAAACACAGTGCATCAGTAATGGCTTGTGTCTGCAATTCGCATCCGTTTCCCTGCTTGACGGCTAGCCGTAATGTCTTTTGAACTGCCAGCAAAAGCATGCACTTGAAATGTATATGTAGGTTGATGAGCCCTCTAAATACTTCAATTTGCTTCAGATGATTCTGACTCCACGAATATGCTGTTAGTGTCGAAAAAATATAGCAGGAAAAGAGGCATAGTTTGGTTCAGATTCATGCATGCCCTACCAGTAAAGTTCAGATTCAAGAATGGGACATGTCTACATACTTCCACCAGTGAAGTTTGAGCACAAAATGTTTATTTGAGAAAAAAAAGAACCTGGTATAAGCAGTATAAAATGAAGCTTTTGGCTCTACTTCTTGAAGTTGCCCCATATTTTTTTCGAGAATGAGAAGTTGCCCCATATCATTTTCTGAGCTTGGATCTGTATTCTGCGTCATGACCCATGGGTGTGTCATCTTTTTTTCAGTGGGCATCTGCATATTGGTTAGTAGTACTTTGGATATTTTCTTGTTTTTATCCACCTCCATTCACTAACTGGGTACGATCTGGTTACTACTGGTTTGTATTACTGAAAATTGGGATTAGATGGGGAAGCGAGTAAAAGGAAACTAAAGAAACATAGAGAAACTTATTTGACCGTAGAATTGTCAAACATGATACCACCAGGGTGATGATTGTGTTCATCCCATTGTCTTGTCGGTTTTTCATGTTCTGGATTTTGTTCTCAAAGTTGTTGCTTCAGCATAGTTCTCTGTTTCAGTTTAAACTAGCATCAATGCAGTAAGAAATCCTCAATGGTCTAATGTATATCTTCTTTTTTTCACTCAGATTTATGAAACTTAGGCTGGACAGGGTTTTATTGGAGCAGTTCGATGCAGAAACACCTGAAGAAGCACTCGCTTCTAACTCTGCCGAGTTGAATTTTGATAACCCTGAGAAATGGACAGCCCCATACCCAAAATACGAGTCTGGATGGTGGGAAGCCTTCTTACCTCCAAAGTCCAGCAATGGCACGGCTTAGAAATAAACGCCAATCCACGCTATGTAAGATTTCCTCCATGTAAGTGATGAATGTAAGTTTTGATTTTCACTATGTTTATGTAGTCCTTGAGTTTGTGAGTACAGTTAGCTACATTAGCTGCAGAGATTGTTCTACTTTTTGATAATACCAAATAAACAGTGTTGATTTTCGAAAAGTCATGGTTATGTTACGGTTCTTGGTATATTTTTTTGGGAAGAATTCACATTCTTCATCATTGCATGGTGTTATTTGAGGAACCGCGCCTACGAGGTCCAAATTATGTCTTAACCAACATGTGAACTAATAATGCACAGTGCACACACGCTTTCCCTTTCCAGTATAGAGGCACCAACAATGGCGAAAACAGAAGTGGCACTGCCAACAATAAACAGTAAGAAATTTGAAGGCCAACCTTAAAAATATTACTCCCTCTGATCCAAAATAAGTGCCGTAATTTTGAACTGTGTTTAGTTTAAAACTATGTCACTTATTATGGATCGAACATACCTTCGTTTAATTCAAAAGAAAAAAGCTATCTTCATATAGAGAGCCTAACAAACTGAAAAAGGTAACATCTGGCAATTTTAAATTTTTTGCGAAAGCCGCAGGAGAGCTGCGATTTCATTGATAGGGAAAACGTTACAAGGAATGAACGAACAGCATTGGGAGGGAGAAGAAAAGAAACAAGCGAGGTAGGTCAGCGCCCACCACGCAGGGACGGCAAACTGACTACTCGCGGCATCGAAGATGGCGGCATCCCGCCATCGCCCAACTAGAAATCTCGTCGAACACCTCGGAGGCGACCACCGTGACAGGGCGGTCAACCTCGCGGAAGATGCGCGCGTTCCGCTCGCGCCAAATTGCCCAAATGACAAGCAAGGCCACGGATTTGCAGGCCTTGAGCTGATCGCCGGACCCTGATGCAAGCGAGGTGAGCCATGCAGTGAGGGAAGGCACAGCCCTTGTTTGCCATGTCGACGGGCTCAACGAGCGGACGCCAAGCTTGTCCGCCACCTTGCACCAAAGCGCGCGCGACCAAGGGCATTCCACGAGGAGATGCTCCGTCGTCTCAAGGTTTCTTCGGCACAACGGACAGAAGTAGGAGTTAGGCCACTGCCGCGCCATGAGCCGATCCGCCGTGAGCACACGGTTCTGCATGAAAAGCCATGCCAACAGCCGACACTTAGCAGGCGCCCAAGCTTGCCAGATGGGCACCGAGAGCGGGGACTCCGTGGAGCCGAGGAACTGCAGCCTATAGGCCGACGCCGAGGAGTAGACGCCGTTCTCCGAGAGGCGCCAGGAGAAACTATCGGGTGCAGAAGCCAAGAGGTTTAATCCCGCAGCAGCAGCCCATAGGCGAACGAAGTCTGGGAGCAGCTCCGACGAGACACGGCCCCGCAGGTCCTTGACCCAGCGCTGCTCATGGAGCGCATCCGACAACAGCCTGTTCTTCCGCCGAGACGCCGCAAAGAGGCCCGGAAACAAGGCGAAGGGGGCCCGGCCGCCGTCAAGCCAGCTGTCAAACCAGAAGCGCACAGTGCGCCCGTCCCCAACCTGCGCCGTCGTGGCTGCAGCAAACAACCGACGATCCGCCAGCGTGCAAGGCGTGGCCATGCCAACCCACGGCTTATCCGGCGCAACACGCTCAAGCCATAGCCACTTGAGGCGAAGGGCGGTGCCGAACTTGTCGAGGTCAACGACGCCGAGGCCTCCCAGGTCGCGCGGGCGGCAAATCCTACTCCAGGCCACTTTACAGTGGAATACTGAGCCACTTCTGTTTACTGAGCCATTTTAAAATTAGCCATGGAATACTGAGCTAGCTCATGAATTTCATGTAATACGACATATATAATCTTTCCTTTCTCCGGAGAACCGAAGACACCATATAACTAGTTGATACCCCAAAACTGACAAAACTTGACAAGTACTTTCTTGCTGAAAACAGGAATACTAAAGGGAGTCAAATAGTATATTATACTTCCATGATGTATTCTTGAAATATAGTACATATACAATTTGGATAAAGAAAATGGATGAAACAGGTGTGCGATGTTATGATGTACAGACATATTGCGGGTGATAAGGCGCAAGCATCAGATGCACAACACCTACATTGTTACATCAGTGAAAGATAGAGCCACCATAGTTAGAACACGCTAAATTAAACCACAAGCCAATACTTGCATTCTGAGCTTCTGACCAGCACACACCAAGTCCCTAGCGTCGAAAAAACTAACACAAGTTTACACGAGACTACGACAGGCTTTAACTTTGTAAGGCCTGAAGCCCTGAAGCAATCTACTGATCCTGTGAAGTTCTGATTCTTCCTCGCCCAATCTTCCGATGCTTGAGTTCTGCAGAATCCAGGAAAAACATTGCTTAATGGCAAACTCAACTCAAAGCAAAACGCGTCCTGTATTGAGTGCAGACCATGTGGACACAAGTTGCTTTCAGAAAGTGGTGGGTCCTCTTAGAAAGGAAAATTCATCTGGTTGGTATAACAACCTTCATGTGCTTAAGCATTAGACCATACTGTACTAGTGTACTACTCTTTCACAATATAAGATGTTTTACCCTTTTACCACATTCACATGCACACATATGTATGTAGCCATGTTTTAGTTTATATGTCCACTCTTTTTTAATGAATCTAGACAATATGTGTAACACTTAAAACATCTTATATTATGAAACGGAGGGAGTACTATAGTACTACCATAATTATGGAGGAAAATATCTCATGTGAAGCCTCTGTCATGCTAGTGTTTTCAGAAGAAAGAAAGTTGTCCGAAGGATGAACATAATGAATAACACCATAGCATTTATATGTATATATAAACGTATGCTTCATTGTCCCATTGGCCATTTTCATTAAGTAAATGTTGTTTTCAGACGATAAGTAATAACACCATGCTATGTCAACGCGCGAAGGAGTAGCAGGGTTAGGCAGGAGCACGAAAGCCGCACGAATATTCTTATGGGCAGCTGGTCAATACAGTTCCAGAAAAATAAGAGGAATTGGTTAATCAAGAAACTGAAAAGTACATGTGGGCTGTGGCTATGGTTCTCACGCAAAGACTTCGAGCATATCCAGTCAAGGATATGAATCTCGATCAAGAACTGCCGAGTAAAAATCACGCTACAATGCCTAGCAACGATACGTACATGAGAAACAGGAGAGAGACGAAGGCCAGACGCCGGGCGCCGCCGCCGGCGTGTCAGGGACTAGTATTGGGTGTAATGGTGATATTAGTGTTATGGAATAGTGGCTCATTAGCTCAAGTGTAGTAAGGGTATTAAGCTCATGGGTAGTTTGGTAATTTCAACGAGCCTACCATCGTGTACCTAGCCGCACTCCATATAAGGCCAGCTTGTATCTTGTTTCCAGTCAAGAAATGAAATCCCTCAACTTTACCTTTCAATTCTTACTTTTCTGCACATCTATCTTACTTTAGTTCATCAGTTTATCAAGTTTTAGCTCCAATTCATCTAGAAATCCTGGTTCTACCGATCCTCACCATGTCAGATCCATCAGGATCCTGACAAATTGGTATCAACTGAGTCCGTTCCTTTATTCGAGCGGCTGCCGGTGTTCTCTGTCTATGATGACAAGTCAGATGGCTGCTCAACTGAGTCTGTTCATGTGTTCACTAATACTCCCGAGCAGCTGACAGATGAAGAAGACCAACATGAAAATTGTCAGGCTTTGAAGTGCTCCAGCAAGCCAATATTCAGTCTTGAAAGGCATACTGTTGGTACTGGTTACGTATTCAGTTTGGCAAATGAGCAGACACATGATACTGAACTGTGTGCTGAACATCTGAAGCAATATCAAGTCAACAACCAGCAGTGGAACATGCTGATGACTGAAACAGGAAGAAAGGCATGGGATCCAGGCACCCTGCAGACCATAATGGATGTTCCTGCAGTTGTTAAATGGTGGTCTTCCTTGGAAGGTTTGATAGATGCAGTAACTTTTTCACCAAATGCACTACTCTCCATGATTGTTTGTGATGCACCTTATTTTCTCAATATGCTAGTTAGTTTGCCTCTGCCAATTCTATGGGATCCGAGAGAGCATACAATTCTGAGTTCAACACCAACCCGAGGCATTGTAGGTTTTCTTCAGGCCTCGATACTGCCAACAAGTAACATCTTTAAACTCAATGATGTGCTAGCAGTGAGAATCCAGTTTGGTGTACCCAAATGTTGGGTACCACAACAGTGCGATTGTAGTGTGCCATCAAGCAAAGAAAATCGTAGAGTTCATTCCTTATGGGATCCAGGCATTTTAAGCCAGAGTACCTATTCATTGCAGCAACAAGATGATGACAGGGCAGCCGATTATTCAGTCCTAAGGGGCTCCTATTCATTTGCCACAAGGTCTAGCCAGCTCAGAGAATTGAGGCTGTTATGGGATCCAGGTGCTTCAGCATTTCTAGCGACTCCTAACAACAACAATGACACTTTTAGAGTGTTTATTAAAGTTCTGCTACATAGACCACCTGCTCAACCTCCTGAGAGGTATGGTAGTGTTGATGCTTCACTGCATGGTATTCTAGTGAAAGTACTGAAGGCCGAGAGTTCATCTGCACACACTCAGTGTTCTAGCTTGCCATTTGTTTTGGACTGCCTATATTCAGAACAAGTCAAGCAACCTGTCTGCTACCATAGCAAGTTCAGTTTGACTGCAATGTCTATATCAACTGCTCCTGCTGTGAGCTTCAGATTGGTTTTCAATTCTGGGGAAATAGTCCACGAAGGAAGAGATGTGGCAGCTCTGTACCATGTCTTCAGGATTCAAGTATCAATAAGCAAGACCTATCATATTTGGGATCCTGGTACTGAATCACCCTTGTTTGTGTATGTTTGGCTGCAAGAACACATCATTCAGACAGTAGCCTATACTAGTACTGCTATACAGATTACAATCTGGACTATTACAACATCTATTGGCACTGCATCTTCTGAATATCCATATATTGTGGACTTCTTTACTGACCAATGGGAGTATCCACATCACAAACGTGTCCAGCAAAATTATTATGTAAAGAATCTGCTATGTTCACAGAGCTATCTGCAAACCTGGGAATTGGATATCATCTTCATCACATTTCTACCTCCTTGATACGGTGAATGAGTTATGAAGGATTATTCAAAATGGTAAAAGTTTCTGTAGAAACTTGTATCCATTGCTGAGCAATGGTCTCAAGGGGGGAGTAATGTCAGGGACTAGTATTGGGTGTAATGGTGATATTAGTGTTATGGAATAGTGGCTCATTAGCTCAAGTGTAGTAAGGGTATTAAGCTCATGGGTAGTTTGGTAATTTCAACGAGCCTACCATCGTGTACCTAGCCGCACTCCATATAAGGCCAGCTTGTATCTTGTTTCCAGTCAAGAAATGAAATCCCTCAACTTTACCTTTCAATTCTTACTTTTCTGCACATCTATCTTACTTTAGTTCATCAGTTTATCAAGTTTTAGCTCCAATTCATCTAGAAATCCTGGTTCTACCGATCCTCACCATGTCAGATCCATCAGGATCCTGACACGGCGTCAAGCTCCCCACACGGTGATCCCCTGCATCATGGTCTTGAACTCGCCGAAATCGACCTGGCCGTCGCGGTCGCGGTCGACGTTGCAGATCATCTCCTGCACGCTCGCCAGGCTCCGCGCCTCCGCTAGGCCGAGCTTCTTGAGAACGGTCTGCAGCTCGACGGCGGAGATGAAGCCGTCGCCGTTCTCGTCGAACACCCGGAACGCCTCCTTCATCTCCTCGTCCTCGCCTTCCTTCTCGGGCTCCTCCTCGACGATGGGGCCGAAGAGCGCGTCGCCAAGAGCGCGGTGGAGGCTCTCGAAGTCTTCGAAGCCGAGGCCAGCGGCGCCAGCCGGGATGTAGGCGCCGACGGTGGCTTCCAGGCCGGCGCGGTCGGCGCCGAGGCCGAGCGTGTCCAGCGCAGACTCCATCTCGTCGAGGGTGATCTCGCCGTCGCCGTTGCGGTCGAAGAGGTCGAACACGCGGCGGAGGCGCAGGGCATTGAGGCTGCCGTTGCGGAGGCGGAACGACGGCGAGGGCTTCCTCGACAAAGACGGCTTCGTGGGAGCGGTATCCATTGCTTGAGCTCGCAGCGTCTCTTTCTTTTCTTTTGGGGATTGGCTTTGAGAATGCGACTAGAACGTGGAGCGCTTAAAACGTTGGGGAGCCATGGTTTTATAGGGAACCACTTCTCTTAAGAAATTGGTCTTGTAAAAGGGAACGCGGAGAACGTGATGGCGACTGCAGAGTCGGAACTAATCAAAGTACATATTAAACCACAAAATGACTTATTAGCAAAGTTCAATGCATACAAATGCCGTCAGAGGAACTGTAGCAAATTTCTTTAGAGGTTTCAGAGCCTTGCACCTTTTTTGTGAACAACCTTGCGCTGCTTCAGGTCCCCTAAAACACTCACTCTATAATGCGAATAGTCACTGTCACACGGAGCCCCCTAGCCAGCGTCTCAAACAACTTCTCTCCCTCCCTCCCTCCCTCCCCCTCTTTCATTTTTCTTCCATCCCATCCGCGAGAGCTCGGATGGGCCATGGACGAATATCTTTGGAGAACTTAAGATGTTGGGGAGGCAATGTTTTATAGAAGAATCACCTCTTTTTAAAAATTGGTCTTGTATAACGAGGACAACATGATAGCGACCGGGGGGTCACAACGAATCAAAGTATATATTAAAGGAGAAAACAACATTATAAGCAAAGTTCAATGCATACAAATGCTATTAGACCATGATAAGAAAAATAAAGAGACACAGTTAGACCTATTGTCCTATTAGTGCAAGTATGTCAACTCTTATCTCCCCTTCGAATGATGTCAACACTTATCCAATATGAGATTTCAGAGTGATCGAATTGGATCATGGTTTTCCTATACATTTGGAGGGTGTCGCGTAGGTCCTAGAACTTGGTAATTCACCATCCATGGCATGTAAGTGCAAGAAAAGTGCGACAACATACATAGTCTAGGACCTGGATGTCTATCATTTTTCTATATTTGTGAGCTAGATGACTGAGTTGTTGCACATTTCAAACCTGGATGGCGAATTTTAAAGTTCTACGACCTATGTGGCATCCTTTAAATATTTTTGGGACCTATTGTACACTTCATTGCTAGTTATACTCTTCAGGAACCGATAGAAGAAGAACATGCTGGAGCAATGTTCCACTTTAATGAACACTTGTCAGAAGTATGTTGAGCTCTTTCATGAGAAGGAGTTAATTCCATTTTAGATCACGAGTTCGTAATATCAACCACATTTTTAGAATTTAAACCACTATGCAAAAAATGGACCAAAACTTTAATTTGCAAAGGATCTTATTTCCTACTTAAAAGGCGAGATGTTGTGGTAACCATTGAGGTATTGTAATCGGGGTTCCTCGGCAACCGTATTTTCGAAGGATCGTGGTGGTACATTTATGTGTTTGGTTATGGGGCTCGATCAATAGGTTTGGATAAACGCGATTTATCTAAGTTTGGACCCATCTGATTTGAAGGGTGCAAAGCCATACTCTTGCCACGGATTATATTGATAAAGTGCACAAGTTAAAAGGGGGTACATGTCGAGTCGAGAAGAGAATTCGTTGGAGTGCCCCCCCCCCCCCCCCCCCCCCCCTCTCCCTACCATTTAATGTAGTTCAAATGGGTCAGATTGTAAATTATGGCGGAAACTAACAACGGTAACAAGTAGTTTTTGTGTTGGAATGGACTCTTTTCGGCAAAAAGAAATTTGGTATTTACTCTTAACATTAAAATAGCAAGAAAAAAAATACACAAAGACCATTTCAAAATCTTCTTACATTATGCTTCAAGGTTTTGACGGTTTTGAGTTCGAAGGCCCCATTAGTGGCTAATTCTACTGTGCTTAAATTATTTTGTAATTATTTGTGCAAAAGCGAGTGCAAAAATATACAAAATTTGGTAGGGTAAATTGTAATGAGACAATAAAGCTAGTTACACAGGTGGGATTAAGATAATCCACCGTGATGACACAGACATGGAGACTAAGTCTTTATTCTTTGCTCCATGCAAAAGAAGGCCGTATTCTTTGCAAGAGTGTCCATTATTTTCGTACAAATTCTTTGCTCCATGCAAAAGAAGAGCTGGGATTTGGCGGACATATGCTCTGCTATCTACTGTGCCGCTAGTTTTTTTTTTTTCTTAGCGAAGCGATGCGATAGGAAATCAGGGGCCACGTTTGTCCTAATCCGAACACGGTCCGCCAAATCCCGGCTCTTATGTTTCGGTTTAGTTGAACAACGCGGGCTCTTGTCAACGCACGCAGGCTTGCCGCTTGGTGTCGTCATGGCTTACCGTAAAAGGCACGGGTGTACTACGGTTAGACCGTTAGAGGACGCAAGGACAAGTCCGATTAGTACGCAAAGGCATACTAGTATAAAACCGTGCTTCTGGATCGTCAACGTAGAGCAAGCGCCAGGCATCACGACGGCCTAATTTCGGCGGCCGAACACCGGCGAAATTGTACTACTACTCCCTCCGTTCCAAATTAGATGACTTCCATTTGTCCACATGCGGATGTATCTAGACATGTTACAATTATAGATATATCCGTATGTGCATAAATGGAAGTCATCTAATTTGGAACGGAGGGAGTACCAGCTAGCCGCCGCTGTAGAAATGCCTGGTCACAGCACGAAAGAAAAGTTGGGTGGTCTAGAAACATTGATCGGATCAAGGTACTCCCACCGATCCCAAAAATGTGAAGCTGGAAATTAACTGATCAGTGTAGTAAGACGGCCGGAAATGGGACGAATAATCGGAAGAGGAAGGCGAACGTGCGTGCGCAGCCCGGTTATGTGTAAACGCGAGTCGGCGTCACCACGACGAACGTGAGGCCATCTATGTCCGTTGAAACTCTGAGTTTGCCTGGCCGCTGGCCGGTTCGTGCAGCCACGGCGCGCATGTGTTGCTGGGTCCAGGTCGTCCCATGCATGCGGGTGCGTGCTTCACCTAGCTTGACCCGGCCAGGCCAGGAGGTGGGTGGGAGGGAGCAGCCTAGGGTGTTTCCAATTTCCATCCTGTAGAAACGAAAAAATCACCGCTCCTCCTTCACCCTGGAGAAGCGGGGTGGCGCGCGGCGCTGCTGGTTGTCGACGACGCGGCGTCGCGGTGGTAGCGGCATCAGCCGAAACGGGGTAGGGTTCCCCGTTGCGGCGTGCCGGCGACTGCGCGTCTCATTAACACGGTGGAACGGCCTCCTGTGCGCCCTCATTAACACGGGCACGACGGCCTGGGTGTATGACAGGTGGGCCACCCCTGTCGGAGGCCGTGTCCGCACCATGTCCGGCACCCCGAGAGGGCCTCTAGGGGTGCCGGACACAAAATTGCTCGGGGCGACCCTTTGGAGGGTGCCGCTGGTGGCTTTTTTGGGGTCTGGACCCCAATGGGCCTTTGGGGGGGGTCTTTTGGAGGGTGCCGGTGGAGATGCTCTCAGACTCTTGGCACACGCATGTCATGTAGAGGTGTGAGGGAGCACTTCCGAAGTTCCGATTTGATTCATCTATTATGGTTTTCCTTCAGTGTCCGGACCCTAGACAGGTTCCTGCAAGAGCTCCAGCGGCATTCCAAAGCCCATTGCGGACATGAAGAAGGCAATGTTAGGGATATCGCTTATCGGGAACTTATCGGTCGACCCAAGATAAAGGGTAAATCGACCGGTTTATCGGTATATCGGCCAATTTATCGGCATATCGGCGGATTTATCTTATCCGTTAGACACCGGTAAGCGATAAATCGACTGATTAATTGGAATATCGGAACATATATTGAACAGTGGAAAAAGGTCACACCGGCATCCTAAGTGTCCGATTTGATTCAGTTTTTCTTTGACACCCTCGAGCGGGCCATTTAAATTTGGGGTGGAATCAGGGTTGTCGGACAACGCCTATGAAAGGAGCTATTCGGTGATGGCGTCGTCAACGTGCTCGGCCAAATGGCCGGCCTTGGCGAGCTACGTTGCAAACTTTGCTTCGCATGTGTTATGTGCAATAAATCGTGTCGGCAATGTGAATTGTGCTATAAATGAATTGTGTGCAATGAATAGTGCTGGCTATGTGAAATTGTGCTATAAATGAATTGTGTGCAATGAATGTGAGACCGGTGTTGTGTGCATGAAATTGTGCTATGTCTTGTTTGTCGTAGGACGATGGTGCTGACGCCATGAATCACCTTATCCAAGGCTCCTACTCCTATGTCGACCATTGCGAGGACGGCCAGGGCGAGGAGGCCACCGAGCAAGTAGATGTGCACGATGTCGAGACCGACAAGAATTTCAAAGGCCGAAGGGGGTAGTAGAGAGAAGTCGTGGATCGTGAAGGAGGATGAGTTGTTGTGCGATGCTTGGATAGCAATAAGCCAAGATGCCACTACCGGCACACAACAAACTCGTGAATCCTATTGGAATAGAATCTACAAGCAGTGGCGGAGCTAGGGGGGCCAGCAGGGGCCATGCCCCCCCCCCCCCCCCCCCCATGACACCATACGTGTAGCAAGAATTTTTTCATGGTTTAGCCATGATTTAGCTGAAATTAATTGTCTAATCAACTCCAATTAGGCTGGCCGGCCCCCTTTATGGCTAAATTATCTTATGCGAACTCAATCGAAAAGCGATGGACTGTCATACGAGACCATTGCAACAAGCTACATGGTTGCCATGACCAAATTATGACGAGAAATGAGAGTGGCAAGACCCACAACAATGCATTGCTCTCAAATTTCTATCTATTTGACATGCCCCTTTATCTAGTTGCAGGATGCTCTATTGTTGTATCGAGAGATGTCCGATAAGAAGCCCTTCAATTTGATGCATTGTTGGAGCCGGTTTCCAAATTGTCGAAAGTGGACTACACTCCGACTCTCTATGAACCTAAATGGAGGCAATGACGGCTATCTAGATGAATCCCAGCTGTCAGGGGTCAGCCTACCCCCAAGGGCAATTGGCAACAAGAAAGCTAAGCGGGAGAGAAGGCGACAACATCATCTACTACCACCTCCAAGAGTCGATTGACTCGTTTATGTAGGAGGTCAACTCGTCCAAAACTCTCAAAGCGAAAATGCATGAAGAGAACAAAGAAAGGTGGGGCACATGCTTCGGCGTGTATGATCAAAAGCTAAAGGAGATGCAATTCAATAGGAAGATCAAAATCCTCTCCACTGCCACCACAAAAATGGCCCCAGATCGACAAGCATTCATTGCCGAGGAGTTTACGCGCATCATGATGAATGAGAGAGGACAAAGGGCTATGGATGGCGAGACTCAAGAATGATTTTGGTTACATTTTGATGGCTGGCCTTGCTATTAGCAGAGACTTTGGTTGTCGGTCTTGCTGTTGGCCTACACTTTGGTGGCCGGAGTTGTTGTTGTCCGAGCCTTTATTGGCCGGACTTGATTTATCTATATTTAGGTAACCGGATTTGGTGTTGACATCGAATGTTCATTGTAAATTGCAAATGGTTGATAAAAAAATACGCAAATGTAAATAGACCGGCAATTTGGGGTGCTGGTGTGGACAAGTATCCGCACCCTAAGGACTTGTTTATTTCTAGTGTATTTTAGGGGATGAGAGGAGATTATCCCGGATCTCGGAAAATCCCCACTATTCTGTTTACTTCTACTGTATTTCAGGTGATTAGAGGGGATAATCCCTAGATATCCCCCACCAACCATCTTATTTTTGCTTAAAAGAAAAACTCTATTCCATGCTAGTGTATTGTAATTCCATGCTAGTGTATTGTAAGGGAAGAGTATTTGTGGAGATTTGTGAGCATTGAGTGTTCATCAAATTCCGTCTCATCCCCACTCTTCCCAACCCCTAAAAAACACTAGGAGTACGGACACATTTTAGGATGTGTCATGACAAATTTCCGGGTGAGTGGAGATGCTCTGATCATCGTGCACGGGCCGCGTCGCGTGCCGTGGTATGCGCGGGCGATCGGATACGAACAGCCGTTACCGGGGCCGAGTTGACCCACGTACACATACGCGCCAACGCGGTCGTCGTCGCCTGTGGTCACCCAACGCATGTGCTGACTACATTATGAGGTAGACGACGACGCAACGGAACTTTCTATTGTTTTAGCTAGCTATGCGCTATAGTGGGCACCCACTGCGTGTCATCAACGCGGTTTCTACGCGGTTGCGTGTTTCGGCTCGCGGTCATTGCAGGGCGGATTTTTTCCACTAGTCAATTCTCAGACTCCGAAGGTCATTCGCTGACTATTTACCGCCTTCGCTTTCGAAAGAACATTCAATTACCGAAAGCTAGTCCAACAGTCCTTGATTGAAAGTTATACAAGATTAATATCGTTAGATATATGTTCGTAAAATGTTTTGAATGGTGTAACTTTTGTGCCAACAACTCACATATTAATGAATGATGATCATAAGCTTGGTTAAAGTTAAATTTTAACATGCGTGCTTTCTTTTCGAAAACGGAGGGGCTACTGTATAATTTTTAAAATACAGCCTCCCAATATTAGCTGACAACTACCTCAACAGAACATGGATAGAAGTAGGACCGTAGGACACGGTGTTTTGACTCGTGAGGCTAGATGCACCCGTTATAAGAACAAAAATTTCGGACGTATATCCAGACATTTTATAATCGCACAAAATAATTTCATTAAGAAAAGACACTTTTTCTGGGCTATGGAAAAACAAAAATGTCTCGTTTAAAGTTATTTCATAGCACCGGGATTTCTCTTTTTCATACAGCCCAAAAAAAATGTCTTTTTTCGATGATACTTGATATGTAAATATGAAATGTCCGTATGGTTGCCCGATTTTTTTTTTTATTTTTTAAACATTTTGAAAGGAGGTTTTTGGGTAGTGAGATCATCTGGAGCTATGACCCACAACTGATTTCCGTAGGACTGTGGTACTTTGATTCCGTGTGATGGTGCCCCACCATAAATGCGCTTATCTCCACCCGGGTTAAAAAGTACGAGCGCTCCTCCTATACAACGTCCATTCCGCCAATATGGAATAATTTATATGTTAAATGTTTGTTTCCGACAAAATATATTTAGGAAGTTGGAAAAAATATTTACGAGGTTTAAACTAGTGTTCACATTGGAAAATAAAAATTTGTATAATTCAATAAAATGCTCAGATAGATTAAAAATTAATCACACAATTTTAAAAGTACAAGTCATTTCGAAAAATGTCCAAATGAGAGGAAGTATTGTTTGCACTGCTCCGAATTTATTCACGACGCTCAAAAATATGTTCGCCTATTATACAGTAAAAAGTATTATATGATCTTAAAACAAAATGGAATTCAGAAAACTAAAAATAAATATGTACAAAAAATAAAAATGAGGAAAACTGTTTAAAAAATAGGAAAAGAGAACAAAAACAAAATAAATATAAATATAAAATAAAAATGGGACAACTCTCTACCTGGGCTGGCGCTTCAGGCGTCGAGGCGCTAATGGACGCTTCAGGCGGCCTAAAGGGTTTAGGGTATATTCGAAATTGACAAGATTAGATTTCCCCATTTGATTGGGCCTACTGGGCTGCATAGTCTGGCCTGCCAGCGTTATTAATTCTGAAGGCCTCGCTTTCCTTTTCCCCAAAGGGAAAAGAGGAAGAAAGAGTGTACACCTCGGCAAAACCTATTTGCCGCGTACCGCGGAGGCTATCCCGCTCCACGTCCCTGTGCTCTCCTAGGCCTGGCCCATTTAGTTGTTGGGCATACTGTGTTAGCGCTAGGTCTTCTGCATCGTTTTAGCGCCAGATTTTTTCTTCCGTTTTGCGTATGTTGTTTTCTGCTTCGCTTTTTGTTTTCTTTTCCCTTTTCGATTCTATTTTGTTCCATATTTCTTTTTGTATGTTTCCTTTTCCTTTTTATTTTTGTATTTTTTCCTGTTTCGTTTTTCTTTTTCTTTTTTCCTCATTTTCCTTTTGTAGTACACAGTTTCTTTTTTCTTCTTTCTTTAATTTTCTATTTTATTTTCTGTTGTCCATTCGAATTTTTATTTATTTTTGAGAAAAGAAAGGAACGAATGTTCACATTTTTTGTTTTTATTTTTTGCATTTTCTCGTTCTATTTTTTCTTTTTATTTTCTTAGTATTTTTCAAATTTATATTAAAAAAGTTTTTGCTCATATATCTTTTTTAGTTTACTAAAAATCGTAGATAACATAATATATGATCACTCAAAACACATTCAAAGTTCAAACATACTTTGCATTCACCCTTTTTACTGTTAATTTTTTTAAAATCGTTCAAAATAATTTCTGTTCACAGAACTTTTCTGTTCACTTTTAAAAAAATTGTTAAAAAATAGTGTTTGTGCATGGACCTTTTTATGTTTACTTTCAAAATCGTACAAAAATAGTTTTCATCCATTTTTTAAATCATTCAAAAATAGTTTCTATTCACCAACCTTTTTCAGTTCATTTTTATATTTGTTCAAATATAGTTTTCGTTCACCGACATTTTTTGCTTACTTTTAATAAATGATCAAAAAATGTTTTATGTTCAATTTTAAAAATTGTTCAAAAATTGTTTTCATTCACATACATTTTTAAAATCATTCAGAAATAGATTTTGTTCATCGACCCCTTTTATGTTCACTTTTAAATCGTTCAAGAATAGTTCTGTTCACCGACCCTTCCCTGTTCACTATTTAAAAATTCGTTCAAAATTAGTTTTCGTTCACCAACCTTTTTCTTCACTTTTAAAATCGTTCAAAAATAGTTTCTGATCACTGATATTTTCATTTCACATTTTAAAATCGTTCCAAAATAGTTTTTGTTCCATTTCTTATATAAATTGTTCAAAAAGAGCTTCCGTTCACCAACCTTTTTTGTTCACTCGTTAAAAACCGTTCAAAAATAATTTACGTTCACAGACATTCTCTGTACCTTTTTAAATTGTCCTAAAATAGTCTATGATCACTTTTTAAAATATTCAAAAATATTTTCTATTCAAACACCTATTTTGTTCACTTTTAAAAATAGTTAAAAAATAATTTCCATTCTGAGACTTTTTCTGTTCACTTTTTAAAATTGTCCAAAAATAGATTTCGTTCACCGACCTTTTATGTTCACTTTAGAAATCGTTCAAAAATAGGTTTTGCTCACCGACCCCTTTTATGTTCACTTTTAAAATCGTTCAAGAATAGTTTTTGTTCACCGATCATTTTTTGTTCACTATTTTAAAATTCGTTCAAAATTAGTTTCCGTTCACCAACTTTTTTTGTTCACTTTTAAAATCGTTCAAAATTAATTTCTGTTCACCAACTTTTTTTGTTCACTTTTAAAATCGTTCAAGAATAGTTTCTGTTCACCGACCATTTTCCGTTCACTTTTTTAAAATTCGTTCAAAATTAGTTTCCGTTCACCAATTTTTTTGTTCACTTTTGAAATAGTTCAAAATTAGTTTCCGTTCACCAACTTTTTTTGTTCACTTTTAAAATCGTTCAAAATTAGTTAACGTTCACTGATGCATGTAAAATGCATACATGAACTTTGCATTATTTTTACTTATATTCCAGTCATATTTGCATCATATAAGGGTTATATCACTGTTTTATAATATTTTGGGAATATTTGATATGTTTCCTATTTTTATGGAATTAACCCTGCGCAGGCAGAAAACCCTAGTTTCTATATTTTAATGTTTCAGGGACCCAAACGACGTCCAAATGACCTGGAAATTTACGAGCATCATTTTTGGAAGGAACAAGACTTGTGGGCGAAGGAAGCGAACAAACGGAGCCCGAGGGCCAAAAGGGGTGGGCCCACGCGGCCAGTACCTGGCCGCGTGGGACCCCTCCAATTGGGCCTCGGAGCTCCGTTGCCATCGATCTTTCCTCCACCGACTCCATTTTGACCTAAAAAGGCCTATAAAATTATCCCCCGACGTTCTCTGGAAGGAGCGCCGCAGAAACACAGAAACACGAAACAGAGAGCTGAGCTGCAGATTGGAGGGGGAAAACTCCGGCGGGGCGCTGCCGGCGTGGTCTCCATCTTCTCCAACGACTTCTCCACCGTCTCCATGATGAAGAGGGAGTAGTCCACCCTGGACTATGGGTTTGTGGAAGTAACTTATGTATCTCTCTCTCTCTTGAGCTTCACTAATTAGTACCGTATGAGCTGCTGAACATGATTACGGTCATCTATGTAATACCTTTGTGGTGGATCTTTTTATGAGTTAATATATGTTTGAGATTGCAATGGTTTTGTTTCAGTTATGAAAGTAGATGCATATTATGTACCCGTTCTTATTTACTTGTCATGATCAAGCATGTTTATGAGAGCGTGTGAGGGGGAACGTGTGCATTAGTTGGAGTAACGGGGGGTGGCTAGTGCAGTGAACGTGAGAGAAAGTTCTGCGATCCACTTGGGTATCTCTACCTTACTTTGTTGCCTCACTAGGGATAAAAAGAAATACCATGCTACCGGAGATGTGGGTGTGACCATTGCCACTACTCCATGACTAGATCTAGCATGTTCTTATTTTAACTTCATGTCATGATACTTATTGCTATACTCTGAGTTATCTTAATTACTGAGGTGTTATGATTTAGTTCGCATCTTGGTGGAGTATAAGAGAGACTAATAACCAAAAGGTCTCTATGTTAGGACGTGATGCCCATATAATTATAACTTGTCATTAAACTGTTGTGTTGCAATCTCATATGTCAACTCTAGTGTTCCATTGTCTACCACTTTATTAAAGAGAGAGTGCATTTGTGAAACCATGAACCCCGGTCCATTTTTAATCATAAGAAACACCTTTCCAACCACTTTTACCACTTTACCATTTTCTGCCATTTAAAAATCCGAAAATACAAAAACACTTTTACATCTTGCATTCATCATATAAAACCCAAAAATATCATTTATCATTGCTACCACCATCCTTGCATATTTATTTACCACCATTGCATATTTATTTCTTGTTTGCATTGCATATTATCTTGATATCATTCTCACACCTTGTGCTTGACAACCACTAGGTGAGGTTGAGGACCAAAACATTTACTTTGTTTTGTAGGTAACCAAAAGAAGGATAGGAAAGATAAATCTTCACTACTGATTCCCCGAGAGTTCGATATTAAACCCTCGAGTCACCCCTCGTGGGGAAAACACGTCTTCCACTTACTACACACTCTGCACTTGGAGTCTCAACCTAACCCATTTACTTTTCACGCAGGTAACTACGTGAAGGGCCATCAAGACTGTTTTCTGGCGCCGTTGCCGGGGAATCATTGCTGAAAGGTTTATCCAAGGGTCCCCTGCACTAGCTCTGTTTTCTGGCGCCGGGTTTATCCAAGGATATCTCACCAAGTCAACTTCATCACCAACTTGTGCTAACACCTAAGCTTGGGGAGGTTGCACCTACGTGAGCATCATCTTATCCATCTTTACCTTCAAAGCAATTTATCTTGTTTTGTCATTGTCTTGCATATTTATTTTCAGTTTTGCATTTTGTGTTGCATTTGTTATTTCGGTTTGCATCATTTAGTGTCATTTTATTTTCAGTTTTGCATAAAAAATTAAAAAACACATAAAAACTTGCTAAAATGGGAGAAAGAACTAAGTTGTGTGATTACACAAACACTCCAAATGATCAATTTATTGCTAGGCCCATTGCCACACCTAAGATAAATGCTGATAGTTATGAAGTAAGTCCTAGTTTGTTGAACTTGATAACTAGGGAACAATTTGGCGGTAGTGCTATGGAGGATGCCTCTATGCATCTTCATGATTTTGTTGAAATATGTGACATGCAGAAATTTAAAAATGTGGAAAGTGATATTCTAAAACTGAAGTTATTTCCTTTCTCACTTAGAGGAAAAGCTAAAGAGTGGCTGCATTCATTACCTATTGATAGCATTAAAACTTGGGATGATTTAAAAGAAGCTTTCATTAAGAAATACTATCCTCCTGTTAAAATTTTGCAAAATAGAAACAACATTCTTTCTTTTAGGCAAAATGAAAATGAACATGTTGCTATGGCTTGGGATAGGATTAAACTTATGCTTAGAACTTGTCCATCACATGGGGTCAACGAATGGACCATACTACACTCTTTTTACAATGGTCTAAATTACATGTCTAGAAATATTCTTGATTCTGCTGCTGGAGGTGCGTTTATGGGAAAAACTATAGTAGAAGCTAAGACATATTGGAAAGCATTTTGCAAAACTATAGTCAATGGCATACTGATAGAGCACCTAATCCTTCTAAGAAAGTGAACTCCATAGAAGAAACAAATGATTTGTCATCTAAAATGGATACTATTCTTGCTTTCATTAATAAACAAAATATTGAAAATGTGCCTTTGCAAGAATTAGTTGGTAATAATCCTGAAAATATTGATGTCAACTTCATTAGGAACTATGGTAATAATGGGTATGGTAACAACAATTATAACTCTTATAATAAACCCCCATATGTGCCAAACAAATATGCCACTAGTAGTAATGTTTCTAGTGATTTGGAAAACACCATTAGATCATTTATATCTACTCAAAAGGAGCTTAATAAGGAATTTATATCTAAGTTTGAAAAACAAGACTCTTTGTTTGAAAGGGTAGATCAGCTCACTAAGGAAGTTTCCTCATTAAAGAACACCATTATAGCTCAAAAACATGAGGAAACAATTAAATATTGTCAAGAGGTTATAAATAAATCTTGGGAACATATTCATGAGCAAGAGAGAATTGCTAAGGAAACTATTATGGTAATGAAAGAGAGAAAGTTGAGAAGTTAAAATGCTTAGTGAAGTCAAGGAACCATTGCTTGACTTAGAGAATTGTAGCTTGCATGAATTAATATCTATCTTACAAAAATTTGCAAGTGATCCTTCCATTAACTATAACCAAGCTGGTTTTGGTTCTTATATTGCTAATCATGTCTTAAAAGAAAAGATTGCTAGGTACAACCAAGAGGCTATGATACCACCTAAGCTTGGGGATATATGGATTCCCAAAGTCCTAGTAACCATTGGAAAAGAGACACACCATGCTATACTTGATCTAGGATCTAGTGTCTCTGTTTTATCTAAAGAACTATATGATATACTTGAATTGAAAAATCTTGAAAAATGCTCTATTGAACTTGCACTTGCTGATGATTCCATTAAACATGCTTTAAGTGATGTTATGGTAGAGTTACATATGACATTTGTGCCTGTTGATTTTCTAATCATGGATATGGGGAATAAAACCTCTAGTCCAATTATTCTTGGAAGACCTTTTCTTCGTACTACAGGTGCTATCATTGATTCAAAAGAAGGGAATGTGAAGTTTCAGTTTCCACACAAGAAGTGCATGGAACACTTCCCAAGGAAGAGGGACACCAAAGTTCAAGCTCCCTCATGAGCTTCGTCCACTATAAACATCAAGTAAGAAGCCTAGCTATATGGCTATAAAGAAAGCGCTTTACGGGAGGCAACCCGGTTGTTTTTATTTGTGATTTTCTTTGTGTCCTCTTGCTGTAACAAGAGACTTTGTGTTTAGTTTAGTTTCTGGAATTTTTAATAAAGTGCCAAGTTTTACTCATTTTGGTTTGAAGAAGTTGCTTATAGCGTTCGGAGATTTTATTCCTGCACGAATCTGTGCACGGTATGATTTTTAATTCTTATTCTGTAACTCCGAATGAGCTCATATTTGAACTGTAGTTGCAACTTTTCATCCTCTGTATGCATGAATTTTTCGGAATTTTTCGACAAAGTTAAGTAGGGTAGAAAAATACGTTTTGCTGCTGCTGTTTTTCTGGACAGATTCTGTCCCATTTTGTTTGATGCATGCTTAGAACTTTTAACTTGAATCTTTTTGATCCAATTGAGTTTATGAGTAGGCATACAACATTATACACTTTCTGGACATCATATGAATTTTTGTTCAAGGATTATATGCAGCAAGAAATCTATTTGTTTATCACTACTAATGCACCCCACAGAAAAGAAATGGGAGAAACGGTGTTTTGAAGTTTTTTCACAGGGATTAGAGGAGATGCACCAAGAGCTATCCAAGGATGGTGAAGACCATAAGCTTGGGGATGTGAAGACAACCCCACTGGACCTACACACTCTCGGTTTGCACACGTCTAACTTCTGTTTTTCGATCGAAACACTTTATCGCATAAACTTGGAGCGTCTTTTTGTTTGTTTTGGTTTGATTTTTATTTTGTGAGACCACCACACTATCATTTATATATGAGAGAGCTACTGGAAATTTGGGTTGAATTATGTTGGATGCTATTATTAGATTGGGAAAAGGGATGTTGAGTTGATTTTAAAAGATACATATAGTTGCATGATTCATGAGCTTGTTAATGAGTAATAATTTGCAAGTATTTTATCAAGAGCTATCTTTTATTCATGTTTTGATGCTGAATGTTTTTACTTGTTTAACATGGATTAGTTAGTTCTATGGACACTCATGCATGCATTTAGATGGTCAACTTTCTCCCTCTTGCTAGCCCAAAAATTCCAACAAGCAAAAACTTGTTTCCAACACCTTCAACCAAAGTTTTTCCAGTGAGTCCACCATATCTACCTATTAGCTTTATGCTATTCCGAGTATGTTTATCATGATATTTGTGTTATCTATACCTCTGAATGAAAATGCTTATGTTGTTGATTGTTATGGGAAAAGTTGGTTATAGAGCTCTCTCGAACTTGATGCACACTTTACTTTCATTGCATAAATAAAATATGACCCATTGTGATTAAAATTATGATGTTGTGGGCTTGACAAATGTCTTTGGTTGAGAGTTAGCTCATATGTGCTGTCACATGGCAAGCTTTCAACATGCACTTCATTTCATTTAGTTGATATCATGTACTTTTGTTTATGGATGCTTACCATGGGTGAAATAAATGTGGAAATGAAGTAGAGTTTAAATGGTTAGAGAGACGCCTGGGCCGCTAATCTAAGCCATGCATCATTCATGGTGGAAATTTACTTACATGCTATGGTGAACCTTCTGTGATACACCTTACAATAAAAAGCTATCTAATGGTAAATAAAAAGGGTGTTGAGATTGTTCATTGTGTTTGTTTGTCTTGTCATTTTGATATGGGCTTGTTCCATATCCTGGGACAAGAGGTACCCCAGTTGACGCTCTTAATGATACTATTATTACTTACAATGATATTTAACTTGAACTTGCTTTGTTTCCCAAGTTGAGTAACACATGGAGTAGGTACTTGTATTCAAGGGGCATGAGACTTTCAACCTGTACTTTGTCAAGCACACTACTCGTATTTGCTTTCACTTTAAACTTAATCATTCAAGATGCTATGATAGGGGAATGAGAGCTTGACACCAAGGATTACCACATTACAATCATTAACTTAAGTAGAGAAGTTCAGAAGTTAGATGAAACTTATTCATGCTTTACCTCTACTCATATATATCTTTCCAAAGTGTCCACCTTTTATATTCAGATTTTCATCAATACTCTATGACCATTGTAGGATGTTCTTACTTATCATTATGCATACATGTGGTCCATAGTACTTTCTTTTATGTTACACTTTGTGAATTATCATTGAACATCCTTGCATTGAATACTTGATATCACTTCATAAACTATCTTGCATATTGCTACTCCTTTTAAGAATGAATCATTTGACTCTATGTAGCAATAGTAATCATCTTTGATATCCATTGATAGTATTAAATTGCAAAGTCCATGTTAGTTTTATCACCTTCATACTCGAGGACGAGTATAGGTTAAGCTTGGGGATGTTGATGCATGTAAAATGCATACATGAACTTTGCATTATTTTACTTATATTCCAGTCATATTTGCATCATATAAGGGTTATATCACTGTTTTATAATGATTTTGGGAATATTTGATATGTTTCCTATTTTTTATGGAATTAACCCTGCACAGGCAGAAAACCCTATTTCTATATTTTAATGTTTCAGGGACCCAAACGACGTCCAAATGACCTGAAATTTACGAGCATCAATTTTTGGAAGGAAGAAGACTTGGGAGCGAAGGAAGCAAACAAGCGGAGCCCGAGGGCCAAGATAGGTGGGCCCACGCGGCCAGTACCTGGCCGCGTGGGACCCCCCTTTTGGCCTCGAGCTCCGTTGCCGTCGATCTTTCCTCCACCGACTCGTTTTGACCTAAAACCGCCTATAAAAATAGCCCCCGACGTTCTCTGGAAGGAGCGCCAGAAACACAGAAACACCGAAACAGAGACCTGGAGCTGCAGATTGGAGGGGGAAAACTCCGGCGGGGCGCTGCCGGCGTGGTCTCCATCTTCTCCAACGACTTCTCCACCGTCTCCATGATGAAGAGGGAGTAGTCCACCTCTGGACTATGGGTTTGTGGAAGTAACTTATGTATCTCTCTCTCTCTTGAGCTTCACTAATTAGTACCGTATGAGCTGCTGAACATGATTACGGTCATCTATGTAATACCTTTGTGGTGGATCTTTTTATGAGTTAATATATGTTTGAGATTGCAATGGTTTTGTTTCAGTTATGAAAGTAGATGCATATTATGTACCCCGTTCTTATTTACTTGTCATGATCAAGCATGTTTATGAGAGCGTGTGAGGGGGAACGTGTGCATTAGTTGGAGTAACGGGGGGTGGCTAGTGCAGTGAACGTGAGAGAAAGTTCTGCGATCCACTTGGGTATCTCTACCTTACTTTGTTGCCTCACTAGGGATAAAAAGAAATACCATGCTACCGGAGATGTGGGTGTGACCATTGCCACTACTCCATGACTAGATCTAGCATGTTCTTATTTTAACTTCATGTCATGATACTTATTGCTATACTCTGAGTTATCTTAATTACTGAGGTGTTATGATTTAGTTCGCATCTTGGTGGAGTATAAGAGAGACTAATAACCAAAAGGTCTCTATGTTAGGACGTGATGCCCATATAATTATAACTTGTCATTAAACTGTTGTGTTGCAATCTCATATGTCAACTCTAGTGTTCCATTGTCTACCACTTTATTAAAGAGAGAGTGCATTTGTGAAACCATGAACCCCGGTCCATTTTTAATCATAAGAAACACCTTTCCAACCACTTTTACCACTTTACCATTTTCTGCCATTTAAAAATCCGAAAATACAAAAACACTTTTACATCTTGCATTCATCATATAAAACCCAAAAATATCATTTATCATTGCTACCACCATCCTTGCATATTTATTTACCACCATTGCATATTTATTTCTTGTTTGCATTGCATATTATCTTGATATCATTCTCACACCTTGTGCTTGACAACCACTAGGTGAGGTTGAGGACCAAAACATTTACTTTGTTTTGTAGGTAACCAAAAGAAGGATAGGAAAGATAAATCTTCACTACTGATTCCCCGAGAGTTCGATATTAAACCCTCGAGTCACCCCTCGTGGGGAAAACACGTCTTCCACTTACTACACACTCTGCACTTGGAGTCTCAACCTAATCAATTTACTTTTCACGCAGGTAACTACGTGAAGTGCCATCAGATGTATGTAGACATGTTTTAGTGTGCATGTTCACTCATTGTAGCATGCATTTAGACAATATATGAGAGCTAAAACGTCTTATATTATGGAACGGAGGGAGTATGTTCTTTTTGAAAATCATTTGATAATGTTCACATTTGAAAATGATTTAGATTTTTAAAATGTTCATCTTTGACATGGTTTAGATTTCAAAATTATTAATATTTGAAAAATGTTTATTTTTTGAAAAAAAAATCATATTTCAAAATTGGTTAAATTTTGAATATGTTTATTTTTTATTACAAATTGTTCATTTTTTTAAATGGTTCAAATTTTGATTTTTTTTAAATATTCAGATTTTGAACTTCTGCGTGACAACACCATGAAGAGCTGCGAGCTGGACAACAGGGTGACAGGAGTGGCATGGGACGACGGCGATGCAGCGACGATGGCGGAGTTAACTGCACTGAGCGGTTGAGACACATGTTGGAGAATATGCGTATAATGAGGAGTGTAAACGTGTTCAAACCTATAGTACAAGATTATTTCGTATATGGCCGTCGTATAAAAAATGACAACACGAAAGTTGTATGAAACATTGAGATTAACCTCCTCGTCAGAGGATATTTCAAACGGTCAACCGAGTGCGATGAATTTGATAAAATTCGGCTAAAAAAGTTCCAAACATCGATTCAAAATTGAGAAGTTACAATTGATGAAACTCGAAACTAAGTATAGGAATGGAACATACTTGTGGACGCGCATAATTTTCGTTTACAAATTATTTTATTTTAAAAGTGCATGACGCTATAACATTTTTGTTGACCCACAAGGTGCAAAGAAACGGGAAAACGTGCTTCGGTTGCCAAGCAGCGAAACACTATGCAAAAAAAAAAGCAGCCAAACAGTCTCCAGTCACCAGGAGTTTTCCAGCGGAAAGGAGAGCCAGCAACTGGCTGCCGGATTTCGTCCCGTCCGTAGCGCGATCCAAGCGGCCGAAAGTGGGCCGAGCCCAGTTGCACCTCTGAATAGATTGACAATTCTTGGTCCAATATGATTTATCTTTCAGATTCACACGCATAATTTCACCTCTTTGAGCACACCATTAACCGATAATCTTTTTTAGAGAGTAATTAACCGATAATCTGAAAGAGCTCCCGTACACCTCTGCTTGCGGAGTTGAGACTGCCCCCCCTGTTCGTCTCTTCTCCGACTCCTTCCCAGATCTCTTCGCCGGAGTGGTTCGTCCTTGTGGCAAAGCTCCGTCTCCGACCGCCGCCCGTCGTGTTCCTCCAGTCTCCGCCGTCCCAGGTCGTCCTTGTGTTGAAGCTCCTCAGGCCGGCGTCCTCCTGCACCGGACCTCCAGCCTCTCCTCCGGTCACCGTCGACGCCACACTCTCCCGTCCTCTTCGTCTCCAAGGAAGGTGACGTGCGTAATATCTTCTAGATCTCACCCTCCTCTGTTGTTTTGTGTGTGGATCCGAAATTAGCAGGCTATTAGCTGTAATTTGTTGTGCTATGGATGAAGATTAGGGGTAAATTACCTACGCCATAACCTAACTTGGTGTGCTATAATTTGGTCTGTCTTCATGTAGTAACAACTATATACATGATGATGCTTGGGACGGATGATTTTGAACATATATGATCTGTAATTTATTTATTGGATGGATGATTTGGCATCTCATTGGGTGAAAAAGGTTGTGTATATGAATAAATATCACTATTTTCTCATTAATATCTTGAAGAGGAAACATTGCTATGTTCTTATTTGGTTCCATGGATGATTGGCAAGCAAACGATGACAACTAATTGTGAGAGGAGCTGGCCTAGTTGCCGTATTGTGTGCTTACATGTTGTTTATGTTAAGAAGAGCTAGGAAACACATCCTAAGGATAACAATTGGCTGTAGGATCGATAGTGATATAGCCAGGGATTCAATCTTGAGATGCATCTATCATTCTAGCGACATCAATTACTCAAACCAGCTAGGAATGAAAAGAGCTCTCTTTTTATTTGTGTACATAAATATGTCTTAGTGCATGCCCCTGACCAGTTACGTCTATGTTTTCACGAGATGATGTTACTTGATATGTTGAATCCATGAAGACAAACTAGTCTATTAGTTCAGTTACAGTGATCTGGTGACTGGTAGCACATAAATAGCAATTTTTTCATCTAACGGAGTTGTGCTGTTCATTTACAGAGATGGGCCTGTGGATGCTGCTGGAGGGTTTTTTGCTTCTTGCAAATTCTTTGGCGATACTGAATGAAGACCGCTTTCTTGGTCCCAGGGGATGGAGCATGTCTGAAGTTTCAGGAAATGGGCAAACAAAGTCTTTGAAGGGCCAGATCGTTGGGCTCATCTACGCCACTCAGTTTCTGCGGATGCCCCTGATAGCGCTTAATATTCTTATCATTGTTGTGAAAATGATCTCAGGCTGAGGCTCTTTGTCGTGTCTCTGCTGTTGGGTTAAACTGATTTCAGTTCCAGCATTATGTAAAAGCTAAACATGTTCAAAAGTTGCAGCAAGGATGTCACACTGACTCGAATGTGGTTTGTTGGTTTTGTTGCTGTAAGTTGTTTCTAGATGTACTTCTGTCAAAATGTACCCTCTGGTTGCATCGTCCCTTTTAAATCATTCCTGAATGGCTGAATCATGCATTATCCGGTGATGGAACCAACATTTTATATATGGTTAAATTATTCCTGAAGTTGCGGTATATTTGTTGATTCTATATACTCTTCCTTGTATTTTAGCACTGCTTTTATATTTTAAACTCTTTCATTGGCTTCTCAACTTTAGATAATGATCCAGTTGTTCATTTTGTGTTGCAAGTTGGAGATGTTCATCAGGCAAGTGTGCTGCCTGCCTAGGTACTCAACAAATAATTGTGTTCTTTATTTCACAGGCTTCTAATAACATCATAATTTTGGAATTACTGGTGCCTTTTGATTTAGGTATTGACATCATATCAACTGAAACTGTTTTACGTAAGATGCTGACTTGAAACATTTACTCATCTGGCACCTTCACTATAATTCAGCCTATTTGAGCTAAACCTTAACATACACACGAGAAAGACCAAACCTGAACAATATGGACCCTGTACATTTTGCTCCAGACGTATTCAGTAAATTACAATTTTCTTTCCATCGACCCAGGTTGAGCACTAACATTATTATATCCAAATCGCAATGCCCCTCTTAGTATCTACAAGTACTCTGCACTTTTGATAAGGTGAGGTCGACACCGAACTCTGGCTCGACAATGAGTTTGAGTGTTGGAGAATGCTCATAGCGTGGCGAGAGCTTCAGCGCAAACTTGGAGACGATGAGAGATATCAGTATCTTGAGCTCCGCGGTAGCAAATCCCTGGCCAAGGCAGGTCCGAGCGCCAGCGCCAAATGGCAAGTAGGAGTGTAGCTGGGGTCGAGCATCGGAGAAGCGTGTCGGGTTGAACTCTTTAGCATCAGGCCCCCATAGCTTGGGATCAAGGTGCATTGTGGAGACTGGGATGTAGATGTTGACACCTTTCGGTATGTGTACACCTCCCAGGTTCAGTTCCTGAAGGGCCATCCTCGATACAAAGGCACCTGCTGGATACAACCGCAGAGTTTCCTGAATTACCATTGTGAGCTGCATTATCAAAGGTGATGTTGAAGTCAGCGAGGTATCATAACAAGTTCAATTTACTGGCAAGTGATACTGTTTCTTCTTTATTTTGGCAAGATTAGTTTCTGAAACTGCGTGTATAGAAGATGGGGAAAAGGAAGAGGAGCATATATACATACATTCTTCATTTTCTGAAGTGACTGGGAGTCTACTGGATGACCACCACACACCTCCATCACTTCTTCTCGCACCCGGTCCTGCCATTCTGGGTGCAGTCCAAGGAGCATTAGACACCAGGCAGCTGTCACAGCTGTGCTCTCGTATCCTGCAAAATATATGCTCTTGCAGTTGTCCACTATAAAGTTCTCTGCCTCGCCAAGGCCCACCTGGCTGCTGCTTGCGCTGTGAAGAATCGCACGCAGTAAGTTCCTGTCTTCTCCGCTTTCCTTGACAATTTCTAGTATCAGTTTGTGCACTTGTTTGTGAAGCTCCCATGCCTGCCTGTTCTTCTTTGTAGCAAAGAATCTGCAGACATTCATATCTCACTTGAGTCAGTATATAGAACTTTCAGTGTATGAACTAAGTCCTTAGTTCATCTTCCTGCACTGAGGACAATTGTGATATTTTTCTACATTTTAATGAGCATTTACTTTTCTTATTTTTGTGCTAACCTCAGGCCAGTCATTTCAGCCAGCACATTTGGCCTGGACACGGCCTTCTGAAGTTCTCGGAGCTTTAAAAAGATTTTCTTTCCTTTGATATAGCTGCTTCCAAAGCATGTCCTGGAGATAACATCTGCAGAGTAGGCTCTTATGTCATCGTCAATCTTCATGTCCACAGTGCCACCATTTTTGTCGACCCTCTCTTCCCATGACTCGAGCAGTGTCTGGGCAGAATCTACCATCAGATCCATCATTCCCTGGGTATGTGAAAAAAATAATTAAGAGTAAGGTTGCATGTAATGCTACTGACGTTCATGTCTGTCTAGCTGTATGCTGCTCTTAAATACTGCTAGCTCAGAATAATGCAGGATTAATGAAAGTGGTCCTAATTAATACTAGAATCTTATCGGACATCATCTAGCTGGATCAGAATGTTGTGGTTTTGCTGCTGGGCATGGTCCTAGCAAGAACTCTCACGACGCACTATCTAGATGGATCAAAATGTGGCGCACTTTCTTGCTCTGTCTTGTTGATCTGTCATTCTGAATTATGTTCGCAAATAGGCGGCAGTATTCAGAGCCACAGCTGTATTTCGCCCTGAAACGTTGAGACCCACTGATGGTAGCTTTAAATGCCATTTCTTTCTGAAACCTATGAAGGTTGCCCACACATGGCCTTGAGAGCTGTCTCTGAAATCCATTTGTATTTGAAGAGAGATCTCACTGTCACATATTACTAGTATTTGCTAATTTTGGGAGGGGGGAATATCATCTCAGTGTCATTTGTGATTTGATAGCTGCGTGCGTGTGTGAGCGACACCTGAACAGTATTGGGTTGACAGATTAATTCATCGGACGTTCCTCTACAAATTGATACTGAAACTACCTAGTTACCACTGGTTGTCATTTGTGATTTGATAGCTGCGTGTGTGTGTGAGCGACATCTGAACAGTATCATATTAATTCGTTGGACCTTCCTCTACAAACTGATGCTGAAACTAGTTACCAGCGGGGTTGTGATTTGCTGCAGCTAGTTAGTGAAATGGAAGGTCGATGAGCATGATATATATACGAATGGTACCTTGACCTTGTCGAGGAAGAACTCTGGTGCAATGATCTTCCTCTGGTGTGCCCACGCCTCTCCGTTGGATTTGAGGATGCCCCTGCCAAAGAGTGGCTCGTGCGTGGCCTTTAGGTAGGAACTCTTGCCGAGGTCCAGGGAGACGCAGAGGTTGATGTCTCGGACCACGTCCGGCCGGCTCACGTGAAGGAACACGACGTTGCCCATGGAGTAAGTGAAGACTGGACCTGCAGGCGATGAGCACGTTAATCTCGGGTATGCGCTAGCTCTCCGTCATATAGTAATTACACTCGGATCGAAAAGTATAGTAAGCTTAGAGTACTATGTTTTCATCACGCATAACAGACCGAGAATTAGCAAATTCAATAAGGGTCTCTTTGAATTGTAGGAATATCAAAAGAGTTTCATAGGATTCCAATGCTTAGATTTTTTTTCCTATGGATTGCCTTTGGTTCGAATGAATGCTGCTACCAAAATATTATGGATTTGGATTGCTATGCCTCAATTCTATAAGAATTTAAACATCCACTACAAACACTTTTTTAGACTCAAGTGTGTAGGATCCCTCGCGTTCGTTCCGGTGACCTCGGTGGCAAGTTCGGATCTTCTTGTTTTTCTTTTTTCTATCTTTGATCTGTTTTGTAAGAGGTTCTCCTCATCACCTTGTATCGGTTCGGCCGTTGGGATTTATTTATAAAGCGGGGCGAAAGCCTATTTCTGCAAGTGTGTAGGATCAGACAATTTTCTTGTGTTTTTCGTCTGTTTAATCCCAACGACAATTTCTGCACCTTACCCGTGTTTTACAATGCTCTACTTTTCTCTTGTAAACCTGCAAGTTTACAAAATTACTGCGTTTTTCATATTCCAATGTTTTTCAAGCCTGCGATCCAAAGAGCCCTAATAGTAGTATGAGCTCAGGTTAATTAGTTAGCATGCCGGAATGAACCAAAATCGAGATCACTACCCTCCCATGCAAGTTTGATCAAAGTAGAAGGAATCTATGGCCATCACGCAGGCCGCAGGTAGAGCCAAGAAAGACGTGGAAAATTCAACAAGGAAGGATCTGGAGAAAAGCGCTTGCCATTGGCTTGGCAGTCGCAATCGTTCTATTCTGTGGAGAGAGAGGCGGAATGACCTGACCGGAGACCGACACGACGGTGCGGCGTCAGAGTCCCGGCGAATGGCGATCGTGTTGTCTATCTATCTATCTCCACCGAAAAGGCGATCGATCGAAAGCGCAGAGAAAGAAGATCAGACGTGCGGAACATGACAGCCGGGAGCAAGAGCAGCCAACGGATCGAGTGACGAGACCGGCCGCCGTCTCCATCCGCCGATCGCGTCGTCACGCGCGCGCGCGCGCACCCCCTCCGTGCTCTAGCTCGCGCACTGGCTGGCGGCGCGCGCCCACGCGCACGGGCGCGCTAGCTGCCGGCCGGCCGGATGCGTGACGCTTTTTCCCGCGAGGAGACGGCGACGTGCCCCGCCGGCCGGTCCAATCGTCTCTGCCGTCGTCTACCCGGCGGCCGGGCCCCGATCCAGCAGCGCGACGCTTGCCGGGTCACCGCTGGTAGTGCTGCTGTAGCTGGCAGCGGTGGTCTCGTATCTGGCGGTGCGTACGGCGACCCCCGCTCTGGGCTCGGGCACAACTATGTTGCCTGCTCATCCACCTGACGTGATATGTCGGGGCGAAATTATACGTAACCGTACGGGCGGGGCACTATATCGTGCTGCTGCTCGATCGATATACTCCAACTTTCCTTTCTTTCCTCTATCATTTCGACGTGACTTGATTTAATTTGGGTGTCCTGAACTGCTGATATAATGAGCTAGCCATGTGTTAGAAAAATCTGACGGAAGCTAGCACGTCGCCTACCACTGGTGCGGGTTGTCCTGTGCTAGCTAACTGCATATACCTAACTATCCATAGTGGAAGTAACATAGTTAGTAACTTCAGTGTCACATAGGTAAAAATGGTGATGTGACAAGAAATTAATGAGGAGAGAGGAGGTTGGAGTAACATAGCTAATTACCGTAACATCACATATCCCAATGCAATGTGAGTCTACAAGCTGATTAATGAGGATTTGCATGACACTACACGTATGTTACTACCCACTATAGATGTAGTAACATAAACTAGTAACATGTGCATGTTACTACCCACTATGAGTAGTCTTATTACTCGCTCTGTTTCTAAATATAAAATGTTTGGATGTTTTAAATGTTGACTAGATGCGGATCCAAATGAGTGAATTTACACATTAAAATATGTGTAGATACATATAAATTTAGAAAAATGTTAAAACATTTTATATTTAGAAATGGAGGAGTATTGATTAATTAGCACTCCAGTATCGCTACCCTCTTCGATCTAAAATAAGTGTCACGGTTTCAAACTGAGCTTAGTTCAAAACCGTGACATTTTTTTTGAGAATCAAAACTACGACACTTATTGTCGATAGGACGAGTTAGTAGAATGTCTACATGCACTCACCAATTACTTTCTTGGGGAGCAGAGTTGCACATGGTGCATATGTTTACATGCCTAGCGCCATTTACTCACAACTATGCCCTCTTGCATGGCGCCAAAACTAGAGGATAAGATCTACTCACTCCGTTCATAAAAGGATGTCTCAATCTAGATCAAATTTGCATATATCTAGACATGATTTAGTGTGTAGATACATGCAAATTTGAGTTAGGTTGAGACATCCTTTTGTGAACGGAGGGAGTACATAAAATTAATCGTTTTGGTCATTTCACCTACTTATTTTTTCCCGTTTTATAATTATACATTCATTCGCTTAACTTGTTTTTTGTAGGCATACATGTCCTCTCCTGTCACATCACGCCGTTGTACCAGGGTGGGTCTGAGGATCAGTTAAATTGTGGAAGGTGATGGCGGCCAACTCACCTAATACTTTGTATCTTGCTATCCAACAGTATCATGCAGCAGTAGGAAATGGCAAATTGAGCAGCATGAGTTGGACATCAGCACAGATTTAATCGACATGTTAACGTTGCAACAGCTAGAATTAATATTGAGGATCAGCTACGTTGCAACAGCTAGAAGATCGACATCAGTTTGGAATGAGAGGTTGATTTACTTTAAGGAAACGATTTAATATTGCGTACGTAGCTGGACAATCATCATTGCCCGGGTCCTTTTTTTCCCGGGTCCTGAAAGTATTGCACTTGTTGGCGGTAGATAATTAAAGTAAACCGTTTTTTGTTGCTATATTCAGTATGCCATTATAATGCCCAACACTGGGACGAGTCAATTATTCCGCTAAATATGTACTGCTGCTATAAACATCTAGGTAGGTACATATATGCTATATCTGGTATCCGATCCCATGTTCACTAGACAAAACGTAATCTTATCTTCCAATATATTTTCATTCTCTAGTTCTTCATGAGCCACTGTAGAACATTTTTACTTGGCATGAGTAAAAACAGGGATCACCACTACTAGCTACGGAGTAGCTCCTAGCTATTTACCTCTTTTACGTGATTATTTTTTCTGTTCTACTGCTAGCTTTCACACAATATTTCATGGCAACAAGAATTTTTTCACATAGTCTCCCCGTCTTCGTTGGAAACGGGGCTGCCGGATACAAACCTCTTTTCTAGTTGAGGAAATTAAAGAATAACTTAGTGAAAAATGAGACCATATAACAATACGAAGATCAACATCAACAGAACATAGCAAGGATCACATCCATGAAAGGATGAAGAAACCTTTACTCCAAGACAGTCCAAGTTATGCATGCCACACAGTACTACTAGTCTACTAGTAACATAAGCTGATGGCCATGGATACATACCGTGCTCTTTTCTCCATTTCTCGTAGAAGGGCAGCACGGCAGGCCGATAGTCGTGGACGATGCCGGCGCCACCGCCGCCGCCTCGGCGCACAGACTTGGCGGCCGCGACCGCTTCCCTCATGTCGGCGAGGTTGCCGTAAGGGAAGGACGGGCGAGGCCCGCCGATGCCCTGCCTCCTGAACCCCGCAAGAAGCCGTTGCGGCACCGCCCAAACGGTGTAGTAGAGGTAGAGCGCGAGGCAGCACGCCCCCACGCAGCACAGGCTCAGAAATACCTTCATCACCATAGCCACCTCCATGATTAACTCTCTCTCTCTCTCTCTAAGTTCTCTCTCTATTTTCTCTCCCTATATAGCAACAACTTAATCTCTGCACTTCTCTCTATGTGAGTGGCAGAGCCTGTGTGTTTGCTGGTGAAGAGGTTAGCTCTAGCTAGGTGGTAGTGTGGTGTTATATGGGAAAATCAAGTGGGGAAAAAGGTGGTAGAGTCCAAATGCCGACTTTAGAATAGAACGGCTCCCCAAAAAACGAAGTTCAGAAGGGACGTCGCACTCACATGTGTATGCAGTGAGTGCGTGGGTCCGCCCCGTCAGGGGTAAAATGCAAGGTGTGGTGCATGTCTATCCGGTGTATTCTTTTCTTTTACCTTCGTTGGCGATCCATCTTTGATCATTGACGATGAATCAAAAGGTTCTCGTTCAGGCAGGCATGCGAATATGCGATCTACTACATCTGATGAACAGTTAGAGCTAGCTAGCTAGGAGACATCAGCTCTCAATCTATTATGGAGTAGCTCCGAGATCAGTCTCATTCGACCTTATCCAGCAAAGTCGGCCACAAAATTCTGATGCGTGACGCCACTCACCTCTCGATGGAACGGTGGACTTGAGCGCACGACACTGCCTAGGAATGCTCACGTACATATGTTTAGGGGCACATTTTTTCATGGATACACCAAGTGATGTAAAATATAATACTCCCTCCATCCAAAATAAATAAGTGTATTACATTTGTCTAAATATGAATATATTTATACATGCAACACGTCTAGATACATCTATATTTGGACAAATCACAAACACTTATTTTGGGACGGAGAGAGTAGTAATATATTAAAAAAGATGTATGATGAGAGCATCTCCATCAGCACATCCAGAAATATGTCCGGCACACCCTCAAAATGTGTCTGGTTTTGGGTGTAGCACACATGTCCGACACAATGGGGAGTGGTGCCCTCAGCGGCACCGCCCAACCGGACGACCCTATCAATTTCTTGCTCATTTTATCAATATGTTCATATTTGTCTATAAACCACAAAAAATGATTGCATAGTCCCACAATAGTTTAAACATAGATAAAATATAGTTATTACAATAATTTAAGTTCAAATTTAAATTCGGTAAGTTAAAGCAAACAACATGAGCTACTCGAACTACTCGTGTGCTCTGACCGCCCACAAGTACGCTACTAGATCATTTTGTAGTGGATTATGAGTTGCTACATCACGAATTTGTTGATGCATGGCGAGAAAATCAGCAAACTCGGCCAACACGTTGAAATGTGGCTCGACAAGTGGGCCCTGATCAAAAACCTGATCGAACACCATGTTGGATCTCTCTTGCTCTCGATGATTATGTAGTGCATGATAAGACAAGTATTCATGATCTTACCGACCATGATAGAGAAGGGTACATGACAACTGCAAACTTGGCTTGGAGAACACCAAATGTCTGCTACACATCTTTCTGGACACTCTTGTCTCTTTGCAAAGTGAGAGTTTGTCTCACCCACAGGGTTGTGGATTGTCTTTACAAATGTCGACCAATGAGGATAGATGCCATCTGCTATGCAGTACCCATTGTCGTATGGGTGGCCATTGATCATATAGTTTCACTCCGACAGTGCACCTATGGATACTTCGTTTTTTTTGCGGTTAAAAGAGGATTTCATTAAACAAGCAGGGTTTACAAGATGCTCACGTTCGAGTTCCTGTTGTATTTCAGGACCTGAACCGAGCCATACATGAGTTTGGGGCTCTGCTCTCGCAAAGGATGCGAGGCAGTGACTAACCCTAACTTGTGGACGATCCACTTTTACAAACTTACAAATGCGAACTAAACTAGACAACCTTTTAATTTCCGAGACTAGGTGCAAAAGAGGGGAACGGTCTAGAGAGGAGTCTGAAATCGCCTGTACCAATTGAAGGCTATCTGTATCAGTAACAATTGGGAGCTGGCTGTGTAGTAGGGCAAGCTCTAGCCTTTCAAGGCAAGCACGAACTTCAGCTTCCAGGGCACTAGCACACGTTAAAGCACGGTAGGCAGAGAAAATGATCTGCCCATGCTCATCTCGCAAAATCATACCGGTGCCCGCCGAACCATCCTTTGGTTGAAAGGATCCATCAACCATTAGTTTGACCCAGTTCGGAGCAGGGGGACACCAAGGTTTATCTAGTGGTTTGTTCCGGCAAGCGTGTGTTGTATCCACAATAGGAGTCAATGTTGTTGCAGCTTTTCCTTTCAGGATAGCCTCTGAAGGCACATCTTTACTGTTTCTCAAAGTCAAGTAACTGCAAGGAAAGCGCGTCGATCCGTCGATGCTCGGAAGGGGTTTAGCATGAGTAACTTCATTCCTCGCATGCCATGCTCGCCATGCAACCATAAGGGTGTTATCGATCAGATGTTCCGGTAGTTGGTTGAGGACGGTGGTGAACCATGTCGATCTCTCCACCTGAAGGTCCGGAATTGTGGGGAGGTGCCAAATTCTCCTCATTGCTGACCAGAGATGATGAGCATGGTCAAACGTGGCCAAGGCATGAGCAGTATCTCCCTCTCCCCGTCCACAAATGATGAGCATGGTCACCTATGGAGACTTCGTTAACCTCAAAATATGTCGGATCACTCTTTTGGGGGTGCTCATAGGGGTAGAATCGTGTGTGTGGGCGTTCATATGGACGAGTTCACGAGAACTGAGCTCTATCTCAGCGGCAAGAGTTCAAGTTGTTAAACCCGCCCACTCGCATTCGAGTCCCGCGCTACGCGGATTCCACTGGGGTTTTATCCGTTTTAATTCGTGGAGAGTCTCATCCTATCTAACAATAGACGACTAAAGGAGGGACTCTTCCCCCTTTAGCCAGCGTTTGTATGGATGAGCTCACGCGTGTGTTTGTGAGTATCTGCGTTTGTCCTGTGTTTTCTCATTTTTGTTTGTGTGAAATAAAGGATTGATCACATGTGTCGTTTAATTTCAACGAGCATCCGTGCATTCACGTCGATATGTGTATATGGTATCCGTGTAATAATCGTTGAAAAAGGCAGTAACATATTCAATTGCTTAATTAACTCGAGTTGGGTTTGCAAAACCATCACTGTTCTCCCATGCAATGAGTGCAAAAAGGAGCAGCCCATATTTTTCTTGTTCGAGCACACCAAAAAGGTATGGACGTTAGTCAAAGAGATGAGCTGTGCGGCCCACACAGATATATACTGACAGCATGTTAGATTCGATCTTCTCTACGATCTCATGAAAATAGAATTTTTTTTGGAGAACTGCATGAGCACGGGGAGAAATAAAACATTCACAATCATAGGGACATGTTATTTTATTTGGGCCAGTCGTTTTGCCAACTTTATCGATCGGCAGCACGTAAATAGATCCACTGAAGATATCTGGTCGGCACCTTGTGTTCGAAACGGAGTAGGTGCCGGTCAAATACCGTATCCTCGTGGCACCATGCGAACGTAACGATATGGGACGATTCGGTACTGATCATGCAGTCTGAATTAAGATGCAAAAAATGGGATTCAGCCATGGAGACATGGAGTACTGGTCTCATTACTCATTAGTAAGAGTTGATATCATGGTTTCAGGCTGGGAATGGGGCAAGTCCCGCACCGAATCGACCCTGCACCACATGTAGCTAATCTTATTTTCCTTCCAGGTTACGTGAGGGGACTGGAAGGTTTTTAATGAGACGGTTTGCTAATTTTAATAAAGTGGTGATGAATTTCAAAAAAAAAAAAAACACCAGGCCAAACCAACTGATTATTCTGTAAAGCCGCACTGCCCGCCCCGCACAAATTTTCCACCCGCGCCACACCGCTCCACAATTTTGATTTGGGTATGAACCCGTGGATCCAACCCGTTGTTCCTGGGGCTACTGGCTGCAAGCGTATACTGCGTACTTCCCTTCAAGCCTAAGAAGGCCACGGGGACGAGCAGAAAAACAAGAAGGAGAATCGGGACTGGCGACCTGTGCTGTACATCGCTGCCGTCGCACACCGTCCTCGCGCGCCCGCGCCCATGGCCGTGCCCCGTCCTCGCCGCCCACGGCCGTCCGCGTGCCACGCTTGCTGCGCTGCTGCTCGTCGAGCACGCCCACGGTGAGAAGCACATCATGGAGCACGAACTGGACGCGCACAGCCTGGACAAGGACCGGCGTGCAAGTGCGCGAGACGGGCGGCAGAAGCGGCACCGGGACGTCGACGCGGCCGACATGACAGAACGCGACGTGCGCCCAGTTCATGCCGCGGCCAGCGTGCTCCATCGTTTTCGCGGTCAACGTCCATGCCGTCCTCTGAGACCTTGTCTAGGAGGTTTGCCACGCTCCTCTTACCATCCATGTCGAAAGAATTGTCCCAATACATCCCAGTCCATGGAATCGTGGCACCATGCGAACGTAACGATATGGGACGATCCGGTACTAATCATGCAGTCTGAATTCAGTTGCAAAAATGGGATTCAGCCATGGAGTACTGGTCTATGTTCATTAGTAAGAGTTGATATTTGATAAATCTAAAAAAAAAAGAGTTGATACTTGATAGCATGGCTATTTACATGGAAGCATTGCAGGAAGTTTATACTTACATGGTCGCCAAACGTATTCTCCTTATGGAATCCCGAATTCTGCATCCCAACGTGTAACATAATAGAGCACACGTCTAAGGCCAAGTGGAGCGGTTTGGAGGACGGGCTCCATGCCTCCATGTAGCCTGTTATTTCAAAAAAAAAAACAGAAGAAAAAAATCCTAAATGTAGACGATGACTATTTCTACCAGTGTGCAAAACATTAGTGCGCAATATTTTGTATTTTGGGCTATGTAAAAGGACAAAATTCTTGATCTATGATAGTGAATAGTATAAATTCGAACATTTCAGATTTGTCAGAATTTCTCCTTTTGTGTAGACTGAAATACATACTATTTTGGGTTGAAAATTTGCAAAATCGTAAAATACACCATTGTCAACATTTAAATTTTTTTCGTAATTTTTTGAAACATTAAAATGTTGATTTTAAAAAATCAAAAATATGGCTACATGGAGATTCTTTTTTTTGTCCTTAAGTTCTTATATAATGCAGATGTTCTCTCTGACCCAGTAAAATAAAATTCACGGCGTTGCGATGACAGTCTCATAGATTTTCTATGTCTTTTAGATTAATTCTTACAGGTTTACCGTCTTTGATGATAAATGCTTTAGCATTGACATCATACATGTTTGCCAACCATCGGCACATGTGACGCATGATTTGGACTTGCTATATCTGCAGTAGGTGCCTCAGATCAGCAACGCTACGATGAACACACGCCGATCGGGTGTCAGTGCTCTGATTTATTTATAATATACCTGTTGTAAGCAGGCTTACTACCCTGCATATTAGAGAAGAAATTTGTTAGCAAAAACCCTAGCTAGATTGCAGGGCAGACTTAGTTTTTGTACTTGTTTGTTATCTTAAACATTACCATTGTGATGCATTACAAAATATTCTACTGAAGATAGGCCTAGTACCTATAACAAGAACATTCTTTGGTGGTTTTCCTATCTTCACTAGAATGTTCTGTAATGCACCACAATGGTTCGGTTTAAGATAACAAATAAACAAAAAGTAAGTAAAGCCTGCAATTTAGCTATGGTTTAGCTAACACATTTGAAAGGATAGGTATGACCACCTAGAGAGGGGGGGGGGGGGGGGGGGGGGGAGGTGAATAGGTGCTACTCAATTTTTAGCTCTTTTTCGAATTTAGGCTTGACACAAAGATAAATTCGCTAGATATGCTACTACGGTGAATTTACATATATGACAAGTTAACAATAGACTAAGCAAGATACAAGAGAGAGCTAACGAGTAAGGAATAACCGAACGGGAAGCACGCGGAGACAATGATGTATTCCCGAGTTCCTCCTTTTTGGGGGAGTACGTCTCGTTGGAAGGGTGTGAGTTTCAAACTCAAACGACACAAATGGCCTCACCCTATTCTCCGATGAACCTTGCCCAAAAAACTTGGTTCACCTTCCACTATCGAAATCCTTCAAGGCAGAATCCGGAGCCCTTACAACAAACTTGAGGCTCAACCCACAAAAAGATTGGGGGCTCCCAAGCACCACAACACCTGCTACACAAAAGTAACAAGCAAGTAAGTACAACAAGATGCCTAGATTTTCCTAGTGGAAACCCTAGGCTCGAATCCCTCAAGTGAATGAGGGGGGAAATGAAGAACGCTTTGGTGAAGTAGTAGATCTGGGGCTTCTCTTTCAATCCTCCAAACATCAACGAGTTTGGGTAGAGGGATTGGGAGATCTAGTGATTCTTGAGCTTGCAATAATGGTGGACTTCAATTTGGGGCGAGCTTGCTGGCTGGAGGTAGGTGGAGGGGTATTTATACCCCTCCCAAAATTGTAGCCGTTGTAGTCCACTTAGACCGGAGACTCCGGTCTAGGAGGGCCGGAAATTCCGGCCTGGGCGGAGACTCCGAACCCGAGGGGGGCGGAGACCCCGGCTCCAACCAGAGACTCCGGGGTCACTCCGGACCAACTCCGGGCCCATGTCAGAGAGTGCCGTCTTGTTGCGCGCTTCGCACCAAAACCTGATGGACCGGAGACTCCGGCCCCTGAGCACCCTAAGGACGGAGACTCTGGCCTAGCCAGACATGTTGCAATCTCCTTTTTCCTTGACAATTGTTTCGATGCAAATATAAATATTTCTTTTAATTCCTGCACCACTTAACACCATATTAGTTATTTCCTAGTGTTGTTGCCTAACACACAAAACACGTGGGGGACATAAAATATGTCCTTTCAATCTCCCCCTTTTTGGTGTTAGATGACAACACTAGGATTTGCAACATAGCACAAAAAAAATATCGACAAGTTCCACAAAGGATTTGAGAAACCCCCCCTACATGTGTGCATATAAGTAGTTTGCATTGGAATACAAATGCTCAACATGTAGAAAAAGGGGCAACTCACAAGTAAAATTGGAACAAGATAAATTTGCATAAACACGAGACATATCATGAGAAAAGGGTTGAGATAAAAGGAACCATACCTTATGCATAATAATGTAGAAAATAGACCAATGCATAATAATACATCATAATAAATGATATCATCTCAACCATAGGTAATATAACATTAAATGGACACAAGCGCAAAGAAATGATAAAGGCACAAGCTTGTGTCCGACCCATGCTAATCCCACAGTGAGAGAGCCTAATAGAACTTCTCCACCTTTGGCATCGAAACGCCAAAAAGGGAAAAGAGCGATGCTAACGTTCCCAAGGAGATCACTCATCCTCTTCATCTTCGTCGGCATCATCACCACTTGCTTCTTGGGTCTCCTCCTCATTGTACTCTTCATTGTCATCATCATCCTCATCATCATCTTCATCATCATCCTCTTCATAGCGCATAGGAGTCTTGTCGGTGTTGCGACAAGAAGAGGGCATGGAGGTAACATCTTCATAGTCACCCAAGGAAATTCGTCCGCCTTCCATTCCTCAATAGGAATAGTATCGGACTCCGGTGATGTGGGGGTACCTTGGGGGCGAGGAGGGGTCTTACCACCATTGTTGAGTTTGCGCAACTCTTTGAACATATTGTGTTGGTTGGAGAGGATGTGCTTCCTCTCAACATAGCCCTCATAATTTTCCTTGTGGATGGCAATCCCCATACAAAGCTTTGCCTTTTGCCACCAAGTGAGATGCTTAACTTCATTGTTGACCCTCTCTTTGCCACCACTATTCCATGAGGGTGGAGTGGCATTCTTCCTTCTTGCCCTTGGAGCTTCTTCCACCTCTATCTCTTGATAAGTGGCTTGGGAAGTGGTATGAATAGCTAGCACTTGGAGGCTTCCAAACATGTGTTGCTTGAAGCGAGATTCATCGAGTTAGGGAATCTTTTTGAGGATAAGCTTCATGATATTGGGAGCATACATATGATTCTTCTTCTCATGAATAGCAATGTTGATCTCACACTTGATATAATCCATCACATCAATCTCATACCCATGATAGTTTGGCCCGGCAAGGTATGTCCTATGAGCATGATGCATGAGGTTGACAAGAGCTCCACGGATAGCATCCGTATTTCCCGCTTGGGGTGCAATGCTCCAACGAAACATGCGAATCAAGATGTTGTAGATGGGCTTGAGTCCTCGGGTGGTAGCAATGGCACCCTTTTTAGCACAAAGAGGGGCAAGCAACTTTTTATCATAATCCACCCCTTCAACATGCATCCTTCGACCAACGGAAATGGAAGCCCCTTTGAACTCATAACCCAAAATCTGCCCAAACTCTTCAAAAGTTGCATCACATTTGAGAGGGCCTGATGACCCACAAGTATAGGGGATCGCAACAGTCTTCGAGGGAAGTAAAACCCAAATTTATTGATTCGACACAAGGGGAGACAAAGAATACTTATAAGCCTTAACAACTGAGTTGTCAATTCAGCTGCACCTGGAAAAGCACTAGTAACAGGGGTGATGTGAAAGCAGCAGTAATATGAGAGCAATAGTAACAGTAACACAGCAGCAGTAACACGGAGGCAATGACACCAGAAAATAGTTGATACTACTTCTAATGACATATAGGACCGGAGAGCAATGATGATGACAAATGGACCGGGGTTCCCAGCTATCTACACTAGTGGTAACTTCTCCAAACAAATAACAGGTGTTGGGTGAACAAATTACAGTTGGGCAATTGATAATTGTGAGGGCATGACAATGCATGCTTATGATAAGATAAAGTTTACTGTAGTATTTAATTGGGCATTACGACAAGGTACACAGACCGCTATCCAGCATGCATCTGTGCCTAAATAATCCACCTTCCGGTTAGTATCCGCACCCCTTCCAGTATTAAGTTGCAAACAACAGATTATTGCATTAAGTATCGTGCATAATGTAAACAACACATTCATCCTTAGACAAAGCATTGCTGTTTTACCCCTAGTGGCAACAACACATCTACAACCTTAGAACTTGCTGTCACTATCCCAGGTTAAATAGAGGTTGAACCCAACTATCTAGCATAAATACTCCCTCTTGGAGATACAAGCAACTACTTGATCAGGGTAACCACAAGTACCGGAGAGCATGCAAGATCTTAAATAAACAATAGTATGATAATATGATGAACAATCTGATCATAATGTAACAATTCATCGGATCCCAACAAACACAACACCAATTACATCATATGGATCTCAATCATGTAAGGCAGCTCATGAGATCATTGTATTGAAGTACATGGGAGAGAGTGTACCAACTAGCTACAGCCAAGAACCCGTAGTCCATGGGGGAACTACTCACAAACCATCATGGAGTCGAAGTGGAGGCGGTGGAGTCGATGCAGATGGCTCCGGGGGTCAATCCCCGTCCCGGCAGGGTGCCAGAACAGGAACTTCTGACCCCCGAAACGAGGTCTTGCGATGGCGACGGCGCTGCGGAAGTCTTTCTGGAGTATTAGATGTATATTTAGGGTTTTCGCGTCGGGGTGACTAAATAGGCGAAGGGGCAACGTCGGTGGAGTCCCGAGTGGGCCAAACCACCTGCTCGCGCCGCCCCCCTTCTGGCCGCGCCTAGAGGTGGTTTGGAGGCCGTGGGCCTCCCCCTGGCTTGCCCTTCTGGCTCCGTGTGTCCCTCGGAAAAATAGGAGGTTTGGCTTTTGTTTCATCGAATTCCGAGAATATTGCCCGAACAGCTTTTCTGGAACCAAAAACAGCAGAAAACAGGAACTGGCACTGTGGCATCTTGTTAATAGGTTAGTCCCAGAAAATGTATAATAATGATATATAATGCATATAAAACATGTGACAATGATACATAAAACAAGCATGAAACATCAGAAATTATAGATACGTTGGAGACGTATCAGGGCCCGTCATCCAAGTCATTTTGGTGTTCTTCTCCAGTCCTAGCACAAGAGTGGCAAAGAATTGTTTGACCATCTCAATATCATAGTTTGGTTGGGTGGACATGAGCTTCTCAAGGCCTAGCTTTCTAGCAACCCAAATTGCCTCCACAAAGTATTCCTTCTTGGCCAACACTTCAAAGTTCAACGGCTTTTGAGGGAACACAAGGGCTTTTGGGTCCAAGTTGGCATAGATTTCCTTCATGATGAGCTCTTGCTCCTTCCTCCAAAAGTGACCATCAGTTGTGTTGTTGGGTATATCATAGAACCTCTGCATCCTCATGGTTCTAAAATCCTCCTTGTTCAAGTCCTTCACGGTGGTCATGTTGTCAAACTTGGCCTTCTTGGCCCTTTCTTCTCAAAGGAGGGCAGCCTCTTGCCTAACCCTTCGTACATCAGACTCCTTTTGCTGCTTTGTAACACCACGCTGCACATATCGGTCGTTCTCTTCATCATAATCCAAATAGTCTCTTCCCGACCTCTTTGGTGCTTTGGGTTTGGATGATGATGTTCCCAAATAATACCTCTTGTTATGTGTGAATAAAGAGTAGATAGGTAGCAAGGAGGTGAGCATACATGTCCATGGAAGCCAAAAGAAGAAACTAAGTTAGAACAATTTTCCAGAAATTTGATCTAGACCGGAGTCTCTGGTCTCAGGGGGCGGAGTATCCCGCCACACCGGAGTCTCCGGTCATGGAGACCGGAGTCTCCGACCCTGGGACTGGAGATCCCGATCTAGGTCAAATGTGAGGGAAATTTGTCGCAACTAGTTTCTAGAGATTGCATTTACCAGCTCAAAGGTTCTACACCAAGAAAAACTAAGGAAACTACTCTCCAAAGCACATCTAGGTTGAAACCCTAGAGAAAGAGAGAAGTTTACCATTGTCCTTCATGGTGGAGGTCCAACGGAGGGGAGGAAGTTCCCCGGCGGTGGAGAAGTGGAGGAGTGAAAGGACATGCGTCTCCTAATCTAGTTTTGTGTGTTTGTTAACAACATAAGTGATGGTCTTACCGTGTGCTAAAGTACTACAGGTACAATTGACGAAAAGCACATGGCCATGATTGACCCCTCAAAAAGGAGAAAAAGATCGAAGTCGGTGGCCCGATGATTTAATTTATTGAGTCGTAGGGTAACCGTACTATCAAGAGGGGTTACTCTATGGAAAGCTTGGGGAAATCGTTAATCATGCTCACAAACCATATTTGCACCCCACAGCCTTCCTACAACCTTGGTGCAATTTGTCGGAAATAGATTTGCTGAAAAACAAGCCAAACTGGACGAAATCCGGATGGTCCGGATTTGGTCCGGAATTCCGACCCACTCGGAAAATTCTGGATGGATTCCGAGCTGAGTTTTCGGTACTGCACTCCGTCCGGATTCGAGTTGGTTTTCATCCAGATTATTCCGAATCAACCGGAATTCCGAACCAATTCCGGATTGCACGAATCTGTGCAATAAACGGCTAGTTTTTTGGTGGACCTATTTAAGTCGCCTCTTCTCCTCCAAGAGAGGCACCACCAGAAATATCTTGCCCACCATTGTTGAAAGCTTGAAACTCCTAGATTTCTCTCCCTACCCACTCAAACACCTTGTCCTTCTAGGACTTGGGAGAGTTGACCTAGATCTACACTTCCACCAAAGCGATTTGATTTCCCCATCCATTCCTTTGAGGAACTTGTTACTCTTGGGTTCTTTGGAACCCTATACGGTCGTTGGTCGTTCTTGTGGCTTTGGGAGCCGCGGGGACTAGCCGGGAGCCTCCAATTGAGTTGTGGAGTCGTGCCCCGGCCTTGTGATTCTTGTGGCTTTGGGAGCCGTGGGAATTTGGTGAGAGCCTCCAATTCGGTTGTGGAGTGTGCCTCATCCTTGTAAAGGTTTGTTGCCGACCTCGAGGGCATCATATAGTGACTCGTGGAACTCCTCATTGGAGGATAACACGAGGGAGATACGGTGTGCCATATCAAGGCTATTCGGGGCTCACTTGTGACCCCGCACCGCTCCAACGAAGACGTAGCTTCCATTGGGAAGTGAACTTCGGGAATCATCTCCGCGTCACCGTGTGGTTATCTCTTAACCTTCCTTTACTTGTATTGCTAGCTTATCTTGTTTAGAATATCTTGCTAGCTTGTTTATTGCTCATCATATAGGATTGTTCACCTAGTTGCATATCTAGAGAACTTATATTTGAGCAATTCCCAATTTGATTAAAAGAAAAAGAAAATTTGTAGTTGCCTATTCACCCCCCTCTAGTCAACCTACTCGATCCTTTCAATTGGTATCAGAGCAAGGTCTCTTTATTAAGGGCTTAACAGCCTAAAGAGGAGGATGACTAGCGAGGAGGAGTTAAAACTTGCTAAGGAACAACAAGAGAAAAATGATCAAGAACAACTTGAGAAAGAACTAAGTGAAGCGGGGATAACCCTACCCGATGATAATGCCCCGGTCACCATGAATGCCATGATTAAACTCTTTGGGTTCATGAAAGGCAAAATGGTGGACGAGGTGTATACTCGGGTCATTAATAATCAAAATGCCTCCCCATCAACCGGTGCCCTATCGTTGAGGTCTTGGTTGATAAGGATAACAAAGAGCAACCTAAAACTAGTGAGAAGCCCCCTCATAACTTTGCTCCACCTACTTCATATCTCACTCAAGTTCCACCCACCCAACCTCATATAACCAACCTAAGTAGGCCACCTCCTAAGCTTGATAATACTCGTTATTTCACTTGGAAGAAATCTATGGAGTCTTATTTTCGCAGCTCATCGGTGCATCTTTGGAGGGTGGTACTAAATGGTTACAACCCGGTTGATCCCACCAACTTGACAAGGCAAGAAGAGATTGATGAACAACTTGATGCAAACGCCAAATACATCCTTGAGAGTGCCATGACCGCCAATGATGAAGATCAAGTGCGAAATCTCAAAACCACCAAGGAGGCTTGGGATTTTCTCTCATCGGTATATGAAGGAAATGAGGGCATTCAACGCTCCAACGACGCCATCCTTCAACATCAAGTGGACAACTTCATCATGCTAGAAGAAGAGACACCATCGGATCTCTTCCGAAGACTCACCAAGCTTGTGTGACATGTAGGGAAAATGGAAAGAAGGATATGGATGATGAATGGGTCAAAGCCAAGTTCCTCAAGACCATTGTTCCATACAATGAAAATATGGTGATGAATCTTCATGCGAGAGCGGACTACAAAACAATGTCTCCCAATGACATATTGGCACAATTCGTCACCTATGATACCTTGAAGGCCACTTCCAAGTCTTCCATCAACCAAATCGTGGCACGAAGAATCTTGCCTTGAAGGCCATGTGGAGAACATCCAAGATATGAAGAAGGCACGGTTGTTGATCGTGAAGAAGATTTGTGGGTGAGCTCAATGAGGTCTTGCTCTTGCCGCCACCAAGTTTTGGAACAAGAAGAATTTCAAGAGCAACCTCCCCACCAATGAAAAGAATGTGCTTCAATTGTGGAAAGGACAATCACCTTGTGAAGGATTGCCCTTATGAGAGAAGGGAGGATCATGGTGGTCAACTCATTCTAAAGAAGAACAAATACCACCCCAAGCCTACCTTCATCAAGAGATCACCTCAAAAGGCTCTTGTGGCATCTCACAAGAGGAGTACGAGTCCGGTGGCGAGGAGGATAATGATCAAGTGAAGAAGTAGGAATGGCGGCTCTTGCAATGGGCAAGCTTCCTCCTTCATTGGCACCCCTCTTCTCGCCCCGAACGACAACAAGATCTCCAAGCCTATGTGCCTTATGGCCAAGGAAACAAAGGTGATTTCCCCACCTAAAAGTATTATCTCCTCTAACCCATCTCTATTGGATTGTGTTGAGGATGTAGGGAAAAATGAGGGTGAGGACAAGATTACCCTCTTTGTGAACAAACTCCAAGGTCCAACCAAGAAAATGGTTGAGGCTCTCTTGTATCAATATGGAGAAGCCAAGAACCTCTTGAGGAAAAGGAGGTTAGGATTTGTGAGCTCGAAGGGCATGCATGTGATCATGCCGATAAAATTGGTGACTAGAAGATCAACTTGTTGAGGAACAATTGTTCCGGAGCAACTTGAGGAGACAAGCCAAGGATATCCAAGGCAAAAGAAACCGTGAAACCTCTATTCAAGTTGCTAATGATCTAAAAGTTAAAAATGATGAGCTTGTAGAGAGTCATAACAAACTCTTTGAGAGTTTTGAGCAACTTAGGGAAACCCACAAGGTGACCTCAAGTGAGCTCACCAAGCTCAAGGAGTCATATGCTAAATTACAAGCTCAATACATCTATGCTAGCTTCACCACATCTCATAATGATAAAGATGCAAATGCTTGTACCTCTAACCCTTTGTGTGTGAAGGCATCTCTTATTGAGGAGAACACTAGGTTGAAGGCCCAACTTGAGAAGGGTCTAGCCACTTGCATCCAAGGGGAGAAGAACCTCAATGATCTTTTGAGCAATCAAAAGGGAGTGGTTGGCAAGGAAGGACTTGGGTTTACACCTAAGTCCAAGAAGGTCAACAAGAAGAAGAAGAAGCCTACTTCCCCTTCCAAAGATATTGTTTTTGTGAAGGAGGGGGAGTTGGCAAGACAAATGTCAACCCATTTGATGGTGATGCCACTAGGGGCAATGCCACTCACAATGACTTTGCGGGAAAATATAACCCTTCATATGTTCTTATGAAATCTAGAAATGGTTGTGTTTTTGCTAAATATGTTGGCACTTCATATGGAGATGATTATCACTATGCTATTTGGGTTCCAAAGACCCTTGTGACTAACAAAAGAGGACCCATTCCAAAATGGGTACCTAAATCAAAGACTTGATTTCTTGTAGGACTTTTCTTCCGGTGGATCTTCATGGCTCATTGATAGTGGGTGTTCATCTCACATGACCGGAAGCAAAGAATTAGTAAAGGGCTTATTGAAACAATTACTCACATTCTCTCATGTCACCGTTGGGAACAATGCAAGACTTAAGGTATTGGGATATGGCAAGGTAGTGATCACTCCGGAGTTATCCATTGAGAAGGTCCTCCTTGTTGAATCCCTTTCATATAATTTACTTTCCGTTGGTCAATTATGCAATGCCGGTTACACCGTTATCTTTAATAAATACCACGTGACCATCCTTTTCACACAATCTCTTAAAGTAGCCTTTGTTGGATTTCGTGAGAACGGTTTGTATGTGGTCGATTTCTCGAAAGAGACCACTCAAATTGCCACGTGTCTAATGGCTAAATCCGACAAGGGATGGCTTTGGCATCGCCGGCTAGGCCATGTCGGTATGAGAAATTTACAAACTCTTGTGAAGGGTGGACACGTGGTAGGACTAACCGATGTTAATTTTTCCAAAGATCGTCCTTGTAGTGCTTGCATAGCCGGAAAGATGCATGAAAAGAATCACCCCAAGAAGACCATTATCTCCACTAAGAGGCCTTTGGAGCTCCTTCATATGGATCTTTTGGGCCTCCCACATATGATAGTCTTGGTGGCAAGAAATATTGTTTGGTGATTGTGGATGATTATTCAAGATATTGTTGGACTTTCTACATCAAGAGAAGAGTGAAACTCAAAAGATATTCATTGACTTTGCAACCCTAGTTCAACGCCAATATGACTCCAAGATTTTGGCAATAAGAAGTGACAATGGTACGGAGTTCAAGAATTACACTATGGATGATTTCCTAAGTGGGGAGGGCATTCAACACCAATATTCCGCTGCATATACTCCCCAACAAAATGGTGTCGCCGAAAGGAAGAACCGCACTCTTATTGATATGGCAAGAACTATGTTGGCCGAATTTCATTCCCCATACAACTTTTGGGCCGAAGCCATCAACACCGCTTGTCACTACTCAAACCGGCTCTTCTTTCGTCCTCTCATGGAAAGACACCATATGAACTCCTCACCGGTAAAAAGCCAAATGTATCTTACTTTCGAGTCTTTGGTTGCAAATGCCATGTTTACATTAAAGGTTGCAAAATTGCTAAATTTGAATCTAGATCTTTTGATGGTATACTTGTTGGATATGCCGCAAACTCTCATGCTTATAGGGTCTACAACATATCCACCGGGTGTGTTGAAGAATCTATGAATGTGGAGTTTGACGAGGATAATGGCTCCCAAGCGGGCATATTGATCATGATGATGTAGGTGATGATGCTCCATCTCAAGCCATAAGAACTATGGGGATTGGAGAACTTATTCCTATTGAAGAACCTATTGTGATACTCAAGAAGAGGAACAAGTTCTACTCAAGTTGAGCCATCCACCTCAACAATTGATCAAGAAACTATCCAAGAACAAGAACATGATCTTCATCCACATGATCAAGAACCCAACTCTAGTGGTGAACAAGAACATCATGAACCCACAACTCCAAGAACTCCACTTAGGGTTGACCATGAACAAGATGAAGGCAATGATGAAGATATTTGTGTTGGTGAAACAATTGGTCAAGCCATGGAACGCCGGTCATCCGGCGTGCATCAAAATTGGATTATCAACAACACTTCAAAGAAAATATCCTTGGGAGTATCCGTAGGGGTGTGTCCACACGCAATCAATTATCTAACTTTTGTGGTCATGTCTCTTGTTTGTCTAGCTTAGAACCTCTCAAGGTATATGATGCTCTTGAAGATATGGATTGGGTTGCGGCTATGCATGAAGAGTTGAACAACTTCGAGCGCAACAAAGTGTGGTCATTAGTTGAAAGACCCAAAGACACATGCCATAATGTCATTGGAACCAAGTGGATATTTAAGAACAAGCAAGACTCACATGGTCAAGTCATCCGCAACAAAGCAAGATTGGTTGCACAAGGCTACACCCAAATCGAAGGAGTCGACTACGGTGAAACCTATGCCCCCGTTGCTAGACTTGAATCCATTCGCTTACTAATTGCTTATGCATCTACTCATAAATTGTTTATATCAAATGGATGTTAAAAGTGCTTTCTTAAATGGTCCACTAAATGAATTGGTGTATGTTAAACAACCTCCGGGTTTCGAAGACCCTAAATTTCCTAACCACGTCTACTTACTACATAAGGCCTTTATGGGCTCAAGCAAGCTCCACGTGCTTGGTATGATCATCTCAAGGAGTTCTTAGTAGACCGTGGCTTTGAAATTGGGGTAATAGATCCCACTCTTTACAAAAAGGTAAATGGAGAGTTTTTCGTATGCCAAATATATGTTGATGATATTATCTTTGGTTCACTAACCGTGAATTTAGTGATCAATTCTCAAGCTAATGACCAAGGAATTTGAGATGTCCATGATGGGAAAATTGAATTATTTTCTTGGCTTTGAAATCCACCAATTTCGAGAAGGAACATTCTTATGTCAAGCCAAGTATATTAAGGACATGCTCAAGAAATTTGACATGAACAATGCCAAGCCATATAAGTTTCCCATGGACTCCAAGGCGGATCTTCACTTAGATCCGGATGGTAAGGAAGTTGATCAAAAGCTTTATCGTTCTATGATTGGATCTTTGCTTTACCTTTGTGCATCTAGACCGGATATTATGTTTAGTGTGGGTATGTGTGCAAGATTCCAATCAAGTCCTAGGGAAAGTCATGAAACCGCGGTTAAAAGGATTCTAAGATACTTGATGGATACTCCTAACTATGGTCTTTGGTACCCCCATGGACAAGCTTTGATCTTGTAGGTTATTCGGATGCGGATTGGGCGGGTTGCAAAATGGATAGAAAATCAACTTCGGGTACTTGCCAATTCCTTGGTAGGTCTCTTGTGAGTTGGTCTTCCAAGAAGCAAAATTGTGTGGCCTCGTCCTCCACCGAAGCCGAATACATTGCCGCCGGAAGTTGTTGTGCACAATTATTATGGATGAGGCAAACTTTAAAGGATTATGGTGTCATTTGTGACAAAGTGCCTCTTTTATGTGACAATGAAAGTGCCATCAAAATTGCTCACAATCCGGTTCTTCATGGGAAGACCAAGCATATTGAGATCCGGTATCATTTTATTCGAGATCATGTTGAGAAGGGTGATATTGCAATCAAGTATGTCAACACCAAGCATCAACTCGCCGATATGTTCACAAAGCCTCTTGGTGAAGCAAGATTCAAGGAGTTGAGAGGAGAACTTAATGTGGTGGACATAAGCAATTGGATTTAGTGGACTTCTTGCATACCTACCCATATTAGACGATATTCATTTGGTTTGGATGTAGGCATAGACATAGGGGGAGTGTAGCTCAATTCATGAGTCAACACTTCCTTATAATGCGCAAATAGACAAATCTTGCATCATAGTCACTTGTGTGACCAAATGTGCTTCAAAGATGAGTTTTGATTTTGAGCCCAAGATATATCTTCGCGGCGTCAAGTCATATATACTCAAACATGGTGGCTACGGCCACTGCCCTCTACTTGAGGAGTTGGATTTCCTCGTGAAATTTGGGTGTTGTTAGACCTTTATCTTTGCTTCCTCAATTTTATCTTGTTATATTCGAATCATGCTTGTTGTAGCTCATCGTGTTCTCGTTCTTCATCCAACAATGTCGGCTCAGTGGAAACCAGGGTACCATGGGCCGGCCTGCCACAGCCCTCGACGCTCTGCGGAGAATTCTGCTAAGGACCAGGCGTTCAGTCCCTCGCGAGGGCTTCTTCACTCTGCTGAGCTTTTCTGTTAAGGACCAGACGCTCAGCCCAACGGGCCTCGTGAGGGACTCTCCCCTCGAGAGGGTCTCTTTTGGCTATAATATCACCAAGTCCTGGCGCACGTCTGCGCCACCCTCGCGAGGCTTCCCTCGCGAGGCATCAAGTACTTCAAAACCTCGGCGAGGCGCCCGGCCCTCGCGGGGTTCCTTCAAGTGGAAGCAAGCTCTGCACCCGCTGCAGGGCGCACATGGTCTCTACGACCGCCGCAGAGTGACGCGCGTGCCTGCACGCGATGACGACGACGCCGCAGTTGCCATTCTCGTGTATAAAGCAGTCAACAAAGCTGGGGCAAGCAAAGCGGACTCCCAGTATTGCCACTTTGGTGATAAGGGGACCGGCGCCCGCTACGCTCCAAGCCGACGTCACCGTGGGGCGTGTCACGGACCTCTGCGGCGCCAGCCCATCGTCCTAGATGGACGGTGGCTTTTCTGCCAAGAAGACGTTGCTCTCTGCCATGGACCGCATCCATGGACAATCCCGACGCCGTGCGCTGTGCTCCACCTTTGCCACCATGTGGTATCCCTTCCCGCCTGATGTTTTCGGGGAAGAGGACCAAGGCAGTATAAAAGGAGGCAGCGTACGACAGAGGAGGGGAGCCCGATTCATCCGATTCATTCCACACTCAATCAGCTACGTAGCAAGGAAGAAGACGGAGCTCCTTCCACCATATTCCACCATAGCCATAGCAGAGCCCTTGGCAAGCTCCTTGTACTGTAACCTCTCCAAGCAGTGCAATACAATATAGCAGGACGTAGGGTCTTTACACCTCGCGGTGGGCCTGAACCTGGGTAGCATCTCGTGTTCACTCTCTGTCGTGATGTTCCTCACCGAGCTCGACGAGCACCGTCGCCGAGGTTGTTGAGGATTTGTTTGACATTGTATTCAGCCCCTTACTCGATTTCTGGCATTAGAGAGACACCCCTAGTTCCTTGGGACTAGTCTCCGACATCTGGCGCGCCAGGTAGGGGGCTGAGGCGCGTCTTCAACCTCTCCGAGGCATGGCTGACACGCGAGCAGAGCGTCTCGCGCGAAGGACGTCTGGCAGAGCCACGACCGAGCCTGCCACCAACAACAACCCGCGTGGCTGCCCACGCGCCAACCGCGCTTCGGAGCGCAACGCCGAGCCGCGCGTCGAGCACCCTGAGGACGACGGCGGCAACGACAGCGGCAACGACGACGACGGTGAGGGAGCTTCCTCCCAACACCCGTCCAGGCGCGAGAGCGCCTCCACGCAGAGCCGGGTGGCACCCAGTCCAGCCACTGCGCTACTCATGGCGCAGGAGCTACTGCGCTACCGCCCCACGCAGGCGGGCCACGACAACTGGCTCGGGCGCCTCGAGGAGGTCATCAACGCCGCCGCCGTTCCTGCCGCACCTACTCCAACGCCAGCGCCCTCTCGTTCGCTGGTGCGCCACTCCGGACGCGAAGGGAACATAGCGCACGGCGCTCCTCCTCCCCCTCCGCCTCCACCACCACCTCCTCCAGCTGGAGCTCCGGCGGGGAACCACCGCGCCGCGTCGCACACATCCTCGCCGCACGACTGCCAAATCGTGCAGCGAACTCCGGCGGATGCGCGCGTGGAAATCGAGTGCCAGCGGGACCGCCACAACAGCGTCGTCCAGGAGATTTCAGCCGCAGGCCGCGAAAACCGCGGCGCGCTCACTGGCGGCGCTGTGACATATGCCACAGGTTGCACCGCCTTCACCCGCAACTTGCGCCGCGTCGTCTGGCCGGTGAAGTTCAAGCCAGATCTCCCACCGCGCTACGATGGCAGGACCAACCCTCTGGAGTTTCTGCAGCTCTACACCGTCTCCATTCAGGCCACGGGAGGCGACGACAAGGTGATGGCCAACTGGCTCTCCATGGCGCTTAAGGACTCAACGCTCTCATGGCTCGTGAACCTCCCCAAGAACACCATCGACACGTGGGAGGATCTCTGCAAGGTCTTCGTCGCCAACTTCAAGGGCACGTACGAGCGCGCAGTCACCTACAACGACCTTCGCGCGGTGCGCCAGAAGCCTGACGAGACCCTCCGCAGATACATCCAGCGCTTCAGCCAGGTCCGCAACAAGATTCCGAACATCCCGGACTCGCACGTCATCTCTGCCTTCAGAGAGGGCGTCACGAACCGCAGGATGCTTGAGAAGCTCGGCATCCACGACACCCTCACCTCAGTGGTGAAGCTCTTCGACCTGGCGGACAAGTGCGCCAAGGCTGAAGAGGGCCTCCTCTTCGTCAAGAAAGAAACGGAGGAAGAGCCTCCTGAGGGGTCCAGGAGCAGGAGGAAGCCTATCGAGAAGCGCAAGACCACCGCCATCCTCGCGGCAGAGCCTGACACCAAGCAGCCTCGCGAGGCCTCTCCGGCGGCTGATGAGAAGAAAGTGGACAATCGCCCGTTCTGCATCTACCACAACAGGCACAACCACGCGACTGAAGACTGCTGGTAGCTCAAGCAGCTCAGCAAGGAACGCGAGAAGAACCAAGGCCGCGGCGGAGGCCGTGGCGGCCGCGGGGCGGGCGCCACAACTTCCAGCAGAGGGCTCAGGCGAACCCCGCCGGGCAAAACGGCAATCTCCCTGACGAGAACCCTAGGGGCTACCAGGCCCCTCAGGGGGCAATAGCGTGCATCCTCGACGGGTCTCAGGCGCCCAAGTCCAACAACCACTTCAAGCAGTTCTCTCGCGAGGTCAACGCCGCGCTTCCAGGGATTGAGGCATCCCAACCCCTCAAGTGGTCGCAATACAGCATTGCCTTTGACTTCAAGGACCACCCAAGGTCGACCAAGGCTGTCGGCACCATCCCTCTGGTGTGCACTCCCATCATCAACAACATTGCCGTCGCCAAGACGCCATAGATGGGGGTGCAGGCTTGAATGTCATCTCTGTCGAGACCTTCGAACAGCTTCAAGTGCCATACGAGTGGCTGATGCCCTCCAGGCCCTTCACGGGGGTGACAAGTGGCTCCACCACACTGCTGGGGCAGGTGAGGCTCGCGGTCACCTTCGGCACGCCGCAGAACTACCGCACCGAGCAGATCGACTTCGACGTCGCGCACATTGGCCTACCCTACAACGCCATCCTCGGCTACCCCGCCCTCGCGAAGTTCATGGCCGTCACCACCACGCGTACAACATCGTCAAGCTTCCAGGCAGCGGTGGCACCATCTCCATCCACGGTCAAGTCCAGGACGCAATGCGCTCTGTCGAGACCGCCTACAAGGCCGCTGCCGTGGCATTCCCTGCTGACGAGGACATGGAGCCCCTCGAGAGGCCCGCGAAGAAGAAGCGGTTGTTTTGGACACCAGCGGCTCGGGGCTAGCGTCACCATAGGCGCTGGCTTGCCTCCCAAATAGGAAAGCGCGCTCGTCGCCTTCCTCAGGGCAAACTCTGACATGTTCGCGTGGACACCGTCAGAGATGTCCGGAGTACCGAGGGAGGTGATCGAGCACCACTTAGCCGTGTGTCCAAACGCACGCCCCGTGAAGCAGAAAGCGCAGCGCCAGGCGCCAGAGAAGCAAGAGTTCATCATCAAGGAAGTAGAGAAGTTGAAAGAAGCACGCATAATCGAGAAGTTGCGCACCCCACATGGCTCTCCAACACGGTGGTCGTCCCCAAGCACACCGGGGCGGCAGGCTCTGCATCGACTCGACATCAACAAGGCCTGCCCCAAGGACCCGTACCCGATGCCCAGAATAGACCAAATTGTGGACTCCACCGCCGGCTGCGATCTCCTCTGTTTTCTGGATGCCTTCTCAGGCTACCACCAGATCAAGATGGCGAAGGAGGATGAGGAGAAGACAGCATTTCTCACCCCTTGTGGTGTGTATTGCTACTCTGCATGCCTTTCGGCCTGAAGAACGGTGCCACCTTCCAGAGGCTCATGAGGACGGCCTTGGGGCTCAGATGGGGAGAAACGCAGAAGCCTACGTCGACGACATCGTGGTCAAGACTCGCGAAGAGCACACCCTCATGGAGGACCTCGAGGAGACCTTTGCCAACCTGCGCAAGGTAAACATCAAGCTGAACCCCGCCAAGTGCGTCTTCGGGGTACCATCAGGCAAACTCCTCGGGTTCCTAGTGTCCCACCGTGGCATAGAAGCAAATCCCGACAAGATCAAGGCCATAGAAGAAATGCAGCCACCTCGTCGCCTCAAGGACATGCAACGCTTGGCGGGATGCATGGCCAGCCTAGGCCGCTTCATCTCCAAGTTCGGCGAGAGGGCCTGCCATTTTCAAGATCATGAAGAGGTCTGGCACGTTCAAGTGGACACGGAGGCGGACAAAGCATTTGAAGACCTGAAGAAGTACTTGGCTAGCCCACCTGTCATGGTCGCCCCAAGGCCTGGCGAGCATCTGAAGCTGTACTATCAGCCACTCCACAAACAGCAAGCGCGGTCTTGGTGGCAGAAAGGGAAGAGCCAGTCCTCGCCAAGAAGGACACTGCCACGCCAAGCCCAGAGCCTCCCGACAAGGAAGCACCCTCTTCAGGCCCCGAGCCTCAAGTCGAGCCCGCGCAACCAGCAGGCACCCTCGCCGAGGGTTCGCCTCAAGAGAACCTCGACAAGGCCCCTGAGGAGCCCAGCGCTGCACCACCATCGACAACGCTTGTCGAGCATCCCGTCTACTTCGTCAGCACGGTGCTGCGAGATGCTCGCGAGCGGTACACCATGCAGCAAAGCTCCTCCTCGCGCTCCTCATCGCTTCCAGGAAGCTGCGCCACTACTTCCAGGGCCACCCCATCACGGTGGTCACATCATTCCCCTGGAGCAAATCCTGCGCAACCCAAACGCCACTGATCGCGTCGCAGGGTGGAACATCGAGCTACAACCCTTTGGCCTGCGCTTCGACACCACCAGGTCATCAAGGGAAGGGCATTGGCGGACTTCGTCGCCGAATGGACGGACACGCAGCAGGAAGAGCCTCAAGAGGCAGAAACCACGCCATGGAGACACAGTGCCAAACCACTGGACCATGCACTTCGACGGGGCATTCGCATGCCAGAACGCAGGGCTGGCGTCGTCCTGACCTCACCAAAAGGCGACAAGCTCTTCTACGCCGTCCAGCTGTGCTTCACGACTGACAAGGTCTCCAACAACATCGCCGAGTACGAAGGCCTCCTCGCCGGGCTCAGAGCCGCAATCGCCCTCGGCATCAAGCACTTACTCATCAAGGGTGATTCCCAGCTCCTCGTCAACTTCTCCAACAAGAGCTACACGCCTAAGGACGGTCACATGACCGCTTACCTCGAGGAGGTTCGCAAGCTCGAGAAGCACTTCAAGGGGATGGAGCTCAGGCACATCCCGCGAAGGGAGAACCAGGAGGCTGATGACATCGCCAGGCGAGCGTCGCGGAGAGAGGCCCAGCAGGCAGGCGTGTTCGAGGAAAGGCTTACCAGGGCGTCGGTGAAACAGCCAAAAGAAGCAGCCACGTGGACATCGACGAAGAGCTCCCATTAGCACCAACATCTGGAGCACCGAGCTGCGGTCCGCCCTCAGGAGAACGCCTGTTGTTGGCCATGACACATCAAGAGACTGGTTGGATCGACGAGATCAAGGAGTACCTCAGGGACGGAGTCCTCCCTGAGGAGGATGCAGAAGCAGAGAGAATTGCTCGACAGGCCAAGTCATACTGCCTTCACGAGGGAGACCTGTACCGCAAGCGTCCAAATGGAGTTGCATTGAAATGCGCCCCCTGAAGAAGGCCGCCAGCTGATCAAGGACATACACAGTGGAGAATGTGGCCATCATTCATCCTCACGCACCCTCGCGGGGAAGGTCTTCAGGAGTGGATTCTACTGGCCCTCAGTGCTTCAAGACGCAACCACCGTTGTCCAAGCTTGCGAGGCATGCCAATTCCACGCCAAGCAGGTCCACCAGCCTGCACTGGGGCTCCAAACCATCCCGCTCTCCTGGCCCTTCGCGGTCTGGGGGCTGGACATCCTGGGACCGTTCCCACGCTCCAGCGGGGGCTACCGCTACCTCTACGTCGCCATTGACAAGTTCACCAAATGGGCGGAGGTCGAAGCGGTGCGCAGCATACCGGCGAGATCAGCGGTGAAATTCATCAGAGGCCTGGCCTGCCGCTTCGGCGTGCCAAATCGCATCATCACCGACAACGGCTCACAGTTCACCAGTGGCATCTTCAGGGCCTACTGCGAAAGCCTCGGCACCCGGCTCTGCTTCGCCTCGGTGGCTCACCCACGAAGCAATGGGCAAGCTGAGCGAGCAAACGCTGAAGTGCTCAAGGGCCTCAAGACAAGAAGCTTCAACCGCCTCAAGGCCCACGGCAAGAACTGGATTGAAGAACTCCCATCTGTGCTCTGGTCCATCCGCACCACTGCCACGAAGCCCACTGGAGAAACGCCGTTCCCTCGTCTATGGCGCTGAAGCAGTCCTCCCCACCGAGATCAAGCATGGGTCCCCACGGATCCTTGCTTTCAACGAGGACGACCAAGAAGAGCTCCACAACGACGACCTGCTGCTGCTCGATGGACTACGTCGCCGTGCTGCCCTCCGGGCGGCAAAGTACCAGCAAGATCTGCGCCGCTACCACAGCCGCCACATACGCCCGCGCACCCTCGAGACAGGCGATCTCGTCCTGAGGAGGATACTCTCCAGAGAAGGCCTCCACAAGCTCTCGCCCATGTGGGAAGGCCCCTACAGGGTCGCGCACATCGCCAGGCCCGGCGCGGTACGGCTCGAGACGGAAGACGGCACCCCGGTCAAAAACCCGTGGAACATCGAGCATCTACGCAAGTTCTACCCGTGATCACGTCGCGGCAGGCATTTTTTGTCTCAAGAGGGAAGCATGCATCTTCACCTCCCAGCTTCACAAAAGCTTTTCCCTCCACGAGGGCCATCTCCACTGAGCTCTCTCTACAACGCGTCGCCACGGGCCGCGAGAAGCCTCAGCCACTCCATGTGGAACCCCATGCCCAGACATGGCGGACTTTATCTTGGCCACGCCAAGTGTAATGAACAATTTCGGTTCACATGAACCTTTGCGCCTCAGCGCCGTTATGTAATATTGCTGTGGTGAGTTTTTTTCTTACGTTCATTCGCGCTCACATTTTTCCCCATGCGCACCTCGCGAGCGGGGGCTGAGCACGGTGTCTGTGCCTCGGGAGCATCCCAGCAGCATCGCAAAACCCAAAGGATCCGAGCTCTAACTCGTGGTTCTCCGCCCACGACCGTTATCTCACCAAAGAGCTCTGACTCATGGGCCTGCTCCCATGCACGTCACCTCACCAAGGACCTTGGTGCTTACTCTCCTCGTGAGATACACATGAGGAAACCTATGAGCGCGCATGAGTTGTACAACCGTGCATTGCTTGTGGGTATGCCTCTTTGTCCAACGCAGGGAAAGACGCCCTACAAGGCTGCGGAACTCCAAACCAGCCTCAGGCAACCTCGAGAGGGAAAACGCCTCACCAGGGAACACAACACCCTCTACGAGACAAACGTCTCGCAAAGCTAAGTCCAGAACTTACGCCTCATGAGTTTTCTCTCTGCTGGTTTTGTCGCCCCTCGAGCCTCTCTTTTCTCTCTTACGCCTCATGGGCTGCTTGCACGTCAAAGGGGAGCTCCCGAGCATCGTGCCTCGAGAGCTCTTACCTCTCTAAGCCTTACGCACCCCCCGGCCTTGTCGAGCCCTGACTCCGGCATACCGAAGCGGCGGTGCTATTGCGCTGAAAGCAGGGTCCTAACGACGTAGAGCGAAAAAGACATGAGAAGGAGTTAAAAGGCCTCCCGAGGGGCGCTCACACTTGCACATAATAGGTGTCTTTACAACCATTACAAAGTAAAAATAGAAAGTCCTAAGATACAATGGTGCTCCAGGCACATCTCTCCGCAGGAGCAACTCAAGCAGCAGGGCTGTCATCGTCTTCGTTGTCGACAGCTTCGTCGTCCTCCTCCTCAGCGCCTGCCTCGCCATCGCCCTCCTGGGCCGGGTCCTCCTCGACCTCAGTCCTCTTGAAGCGCTGGACATACTTCTCCACGCCGTCCCACACCGAGGATCCAGCTTCGAGGTGAGCCTCTGCTCCAGGGGCTCCGTCACAGTCGTGAAGTCGAAGCTGGGATGGAGATGCGCAAGGTTGGCGAAGATGCGACCGACCGCGACGCCAAGGAGCTCACGGCTCTCAGTGTCGACCAGGTCGTCGAGGCTTGTCACGACCTCCTCAAGGCTGGTGAGGAGCTGCTCGAAGAAGCCGAGATAGGTGGCGACGTCAGCATTCCCCTCGACAGAGAGCGAGGGGGCCTTGGCTCCTAAGCGGTCCGCGACAGCCCGCGCGCGGGCCACCAGAGAGCGGAACATGCATTCTCGCTGGCGCGACAAGACCCGCGCAGCCTGAGCACTCTCCCGGGCCTCCTCGACGAGCTCCACCACAGGCGCCACCTGCTGCTGCATATCGTCATGTCCTGCGTCAAAGAGGCAAGGTCCTGCTCCGCGCGGGCCTGGGCGTCCTTGGCAGCCTGAAGGCGGGAGTCAGACCGCTTCTTCTCCCGCTCGAGCTCCCTGATGCGAGCATTGAGCTCGTCGCGCTTCTTCGTGAAGCGCTCCTCCTGCAGCTTGGCTTCCTCGCGAACTCCTTGGAGCAGTTGTCGCGGAAGAGCTTCTCTTTAGTCGCGGACTCCTCCTTCATCTTCTCCTCCTTCTTGCGGAGGTTCTCGTTGGTCTGCAGGAGGCGCTTCTTGTAGAATTCCTCGTCCTGGGCCACCTTGCCCTCGCGAGACTCCAGGTCTCCCGCTGCGGGCTTGATCTCTCTCGATTTGCTCGACCTGCTCCTCGCGCTTGCGCAGCTCAGACTCACGGAGTCGAGGTCTTCCCCGCGCTGCACAATCACCCTTCGCGAGTGTGCAGGTCCTCGCGGAACTTCTCCAAGTTCTACCGCACGGTCTCTGCCTCCGCGATGATCTTTGCCTCGCGGTCCACGAGCTCTTGATGCTTGGTGGTGACTGCCGCCTCACGCGCCGCAAGCTCCTGGTGCTTGGCCTCGGTCTCCGCCTCGAGGGCCTCACGCTTAGCGCTCAAGAGACCCTCGCGGATCACGCTGGCGCGGGTCTCCTCAGCGAAGCGCAGCGCCTCCTCGCGCCGCGCCTGGGCCGCCTCGTCCCCTCGGCGGCAACGCTCCACGGTCTCCTGGAGGCAAGCCCAGCCCCGCGCGAGCTCGGCATCTTCTTCCGCCTTGGCACGGTCTTCCTCGGCGAGCTGGGCCTCGAGCCCGTCAAGCACCTCCCTCGCCGAATGAAATACGGCATCTCGATGAACCGCAACCGGGCGCCGATCCTGCAGGACCAAGACCCACACATCGCCAGGGGACCCGAGGCACCGGCGCCTGCTGAGGACTCCAAAACGTCGCGCCTTGGGCTCGGAGTGGCCTCGAGGCGCGCCTGGGGGCTCTGGTGAGAGCCTCCCTTTCATCCACGCCGGGGGCTCTCTGGGGGCTCGGAGCGCCCTCGCCACCAGCCCCGGCGTCCTTCTGCCCCTGGGGCACGTCTTCCTCCCCTCCAGGGGCAGGATCGGCCTCCTCCGCCGAGGCCGCTCCCGCCGCAGCTTCAGTGTCCACCACCGGCGCTTCAGGGCTTGCGCTTGGTGGAGGTGGCGGCGCGGTGGCCTCGTCCATCTCAACGTCGGCGCGCACCTCCACTGACGTCGCGGTCTTCACCGCGTCTTCCTCCAACGATGTCGCGGTCTTCGCCGCGTCTTCTTCCGTCGCTTTCTCCTGCCGCGCGGGAGAAGCGCCAGGCCGCGCGACCGGCAGCACCGTCGCCTCAGCCTTCTCCTCCTCGTGGCGCTCATCCGCCTCAGGAGGTGGAGCCGCTGCCTCAGGAGGAGCGGTAGCCTCATGAGGCACCGCTTCAGATGTAGGCACTGCAGACGCTGCTGCAGCACTAGAGCCCTCTCCAACCTTCCGGAGCCTCCGCCGCTTCGGCTCCTCGGGACGCCTGGAGAAGGAAACGCTCAGAAATCCCTCAAGAGGGTCGCACAAGAACACGTTCAAAAAGAAAGGAAGTACGAGACGGAGCACAGGCGGAGCACTGGGCTCCGCGCTCTTCTGGGCCTCGGCAGGCTTGTCTTGGCCCGCCTTAGCACTGGGCTCCGCCTCCTCCCGAGCTCCGGTGTTCCTGTCGTGGATCGCCTTGGAGCGGGGCTCACAGTGGCCTGACGAGGCCTCATTGTCGTGGCTCTCCTTCCCCTCGACGCGCCGTGAGGGGACGACCAAGTACCGGTCGCCACTGCCCGAGGAGATCTCGTGGATCTCAGCGTCAGGCGGCACGCCCCCTGAGGAGCTCGAGTTCCCTGCTGAGGAATTGGGGCCTCCCGAGGCTCCGGCCGCACCTGCGTCAGACTCCGCAGGCGTCTCCATCGTCTCCTCCTCGCCATCAGCTGGCGCCGCCTGCGCCGCTGACTCCGGGTCCTCGCGGGGCCCAACTTGCCCCTCAGGCACCAGACCCCACTGGTCAAACTCTGGCATCGTCTCCACGAATGTGACACGAGGCCCAAGCTCAAACCTGTGGAGCGGAACGGCTTTGTCGGCGGGCTTGGGGATGGATGGAGAGGTGAAGAGGACCTCCATGATGCCGTCCACTTCCGCCTGCGAGAAGAGGGTAGCGCTCAGGCGCATCTTGTCCCTCTGGTTCGTGTACAGCCACATTGGATCTGCATGCTTCTGGAGCGGAGCGAAGTCCCTGGCCACCATCTGCCCAGTGAGGCCAGCCTCGCGAAGATCCGACATGCGCTTCACCACGGGGCCAAGCGCTGCGCCCGTGAGTGTTTTGGAAGACCAGCTTGCCCTCTTCGTCGGGGGCGCCTCAGGCATCTCAAAGAAGGACTCTGGCTCCTGACGTCCACGAGGAACCAGCGCCTGCGGAAGTCCTCCACCTTCTTCGACACGCTGGTCACGGGGTTCTCGCCGGTCCACGCAATGGGGATGTAGACGCCGGCCATGCCATCAGTGATGCGAAAGGAGACGCACCCTGACCGCTCGTTGCTCGCCGTGAACCGGAGCGCGTAGAAGCTGCGGAAGAGGTCGACCGAGGGCAAAATACCGATGTACGCCTCGCAGAGGTAGGCGAAGATGGCGAGGATGAGGATGGAGTTGGGGTGGAGATGAAGAATCTGGATCTGGTAGCGCTCCAGAACCACCAGGAAGAAGTCGGAGAAGGGAGGCACGAGCCCGGTGAAGAGGGTGTGCATGAAGATGGGGTAGAGGCTTCCGCAGGGGTTGTTCGCCGGCTTGAGCACCGTGGCGCCATGCTCGTTGCTCTCAGAGGCCGCCATGTGATGCACCTTGTCCAGCTGCGCTGACAAGGGTATACATCTCGGGTACCCTACCATGAGGGTACCTGGTGCACGTGGCGACTAAGGTCCAATAGCGAAGAGCCTATTCGAAGCCCAAGACCAAGGCCCAAGAAGATGGAGTACCCTCCAAGATTAGTCATAGGCATAGTCGGTTTAGGCTTTCCTTACGTGTAAACTAGGTCGGTTATGAACTCCCGAGACCCAGCCTATTTAAAGGCTGGGAGGGGTGCCGATCTAGGACGAAGCCATACTCAAACCACCAAAGCTCTAGCGAGATCGACATCTCGCCGGAGCCTCCTTGTAACCGCATAATCTCACACGATCAATAACAGACAAGCAGGAAGTAGGGTCTTTACCTCCACCCGAGGGGCCTGAACCTGGGTAAATCTTTGCCTCTGCTTGTCAGCCGACGAAACTACCAGTACTACCACGTTCTCTCCCATAATCTCAACCCTAGGTCCTTAACCATGGGATTTGATGAGTGTACCCCTCGTCAATTGGCGCCGTCTGTGGGAAAGAATAGTGCTGGACTCACGGTTTCTTCGGTTCCATTGGAAAACAACGACTCGCCGATCAGATCTACAAACGGCAACTCGCCGGCTGCATCAACAAACCAAAACTCGCCAACTCGGGCGGCATACGGCAACTCGCCGACTCACTCGACAAACGGCAGCACGCCAGCTTCACCTGCAAAAACCACATCAGATCCTCTGATGGATTTCGAGCCACACTCGCCAGAATTCCAGAAGACCTTCTCCGATCTCGAGTCAGGTTTGGGTTTAACCGTTGGTTCGTTCAATTTTCTCGTCAACAAGCTTGGTGTGCAGGACTTGACAGATCCACGCCAACACGCGACTTCCGCACCCGAGATTCCATCGGTTGCGGATCCTTCGACTGCGGATCCATCAACTGCGTCCATACCATCGTCGATCCTCCAAGCTTGCTCGTCTCCAACAACCATGTCCACACGAGAGATCAACAAGCTCATCGAAGAACTCCAAGGCGAGGAGGCCGAATCAGCATACAGCACAAACGATCCCGAGCTCGATCTCCCACTGGAGGATAGTTTCGACTGCGGGATCTCCCTCAGCGACTTTGACGAGCCTGAAACTCATATCGACAACTACGTCGACTCCGAGATCTGCACCAACAACAACCTCGACTTCGAGATTCATAACAACTTTGCCGACGCCGAGATGAGCATAGGCGATGAAGGCATCGACAGCGAGATCCGTCCAGACGGACCACTCGATGGGCAAATCGACTCCGACATGAGCCTTGATGACGATGTCGAGTCCATGATGGGACTCGAAGGCACATACACATACCCTCGGGTGATACCCCAGCAGGTCTACGTTGCCTTCGCCGCAGAATTATCTGATGCTGCGGCCAGTCGCAGGCCTACAGAGTTCCCGTGCACGGTTACTATGTCGGACGGAGTCACAAATCTCACAATTACAGCTGAGATGGCAGCAAAAGCAGATAAAGTTATCAAGGAGTGCACAATGATGCCAGCAGACGCAACACGGGAGGAGATGCTGACCTTCCAGTACTTCAACTGGCAAGAATCACTTCGACTGCAGCAGATCAGAGCAACACTCGAAGAACGTAAAAAGCAGGCTATCTTGTCGAGTGCGCGAAGAAGACAGCTCTCCCTGAGCTCCACCGGGCGAGCAGACACAAGACCTAGATCACGGCTGTCACATCTCTCGCCGGATGAGAGGGCGGCACTCACCCGCAACCTAGGCAACTCTTTCATGACATACGACGAGGAGGGAGTGCCAGTATCCAAAACAGCTGCGGGTGCTCTCTTTACCGCTGCAGCATACCTAGAGGCAATCAAGCCTCCAGCTGATGACCCAATGCAAAACTACATCGCCAACAGATCAAATCACTTGCCTTAGCGGCGAAGGCCATACGCTAAATTCCAAAAGCTCCAGGGGGAGTCGAGACCGTGCCCTAGTTGACACGCGTCGTGAAGAGCATAATCACAGTGGTCGCCGCCATCACTCGAAGGAAAGAAGCGGCTCACGTAGGCGCAGGTCCAGGAGCAGATCACGCAGATCTTACAGTAGCGACTCATACTCTGATCGAGAGCCTGAGCCACATGGAGCTCTGTGCTTCACTCGACGCGTCCGCGAGACACGGATGCCCAAAGGGTTCAAACTTACATCTGAACAACCCAAATACACGGTCGACAGGAACCTTCGGGGTGGCTGGAAGACAACAGGCTGGCTGTCGCGTGCCAGCGAGGCACAAACATCACAGCCATGCAATACATATGACTCATGCTCGAAGGCATAGCCCGCGACTGGCTCAAGGCCCTACCTCCATCAACATACGACTCGTGGGATCACTTCGCACTGACTTCATCAAAAACTTCGAGCCTCTATGTGAGCGCCCAAAAACGTTCGAGGAGCTGCGAGCTTGCGTTCAACGGTCAGACGAAACGTTGAGGTCATACATCAGACGATCGACTGAGATACGCAACTAAGTCGGAGTAATTTCAGAAGATATGGCCATGGACGCTTTCATAATGGGCCTCGCCAGGCGGGACTTCAAAGAAGCACTTGGTCACAAAAAGCCAACCTCTGTGGCGCACCTTGTCTAGCTGCGCCTCCGTGCCGATGCGGAAGCCGGCCAGAGCCGGCTTGAGGTCGCCATCTTGCCGCATCGCGGCAGGCTCACTCGCCTGCATCACCGCCTTGCCCTTCTTGGAGACGGTGGCCTTCTTGGGCGCCATTGCAGTGGGATTGCGAAGGAGGAGCTTGGAGACTCTGCGCTGGGAAGAAGGAGGCGAAAGGGGAACGAATGGAGCAACGGCCGTCTGCGCCGAGCTCTCCGGCTTTTATCGGCTCATCAAGCCGTTACCAATACGTGGCGGGTCCCACCACTACGCCCGTTACTACAGAGGAGATCGTGGCATCATGGGCAGCCGCTGCTCTCCACGTGTCTCAGGCCAGGCAGGCTTCTTTGGGCCCACGACGATTCGCCTGCATTCACGAAGCTCCAGCGTGCCCATCGCGTGCCCGGGGGCTACTGTCGGCCCAGTGGAAACTAGGGTACCATGGGCCGGCCTGCCACAACCCTCGACGCTCTGCGTAGAATTCTGCTAAGGACCAGGCGTTCAGCCTGGCGAGCCTCGCGAGGGACTTTTCCCTCGCGAGGGCTTCTTCACTCTGCTGAGCTTTTCTGCTAAGGACCAGACACTCAGCCCAACGGGCCTCGTGAGGGACTCTCCCCTCGAGAGGGTCTCTTTTGGCTGGAATATCACCAAGTCCTGGCGCACGTCTGCGCCACCCTCGCGAGGCGTCAAGTACTTCAAAACCTCAGCGAGGCGCCCGGCCCTCGCGGGGTTCCTTCAAGTGGAAGCAAGCTCTGCACCCGCTGCAGGGCACACATGGTCTCTGCGACCGCCGCAGAGTGACGCGCGCGCCTGCATGCGATGACGACGACGCCGCAGTTGCCATTGTCGTGTATAAAGCAGTCAACAAAGCTAGGGCAAGCAAAGCGGACTCCCAGTATTGCCACTTTGGTGATAAGGGGACCGGCGCCCGCTACGTTCCAAGCCGACGTCACCGTGGGGCGCGTCACGGGCCTCTGCGGCGCCAGCCCATCGTCCTGGATGGACGGTGGCTTTTTCTGCCAAGAAGACGTTGCTCTCTGCCATGGAATGCGTCCATGGACAATCCCGACGCCGTGCGCTGTGCTCCACCTTTGCCACCATGTGGTATCTCTTCAAGCCTGATGTTTTCGGGGAAGAGGACCAAGGCAGTATAAAAGGAGGCAGCGTACGACAGAGGAGGGGAGCCCGATTCATCCGATTCATTCCACACTCAATCAGCTACGTCACAAGGAAGAAGACGGAGCTCCTTCCACCATAGTCCACCATAGCCATAGCAGAGCCCTCGGCAAGCTCCTTGTACTGTAACCTCTCCAAGCAGTGCAATACAACATGGCAGGACGTAGGGTCTTTACACCTCGCGGTGGGCCTGAACCTGGGTAGCGGCTCGTGTTCACTCTCTGTGTGATGTTCCTCACCGAGCTCGACGAGCACCGTCGCCGAGCTTGTTGAGGATTTGTTTGACGTTGTGTTCAGCCCTTACTCGATTCCTGGAATTAGAGAGACACCCCTAGTTCCTTGGGACTAGTCTCCGACAAACAAGCATGTGTAGAAACCATAACTCTTAACTTGTGTCTGTGCTTTTATCTAAACTATCTATTCATCTCTAAACATATGCCAATGTATTTGAAAAGGAACTATTAAGAAAATCTCCTTTTAAACATTTTTCTATTCGGAATTGGATCGGAATTCTTCTGGATTTCAGGACGTTTCGGAATTTTCCGGCACTTTCCGAATCGATTCCGAACACTATCCAGTACCTATTTCCTCGTTCGGAATTGGTTCGGAATTTCTTCGAAATTTTCCGGACCTATTCCGGATCTGTTCTGAATTTTCAGAATTAGTTTGCTTACCTCTTCGTGTCGCGGTCGTTGACCATTGCTTTCCCCTTTCTTTCATGTCCCGTCCCCGTGCTCTCCTCTGAAAAAATCGCCGCCACCACTCCGGAGGGCACTCCGGCCGTCCGGATTTCCGGCCCTCCTCCGAGCTTGGCCCCCTTCGAGTTTGGAAGGGCTCCACCGACCGGTATCATGTTCCATCATGTCTTCGGGTGATAGTGCTGACCGTGATGAAAGGCGTGAGGGTTTGAGGAAGAAACCTCGCTCCAAGCCGGCTATGAAGCACATTGAGTCGTCTTCTGTTCGTGGTGGCTCTAACCGCCGTCCTGGCAAAAGCCAAGGGAGCAAGCAGACTCAGATTGATTATGTTGAGATGGAACAAGAGAAGGTTCCCATTGAGGATTTCAAGGACATGCCTCGGAAGGAGTGGAAAGTTATTCGCAGTCTCGATCCTTACCGGTTTGTGACAAGAACTTGTAAAGGTGATGAGAGGTTTTGGACTCGCACTCAGTTCAAGATGTGGAATGAGTTCTACATGACACTTAAGAAGGGCTTGGTTGTT